>CM067216.1:36902419-37282418 GCA_034190945.1 Octodonta nipae | reverse complement strand
ATCCTGGTCTGAAGTTGTAAGCAAAATGAATAGCAACCTTTATAATATATCTAAATGGCTCATACACAATAGACTTACACTTAATATAGGAGAAACAGCATATATCACTTTTGGTAACTATACGAATAGCATCCCCAATAATATTAATATTAAGATCAATGATCAAAGTGTAAAAACAGTGCATAGTTGTAAATATTTCGGAATAATATTCGACTATACGCTAGTAAAGTATCTTTGACAATAGGCATTTGCGCCATCTCGTGTTTTATTTGTTGAACGCTGGTTCTGTCAAAGCCGTAATTTATGTTTGCTATAGATTATATGTTATATGTTATAGATTAAAATATAGTAATCCCATAAAATGTAAAGAAAAACATCACACCGAAAGTGCGGTGTAGTTGATTTTGAAAATACAACAAGGAAAAATCAAAAATTACAATTCTACCGTTTTCCTGGGTTTCTATAGTAATCGGAGAGGAAGAAAAAAAGGATCTCTCAACCGATTTTCTTCATTTTTGTTTTGTTTAGTAGCTACTGACGACCTTCAGTGCAGAATGCTAAAATTAATTTATAATATTGGTTCATTGATTAAATAAAACATAATAAAAATTCATTATTTACGTCCATAATGTCAACGCCAAACAACTGAATGTACCGCCGCCGCTAGACTCAAAACATTGAGTAATTACATATAGAGGGACATAATGCTGTTATATACTTAGAACATGTACTTCTGGAAGTGGCATGCAAGCGTTGTTATTGTTTAGTGGTAAAGTAATCGTTGTATATTATAATTATACAGAGCGATTCTAGATATGTTAGAAATCATTTTTTTCGTGGGTGGCACATAAGCAGTTGCATACATAGGGTGTTATATAGAGTAGAGTGCAATTATAACTAATAAAATAATTATATAGGGAAGCCCATTAGCTGTTGAATTTACAGGGTTCTTGGAATAGAAGGCGCAGTAGAATTACAGTTATACAGGGTGGTGCAAAAAATATTATACAGAGATCAAAAATTGCAATTCTACCGTTTTCCTGGGTTTTATAGTAATCGGAGAGGAAGGAAAAAAGGGATTACAGCAGTTCGTCATTAAGGGCAAATAAATAAAATTTCCAAGTTTTTCATTACTAAATACATAAAATTAATCACAATTGTTGTTCTGTTAACAAAAATAAGATTCAATAACCCCTGTAATCAGAAAAGTTAATCATGTAAATAATTTTCTTTCTAAAATAAATTGAAATTTAAGGTTAACATAATTTTTAATTTTTTAATTAATATTTTCTTTTAGGAATAAAGAAAAAAAGTAACTTTTTAGTTACAGGAGGGATGAAAAGCCATGGCAACCTGGAACATATTCAAGGATTTGCTGTGCTCATTTCGATGGAGCAGAAAAATCGAACAATGTAGATACATAACAAAATTTACAATTCACATATCTTTCCTGTAATATATCAATATTTATACTCTTTTAAATAAATAACACTTTTTATTCTCATTATTTTTATTTTTTATGAGTGCTTCTTTATTAATAGTTATTGCAAAAGCTATAAATAATATATAATCAATATTCATTTCTTGGTGAATAAACATGTATATTTGCATCTGTTGTTGTTTTATTATCCTTGTTCCAACTTCAAAATTTTTATCTGGATCCATTAAAGCTTCATCTACCAATAAATTCTATATAATGAATAAAGTTAATTTGTTTTTTTCTTATATATTTACTTACTATTGTTAATCTCAATTGGAGCTTCATCGACTCCTTAAGATGCAATTTTTTCTTGTCATAGGTACTCGTAATCTTTCAGCCCACAAACCAACATGAAGATTTTGCTTTTTTATATACATATTGCAGGAAATATAGTTGGATTGTAACTTTTGTTATGTGCATTGCTTACTTTTTTCCCAAACAATTTGACCACTTCAAATCATTGAATTTGTTTCTGGTAGAGATGGATTGCCCCACTGCTGTAATTAAAAAACTTAATTTTTGTTAATAGAACAACAATTATGATTAATTTTATACATACAATAATGACTACCAACGGGGAAATCAAGTTTATTTACCCATGATGTCGAACTGCTGCAATTCATTTTTTCTTCATCTGTAATTGATATGGAAATGCATGAAAGTGGTATAATTGTAATTTTGGGTTTTTTTCTTGGTGTATTTTCACAATCAACTACACACTTTCGGTTTGATAATTTTCTTTCCATTTTATGGGATAACAAAATTTTCATCTATAACACAGCAAACATAAATTACGGCCTGGACAGAACCAGCGTTCCACAAATAAAACAGGAGATGGCGCAAATGTCTATTGTCAAAGATACTTTACTAGCGTATAGGCTACGTTGGGATAAACATATTGAGTATTTGATCAAAAAAAACAAATATTTAGTATTCTTATTTTATAAATTTTCTAGTATTATGGCTTCAGATACACTAAAAACGAGTTACTATGCTCTATTCCATAGCGTGAGTAGCTATGGTATTATTGCATGGGGAAGAGCCTTTCCCAACAATCTAAACTTATTACAAAGAGTACAAAACAAAATACTGAAAATTGTAAACAAAAATAATATTGTTGGACAAGGCAACCCATGCAATTTAATCCAACAATTTTCTATAGACTCCTTGACTTATCATTATGAAATACTAAAAACTAAATATATAACATCAAGAAGTACAACCAGAAACAAAAGTATACAACTACCTAGAATATATAAAAATGTCAGTCGTAAAAATAGTGCAACTAGAGCCATAATACTTTTCAATAGATTACCAAATACACTTAAAAAATTATGTAAGACAAAATCAGCGAAAATTAAACTCAAAAATGGATAACAGCAAATGTATAAGTTGTTAAATATAAGATTTTGTAATATAAGATTGATGGTACCTATAAGTAGTTAAATATAAGATTTTGTGATTAATGAAACTATCTTCTGTGCAATTTAAATAATTTTAAGAATATTTCATAAAGAAAGGACAGAATATTTTAAATTAACCTAATATAAAAGTTACAAGTTTACTGCTTATTAGTTTTAATATCAAATTTAAATTATATGACTTCTATTTTTTGTTTTACCATTTTTCATTTTTGTAGTTAGTTTAAGTTCAGATATTAAGTACAGTACCAGTTCTACGCACAGGTAACCAGTTTGCCTCTGTAGAAACCTTACATGTAAATCACTTACTGTAAATGTATTTTCTGGTAACAAGCAAACAACAAATTTGCGGAAATGATCTGAAATTGCATTTAAACTTAGATTTAAACATATTACTCTCTTCAGTTTGAGTTGATATTCTATACATTTGAACAACCTATTATGTGACTTATAACGTAACTATTTCTCATTATATCTAACATTGAGTTGTATAAGAGTTAACATACTTTTTGAAAAGCCTTAAACCGATTGAAATTCATCAGTGCTCACTAGGAGACAGTAGTCCTGATTGAAATATTGTTTTGTACCATGTGATATAATCGAATAATGCACGCTTCACAGTCAGGAACAAAAATGGATTTTGAATAGCCGCAGAGGGGCTCTCGCGGTGATGATTTGCAAACTGTAACAAATCAGAAGGGAAAACGAATATGAATTATTTTATGATGATATTCCGGCAGCGATCCACGCTGTGCCATTCTTCAATTATCACTCCGGGGGTGTCGTGGGTTAGCTGAAAATGCATATGCATATTTAATCATACTGTAGAAAATTTAGCTTGAAAACAGGGTAGTTGCATCAATAATTCTTGATGAGAAAGGGGCTGAAACGCTGACCATCTATGGCCGGTATTGTTTTTTTGTGTGTCATGTATCCGGGATATTCGGTGGTGGTTTGATTGGTGAAATATCGGGGTAATAGTGTTGACCAAATTTCCAATTTGAATTTGAATGTGTGCAAAATTTCAGATAATCCAATTTTAACTGCTGGTTTTAAAGTGTGTCACAATAAGAATACAAGTGGTGAATTTTTAGTAAAAAATGGCAAAATGGAAACACTGTGGGTTGTACCATAATGCCAAACGTGTCACACTACACTATTTTCACAACTAAACAGCCATGTACAGATGTCATGATTTCCCTAAACAAGAGTTAATATTTGAATTAAAACAATTTTTATTAAAAAAAAGAAAAGTAAAAAATCACTTGATAATAGGTGATTATAATATTGACCTAATTGATGTTGAAGACTGTAGTCAGGAATACTAGTTCAATTATTTGGAACATGGATACTTACCGGGATTTCAAACTATAACAAGACAATGTATTTGTTAGGTTGCAAACTGTTAAACAAACTGCGTTAAAATATGAAAACCTTTTTAATGATCACTACCCACTATTTTTAATTTTGAATAAAATTAGAGACCAAGTTAACGAAAAACAAACTATACAAATAGATTATAAAAAATTGGTTGAATTAGCTGAGAATATTAACTAGGACAGTATACTGGAGGAACGGGACCCAAATAACGCCATAGAGTCACTCACAAAAGAAATTTGTTTGGAGAAATATACCTAGAAGTAGTTGGATTACCAGATCGATCATAAGATGTTGTAACAATAATAATTTGGTTAAGTGCGAGGTGGACTTGCATAGTAAGGGTTCCGTACCACCTTCAAGATTCTAATATTCCAGTTTCAGACAAGCAGGGAATGAGTGCAATTTCTTATATTTACTTTAATATCTTTTTAAGGAAGCGTTTTAAATTTATAAAGAATATACACTTTCATTTTCCAAACACAGACTTTTTATTTTATCTGCTTCAGGATTCGCTTGATTTTTATAAGCATACATATATATTTAATTTTCTAATTTGGCCCCCAAAAATTAACATTAGAGTTTTATTTTAGTAATAAACATTCAGGGAAGCCTTTTATAAGCTACTGTCTGAATTTTGAGGCTTTGTAGATTGGAAGATAAAGGGCAAAATAGGTCAAGTTTTAAATTATAAATTATTAAATCTGTTATTCAAATTATTTAAAAATACAAATAAAACATATTTTTCAAAATTTAAATAGGGTAGTTTCTAAAGTAGGAATTAAGTCGATGTTTAATATTTTTGTTAATATCTTTTATACAAATGATTTAAAAATATGATATATCTTTATTCACATAATGAGCCTTTTATTAGATATATTACATGATAGGTTTGAAAATTGAATTTTTATTTTCCATTTAATTGTATAATTTGACCCTAAAATTACTATGGGGGTTTTCTAATAACTTTTTGTATAAATTTCAAGAGAGTCCCATTATCCCAAAATATTTTCAAAATTTTAAGTAAAATGGTTTCGGAAATAAAGCGAGAAATGAGAATTTTTTATATCTTTGTTAATATTTTGTAAACAATTAATTTTAAAAACATGATGTATTGCATGATGTGTTAAAAAATATATTTTTTTCCGTTAAATTTTTAATACAGGAAAAATGTAGGTCTAATAGTTTGGGGAATTAAGAGGGGAATGGGTAATTTTTTTAAATATTTTTTAAATATATTTTAAGATATTCATTTAAAAGAAAAATAAAAAAATATAATTGTATTCGTCATAATGAGCCCTGTGATTTGATATATTACTTGATCCGTTAGAAACATTTATAATTTTTTATTTTCCATTTAATTCTATAATTTGCCCCCCAAAATGAATATTAGGGGACTCTCCTTATTTTTCCAGTTAAATTCAAGTGAGGCGCTACACCTCTATTTTTTACAAAATTTCACCACTTTTGGTTTCGGAGATAATGGGCTGGAGGGGGAGGGGTAAATTTGTTTATATTTTTGCTAATATCTTTTAATTTATTTATTTTAAAAATATGAAAAAAATATATTTGTTTTCGCCATAATGAGCCCTTTCATTTGATATATAACATGAAACAATTTTAATTTTATATTTTCTATTTAATTCTGTTATTTGCCCCCCAAAATTAAAAGTACAGGTTTCTCCTTATTTTTCCAGTAAACTTCAGGTCGGACCCTATACCTCTATTATTTTGCAAAACTTCCGATTTATAGTTGCAGAGATAGGGGGAATGGGTAAATTTTGGTATATTTTCGATAACATCTTTTTAACTATTTTTTTTATATGAAAAAATATATTTGTGTTCCTCAGAATGGGACCTTCTTTTTCCTGTAAAGTTAGGAGAACGTTCAATATTTCCTATTTTTTCAAAATTTTAGGCTCAGTAGTTTCGGAGATCATGGGGGGGAACGAAAGATTATTTTTAGTTTTTTCCCCAAAAGTACCCCTAAAATCAAAAGTTCTCCTTTTAGGATATGTACTCCTGATCGCGTCACCAAACTATACATCGATGCCAAATTTCAACCTCTTCAGTTCAGTAGTTTAGGAGAAAATTGCTGTGATGTGACAGAGGCAGAAATCACTAGAAGGGTATCCTTCCTAAAAAAGACCAACTATATAAAACTTGCAAATCAAATCCTCAAAGTATTCAAAATAAAATTGCATATAAGAACTATGTAAAGATTTTAGAGTTATAAATAGTGCGAAAACATTATATGATAGTTGTCTTCTAAATGTTGTTTGTGGCATATTGTTGATTACTTTTATGTTTTTTTGGGCAATAACACCACAATCGAAATAAAACGAGGTATATTGAAGGAAAACCAAACGTTTCAAAGTCTATTCTGACTTCGTTGTCAATGGCTTTATATTTATTATCATAAATATAAAGCCGCTCACGATAGACCAGATATAGTTTTAGTATATAGAGTCGCTCGGAAAACAACTTTAATTGACATAGCAATTCCTAACAACAATAATATAAATATCAAGCAGGCTGAGAAAATAACCAAATATAGGAATTTAGAATTTCAAATAAAGACTCAGGGTGACTTGAACAACACACGAACTGTACCAATTGTTATGTCAACGACACGACTAGTCCCATAACATCTATTAAATAATTTAAAATACCTCGGTCTAGACGAACATCTTTACCAACAAATGCAAAAAACCGTCCTGTTAGGAACAGCCCGGACGGTCAGGAAATTTATGGGAAACTGCCGCCACGACTCCAACCACGGGCCTGAAAACCTGGCAAGGGTCCCAGAGAGCTAAACCCTTTTGATATCTAGGATATCTGGGGTTTAGTGAATTTTCCCCTAAAGAGGGAGTGTGCTCATACATTGTATGGGCAAGACGGGATAAAAAAATAAACTCCTTGTTATTTTTTATTCACATTTTAATCATTTACTTCTTATTATACCATCTGTGTTTTACGAAAACAATATTAATTTAAACATCTCCTTCAGGGTGTCGCGATATCTTTGTCAGTGGGGATATAAAATTCAATTTTATGACAAAGCTGGCTAATTGGCTTAAATTGAATCTTTAAACATAAAACCCCAAAATTTTGGTATTTCGGGGGAGGGGGGAGTAATTTTCATTTACTCGACAACAAATAATGACAGAATACAATATTTAACTTATTTATTTCTAATAGTTCTATCCCAAGTAGTTGTAAAAAATAATGTTTACGGCAGTTTCACATTTTCTGAATAGTAGGCAGGTTCAAAACCGAATCGACCAATTGATATAATCGAGTTGCAGTGATTCGATAATTTATTCAGATCGTCAACTTTTTCGAGCAAGAAATGATAAATTACACAGTCGAAGTCGTGGATTCGTAATAATTGACATAAAACGAGCCGGTCTCTCGGGTCGGGGGAGGGTAGAATTGAGTTGATTCTTGTTAAACAGAGAGTTCGGATGGATTTAAGCAACCGCATCACACAGACATGGGAAAACTGTTCCATATTATTATTACTATCGTGCATTCGCAATCCGTCGAGCATTTAGACACGACTCTAGGAAGTACAGTTTGTAATTTTTAATTAAGTATATTGTCTGATGTGGCTTCGTATTTGCATATTATATTGAACGTTTGAGAAAATTACGGCGCACCGCTTTCTTACGAACGCAGAGATTAATGCTGAATGTAGCAAATCGCCATTTCCAAGTACTTATCATTATCAATTCAGTTCAACAGTTCGTGGTATGGCATTGCAATCGGCAAATTGTTTGGATTTACTTTTTTTTATTGTTGTTCGTCTTTTTGATAAAATCTGTATGAAAGCTTTATTCACGTTTGTTCGCCAATAGGGGACTGACATGGTTTTTTTATCAATTATGGTGAAAGTTATCACAGAAATATCATCCCCTACGATGAAAAACTTTTCGAATGATTATGACGTATTTTTATTTTCAGCCTAAAAAACAGACACAATTTAGTAATATTTCAAAGTTCAAAGTCGGGTCAAGTATTTTAAAATCTTGTGGAACTTGTAAAGATAAGTTGTTTTATAGATAAATAATTTGGTCAAGTGCGAGTTGGACTCGCATACTATGGGTTCCGTACTACCTTCAAGATTCTAATATTCCAGTTTCAGAATGAGTGCATTTTCTGATATTTACCCTAATATCTTTTACAGGAAGCTTTTTTTAAAATTTATAAAGAATATACGCTTTCATTTTCCACATATAGATTTTTATTTTATCTGCTTCAGGATTCACTTGATTTTTATAAAAATACGTATGTATTTATTTATTTCCTAATTTGCCCCCCAAAAATTAATATTAGAGTTTTATTTTACTAATAAACTTTCAGGGAAGCATTTTATAATCTACTCTCTGAATTTTGAAGCTCTGTAGATTAGAAGAAAAAGGGCAAAATAGGTCAAGTTTTAAATTATAAATTATTAAATCTGTTATTCAAATTATTTAAAAATACAAATAAAACATATTTTTCAAAATTTAAATAGGGTAGTTTCTAAAGTAGGAATTAAGTCGATGTTTAATATTTTTGTTAATATCTTTTATACAAATGATTTAAAAATATGATATATCTTTATTCACATAATGAGCCTTTTATCTGATATATTACATGATAGGTTTGAAAATTGAATTTTTATTTTCCATTTAATTGTATAATTTGACCCTAAAATTACTATGGGGGTTTTCTAATAATTTTTCTTATAAATTTGAAGTGAGCCTTAGTACCCCTAATTATTTTCAAAATTTTAGGTAGTATGGTTTCGGAAATAAAGCGACAAATGAGAATTTTTTATCTGTTTATGTTAATATCTTGTAAATAATTAATTTTAAAAATATGAAAAATATATATTTTTATTCCTCATAATGAGCCCTATCATTTGATGTATTGCATGATGCATTAAAAAAATATATTTTTTTATTTTCCCTTTAATCCTATAATTTTGCCCCCAATATTAATATTAGGGATTTCTTCGTAATTTTTCTGTAAACAAAAAAAGGTCTTATAGTTTGGGGAATAAAGGGGGAATGGGTAATTTTTTTAATATGTTTATTTTAAAAAAAATTTAAAAATACATTTGCATTCGTCATAATGAGCCCTGTGATTTGATATATTACTTGATCTGTTAGAAACAATTATAATTTTTTATGTTCTATTTAATTCTATAATTTGCCCCCCAAAATGAATATTAGGGGTTTCTCCTTATTTTTCCAGTAAAGTTCAGGTGAGGCGCTATACCCCTATTTTTTTTCAAAATTTTACAACATATGGTTCCGGGGTTAAGGGGGGGGGGAATGGGTAATTTTTTTATATTTTTGTTAATATCTTTTAATTTATTTGTTTAAAAATTTCATTTGATATATAATATGATGCGTAAGAAACAATTTGCCCCCAAAATTAAAAATAGAGGTTTCTCGTTATTTTTCCAGTAAACTTTAGGTCGGACCCTAAACCTCTAATTTTTTGTTTACGATTTATAATTTCAGAGATAAAGGGGGAGGGGAATGGGTAAATATTGGTATATAATCGTTAATATCTTTTTAACAAATTTTTTTGAAATATAAAAAAAAATTGTGTTCCTCAGAATGGGACCTTTCATTTGATGTATTACATGATGCGTTTGAAGTTTTTTAAATTTTTTAATTTTTATTTAATTCTATAATTTGCCCCCCAAAATTAATATTAATGGTTTCTCCTTATATTTTCTGTAAAGTTCGGGCATAATTCTATGTTTCTCATTTTTTTCAAAATTTTAGGCTCAGTAGTTTTGGAGATCAGGGTGGCGAACGGCCGATTTTTTTAGTTTTTCCCCCCAAAAGTACCCCTAAAATCAAAATTTCTTCTTTTAGGATGTGTACTCCTGATCGGGTCACCAAACTATATATTGATGCCAAATTTCAACCTCTTCCGTACAGTAATTTAGGAGAAAATTGCTGTGATGTGACAGAGGCAGAAATTCGGAGTGATATTATAAGGGTATCCGTATATTGTATATACGGAACCCTAAAAAACTTACTTCTAAATTGAACTCAAATGTTAATAAACACATTAAAAAAAACAAAAACCGATTTTATAAAGAATATTAACAAAAAAGCAAAAAATATAAAAAAAAATTGATTTGAGTTTTATTTTGATTTAGTATTTTGATTATGTTCAATTTATTACGAGTACACCCCAGGTTCTGAACAGTGATATTCTTTATTTTAATAGTATCGCTTCCACCAAAGTATACTGTACAGGGCTTTCATTTCTAAACTAACCACCTAACTAACATTTAAAATATCTATAAAAAAAAATTAGATGCTCAAAATGTCCGCCATTGTTAGTAAGACACTGGTAAAGTCGCAGCTCGAATTCCTCCCGCACTTTTTGTTTGAAGCGTCTCTGGTGTAATCTGATTACACTCCTCTATTATTCTACGTCTAAGTTCAGGAATATCGCGAGGTTGAGTTTTATACACCACTATTTTTAGATGTCCCTATAAAAAAGTCAAGGGGTGTTAGGTCGGGTGATTTTTATAGCCATTCTATAACGCTTTTTTCCATTACATTTATCTGGAAATGTCTCAATTTCCGACAAGCAAGGTATAATGTGGAGGTGTTCCGTTCTTTTGAAAAAAATAGGTTTTCTTCATCTAGCAACAAAGTTCTAAGTTGATCTATTTGGATTTCTTACATTTTCTAATAAGTACAAATACAATTTCCCTCTTTTTCTTCCACAAATAAAGGATCAATAATTTTATTTCCGAGAATTTCGGCCCAAACATTCATTTGCTCTTCCCGAAAAACTTGTGGATTGGTATTGTCCCAGTTTTTACAACTATATTTATAATTGTTCTGCTTCATCAGAAAAACAAACATTTTAAATAAAATTAAGCTCTGCATTTACCCTTTGGGTCATTAATTGGCAGCATTCTAACCTTCTGTCGTAATTATCCTCAGCAAGCTGTTGTAAAAGTTGTATTTTGTAAGAAAATAATATATTTAGCTGTAACGTTTTATGCACAGAACCAGGGGCGGATCCAGCATTGTCATTTGGGGGCGGCTAGATATCGTTGGGGGGAGGGGAGACTTGACGTCACTGAAGGTTGATTTTAGCACAATAAACACTAAAAAAGCATATCACTCAGTTCATTTTGAGGGGGAGGCTTCAGCCCCTTAGTCCACCGCCCGGATCTGCCAGTGAACAGAGCCGTCGGAAATATTTTTTTACGGTTTCTAGGTCATTACTCTGTAAAAATAATCAGATTTTAAAAAATAATGTGTAAAAAGATTAGCAAAAAAGGGACCTTTAAAAAGAGGTATCACATGATACCCCTTTGTATTTAAACTTGTAGAAGTGATATTCACCCTCTCTTAGGGGTTGAAAATGCAGGGTGATCGATACGTGTAAAATTTGTCCCCCCGTAAATGTAAATGAACGTGTTTTTTTTTGTCTTTTATATATATTTTTAAAGTTATTTTGGTTGGCTAGTTTATAAATGTAAGAAAGTCGGTAAAAAGTTTTTCCCGATTTTCTAAAAACCTGAACAAGCCCTGTCTTCGAACTATGGGACCACTTAGCCGTCTTCCTTAACAGAATCCAATTTAAGCGATCCAAATTATTTCAGCCGATTTCGCGTAATCGTTGAACATACAGTAAAAGACGTATCATATTGACTAATTGAGAACCTTCTTTTTGAAGTCGGTTAAAAGGAGATATCCTCATTTAGCAAATATTGGAGAAACCTCTAGGGTTCTCAATGTACGCATAAATGAACATAAAAGTGGCAGAAAAAAGACAAATCGAAAAATCCCAAATTTGTAAACTAGACTGGGACGTCGAGTGTAAAAAAATAAACATAAGTTAATTGTATAACCACACGATGTCATAGATTCTTAAAAAATATTTTTAGTGGTGTAATGGCTTAATTGGATGCAGTTTTCAAATCTAATAAACTTTTACGATATTGCCTAAATGTATTTTTCTTTTAAGCAATATTTATTATTTTGATCAATCTTGATTACCTACTGTTGAAGAGATTTAATTTTTTAGTGTTATAGCATAATTGTATGCAGTTTTCAATTCTAATAAACCACTTCGGGATCACCCCTAACAGGATCCAGTTTAAACTGTCGAAATTCCTTGAGCCGTTTTCTAGTAATCGCTGAACCCACGTATAAAAAAACATTAAAAAAATATAACCAAATATAACTAAAAAGCTACAAATAATTATAACAAAATACAACTCTTGCAAATAAATAATACATTCAACGTTGTTAGGTACCTACCCAGGAAGTTAAAAATGTAAACATTAAAAGGTGCTCATTCTGTACAAATTAATTACCTACCAATCTAGTATATTTTTGAAGTCGGTGCCAAGCAAATCTAAAATCCTCTATTGCGTACTTATCTACTACTTCATCAAATTTGATTGTTGATTGGCACCGACTTCAAAAATATTCTAGATTGGTAGGTAATTAATTTGTACAGAATGAGCACCTTTTAATGTTTACATTTTTTACTTCCTAACCTAACCTAACCTAACAACATTGAATGTGTTATTTATTTGTTAGAGTTGTATTTTGTTATAATTATTTATAGCTTTTTAGTTATAGGTGGAAGTCGGTTATATATTTTTTTTAAAATGTTTTATTTTCAACTTTTTAGTTTATTTGAACTCAGGTAGTTTCCATTCTTTATATTTTATTTTGTATGTATAACCTTAATAGACAGGACCAGGTAACATCAAAAGCCTCAACATGACACAATGATACATTTTCATTTAAATTGACAGGTAAATGTTTACCAACATAATGTACTGGTAGGCGTTGACTTAATAAGCCCTAAATATATTTATGCCTCATGGACCACGCCATGTAACCTTTCTTCAACGTTTTTTGACAACTCTGTATAACTTTAGATAATTCCATTCCACCCTATGTACCAACCATCCTGTACATACGACTGCCCACGGACAAGCATAAATTTGATAGCTGCCTTCTGTAAACTATAGGACGGAGTAGAATCCATCCCATATTTACGAAGTCAAATCCGTCCTATATTTCAACCATCGTATATAACTCCTGGTGGGCTACCCCATACATTATTTCATTTTTAACAATCTATATTATCGCCCTGTGTAACATTAATTCCTCTCCACACTTTATGCGACTTCTTATGGGCTATAAAATAAATAATTTTTTAATTACATTGTATAAATATAATTCAACTCCAGCATATATTTCAACCATCCTGTATATGATTTGTTTACGTCCACATCATATAACAATTTTTTAATCACCGTATATAATTTTAATTTCACATTTTTTCCAACATTTTTTTACCACCAAACGTCCACTCCACCCTATATTCCAACCAAACTGTATATACTTTATTTTGTGATTTTGTTTGCTATAACTAAACACCCTGTGTATAAACGCACCAAATGGCAGTTTAGAGTTTGACATGTGTTGTCACTGAATTTTCTATTTGGCCGGGAGAATGTGACAACCAAAAGCACCTTCTTCGTAAAATGGAAAAATTTGCATTTAAATAGGTATTTGCCTGGTATACAAACAAAACGAGCTTGGTACTCATTGATTTAACGAGCCGAAAATACGATGCTTTGCTACCTATATGCTTGGAATGTACATATAAAATTTTCATATTCGCAATTAAAACTTCCAGTGCCTAAAATTCCCGCAATTACGTTGGAATTAAAATATTTATGAGGAAATGTCCCTTATGTCATTTCGATGAAATTTTTGATAAGAATTTTGGAGTTTTCGGCAAATTTCTACAAAACTGCAAGTTGCACGTCGCAGAACAGCATATGAGATCACCTAGGGATCTTCCTTAATAGATTAAATGTTAAAAAACTCTACACATTCATAAGGAGTTTACGAAAAATTGACCATATGTTAGGGATATTGGTCTATTTCCATGCACGCATGTGTTCATTCACAAATTTTATCACTTTACCAATAGAATTCTTTTCTCAAATTTGAAGTTTCACCAATCCGGATATATACTCTATTAAACAAGACCATATTCATTCAAAACGGTTCACCACAGGAGAAGAAATCAGGTAACGTACATACAAAAAAAAATACGGGACGAATTGATAACCTCCTCCTTTTTGGAAGTCGGTTAAAAACATAAATACGACTTTATCAACTTTTTTAAACAAAGATAAGAAAAAAATGAATTTCTACGAAACCACTTTTGTGTCGATTTGAATAAAAAAAAACAGTTATTTCAATGCAATTGTTGATCAGTAAATTTATTCATATCATGCAGGACATGATCATGCAGAGCTTTCAATATCCTAATAAAACAATAGGTTGACGGTAAGTGTACATCAATTTCGTGAACAGACCATCGTCGTGGATATTCAATAGAAAATATAAACTTCTCATGTAATACGAAACGTGAATAGCGACTACTTAATTTTTTTACAATATAAATGACTATTGTTAGAGTGGTTTTTGCTTAAATGTTGTTCTACATTTTTGAACACTGCTGTGTTGAAAATATAACCTGTCCAATTGTTTCACATAACGGTTCAAAATAACGAATAAAACAACAATGTTCTTGTAGAATTTACACAATGGAATGAGCTGATTCAAAAATTGTGTCCATAAAATATTTGACGGATATTCTGAACTATTTTTTTGTCGAAATGACATAATAATAACAATGACTAACTGCTGTTATGAGAATGTTTTCTCAAATATAAATCAGATGCTATACTCAGAAGAAAGGGCCGACATTTACTGCAAATGTCATTGAAGTTTAGGGACATATAAAATATGGGAAAGTTGATACCTATGCTGGAATTGCAAAGAGTACACAAAAGATCCAAAAACAACACGGGATATACTTTTTTATTTGTTACAACGCATTAACTGCACTGATTTTGTTAAACAGTGTGCCCGGTTATGGACTAGCGATAATCTAAATACATGTAAAGCATCTATTTTAATACACAAATACCCATATACTCAATACCCCACCCCGCCATATGGCAGCCATTTTGTATTTTTTTTGATGACCTATTCTCTACGTGTGAACCAAAACGTTCATATCTCTTAAAGTTTTGGTCTTACTGAGATAAAAAACAGGCTTATTCGGCGGACAATTATACTGTCTATCAACAACATTTTAAAACAAAGTGTTAACGTTTTCTTAACTTTTGAAAAGCAGATGAAATGCAAAAAAAGTGTCATAAAATTATGCACATCAACAAATTATTGCAAATCAATGCAAAAGCAGTCCCGATAACCTTTAATTTTTTTTCACTAGATCGAAAATTTTTGAGTTAAGCTACAATACAACATTAAATTCACAACTGTATGTTTATTACTTTAGGAGTTATTGTTGTTTGAACATAGCGTATGCGCAATCACAAAAGACCTTTGTCGGGACCTTAAACAGGTAAACATTCAAACCACATAAAATTCTTATTATCTTTTATTTGATACTTTTACAATCTTATATTCATATTAAATTTCATCCTACAGCAGTTGTTCAAAGTGCCCACCTCCAGCTCGTAGACAAGTTAATGCTCTGTGTGCTATCTGGGCAGTTGAGCGCTTAATTAGTTCTAAGTCTGATTTTATTTCTTCGGCAACTGCCAGAATTTTAGCAACGAGGTCTTCTCTGGTGTTTGGAACTGTAGCATATACATTTTGCTTCATATGACCCCACAAAAAATAGTCTAAGGGGGTCAAATCGGGCGAGCGGGCTGGCCACGCTACTACACCACCGCGACCGATCCACGATGCATGATCATTGCTCAAATATTCTCTCACTGCTCGAGAATAGTGGGCGGGTGCACCATCTAGCTGCAACCACATATGTTGACGGTATAATAAAGGTAACTCTATGAGGCTGCCAGAGAACTGTGTCTCCAGGACTCCAAAAAATTAGCACCGTTTAATGTAGGAGGCAATTCCAACGGCCCAATCAAACAATCGTTGATTATGCCTGCCCACACATTCAAAGAAAATTCGTGTTGAAACGAACTTGGGTGCACCGCCCTAGGGTTTTCAGAGCATCAGAGGTAGTCATTTCTGTGATTTGTAATGATTTGTAATGCCAGCTCTCGAGTACTTCGCTTCTCAGTCCACAGTATCCTTTGTAAAAAATGACGGTCCTCTCTCACACGTCGATTAATTCACGAACAAAATACAGATCTTGTTGCATAATCTGTTCCAACAATATCTTGGACCCGACGAAAATGATAAGGGTGTAGTCCTTCTGTTTTCAAAAACTTTAAGAGATATGAACGTTTTTGTTCACACATAGAGAGTAGGTCATAAAAAAAACAAAATGGCTGCCATATGGCGGGGTGGGGTATTGAGCCCTCGTATATGGTGTAATAAAACATTAACTCTTTCACAAACATTCAATTTAATAAATTGTTTGTGTTAATCGGTATATTTTCCCGCCTCTAACTGCAGTTATCGTTTTGTCCATTAGTTATGGGACACCTTGTATAATGATGACTATCGGGTGCCTGCAACATTTTTTTTGTTTTACCAGACATAACACGATTGCTTGATCACCATTTTTACAAAAACCTTTAGCAGAGTAGAATAGTTACTATATTCTATCAACGATAATCCTCAGCAGTTCCCAAATATTTTTGATGTTAGTGACATGGACCTGTAAATTAAAAAACGTATTTTGAAATCTCAAAACCTATTACGATTTATAAAACAGGAATCACACAGTTTATGAATCAGTCATTTCCAATGCCTTGTACTTAATCTGAGATACACTCCATACAGATATAACCGAAAGTAAAAGCGATTTTGTTCCTTAACTTATTCCTCAGAACATTCTGGTAGCTCTCACCCCACGAAACACTCTCATCCACATCATAGCCCCAAGCCGTCGATTTTCGGCGGCAATGGCAGATGTTAAAAAGGGTAAAATGATGATGATGGGAGATGAAGTTGCGGCCGAATCGTACACCAATGCGGGTACTGAAGAGTCGCGGATCCAATTTGGCATCTCCACGATATCTCAGTGGGTGGCACACACTCTTCCGCTTGGCAGCAAGTCTTTCCAGCATTCAAATTGACGCGAGATTCCTCGTTACGAATGAATGACATTTTTTTACAGCGGTGCCGGTATTAGAATATCTGATGTTTGCTGATTGTTTTTATTTATTATTCGGTTCTATTTGTTTCATTAGAAAAACTAACTGATTTCAGAAGTTCTCTCCACAGATGTGTTAAAAACATTGAACAACATGTTTTTTACTATTATACGTATGTCTATCAAGAAATATTAGTTAGTTATGTAAATAGAGAAAATCAAAAACTATAGTTGATCTAGAGGATAGTTAATTTTGAATTTTCGACGTTCAGTAGTGCACTAGGAAATAGAGTACTTCCCTCTATAATGAAGAAAAATTAAATTGTATATTTTTATTATGTCGTACATTCGATGTACGCAAAATCACTTCTGTTTCTGTCCTTCAGTAACAAAACTACTGGACGAAAATGTTTTTTTTTCTTCAAAAATCTCCCCTGTCTCCGAAACTATTGAGTTGAGCCTAACTTTTTGGGGCGTAGCCCTAAATTTACAGTAAAAGTTTACAGCGTAAATCTTAATCTTCAGAAACGAGTTGGAAGTAAGAACAGCAGCTCGAAAACCCAATTTATGCTTTCGATATGTGAATGATACCTTTCTGATTGCCAAAAGGGAGAGAACACCTCTATACATTTTTAGATCCCTTTAATGGTATTCATCACAAAACAAAATTTAAAGGACCAGGCACCTTTCTTATGGAAAAATGGATCTCCGTCAAATTGTTTGAAATTTTGGTATGTTATAGAAGTTAATGTTCTGACAAAAAGAGTCCGTGGGCTCAAATAGATTCTATCACTAGTTTTCGAGATACAGAGTGTTAAATATCGAAAATGCCGCATTTTTGATATCAGATTTCCAATGATAGACGTGTTTTATTTCCGGTTATTGGAAAAATTGTGATTTGTACATTATTGGACATAAATATTTCACAAAACAATTGCCATAAGTTTTGGTGGATTACAGGGTATTTAAGAAATACGTAACATGTGATTTTGGAAAAATATTTCGCACAATTAACAAGAAATGAGTTCTTGGACGTGTTCATATTGCAATAAAGTCCGTGGGTTCAATTCAAAATTATAAAACTAATATTTACTTTCACTTTTCTAGAACTTTATTTACATTAAAACAGCTGATTCAAATATCACAATACATTCCCATATACGCTAGTCGTCGCGGTATAACTGAACTCTCCATCGTGGTTGCTTCCTTTATAAGCCAGCATAGAAAATTCTCGTAAAATCAATCATCACTCCTTCCGGTGCCGAGTCTTTTCGAGAACCGTTTTTTTTATCTCAAAGCGTTTGTTGTCGTACTGAAATGAAACAGCGTCGGCTTTGTGTAAATTTCGTAACACTGCCCCCCTTTTAATTCTGATCGTCAAGATCAGAAACATCCTCTCCATGGTAGGGAGCGAGTCGATCTAAATGAACCACCTTCAATTTAGCCTTGGGGTTTCGACGGATCCAGTAGACGACGTCATTCAGCCTCTTGACCACCTCGTATGGACCATCCCAGGCGGGTGTAAGCTTTGGGGATTTACCCTTGCTCCGTTGGGGGTTGTACAGCCAGACTTTGTCCCTCTCCTGGAACCCGACTGAATTGGCCTTGAGGTCGTATCGCGTCTTCATCCGGTCACTGGTGGCCAACATCTGCGTTCGGGCTAATTCGTGTATTGCCAGCATGTTATGTCGGAGCTGGTCGGCATAATCGTCGATGTTTTGGGGAGGTTCTTTGGGGGAGCCAAATGCCAAATCGCAGGGTAATCGCAGCTCCTTTCCGAATAGGACCCTGGCTGGGGTCAGGCCTGTACTATTATGTACGGCAGAGCGATATGCCAACAGGAATAGGGGAATATGCTCATCCCAATCACGCTGGTTATTGCTGACGACCTTGGATAGGTGTTGTTCCAAGGTCCTGTTGAATCTTTCCACCATTCCGTCTGACTGTGAGTGTAATGGTGTTGTTCTCGTTTTCCTGATCCCCAACATCGTGCAGACCTTCTGGAATACATTCGATTCGAAGTTACGCCCCTGGTCTGAATGTAATTCCATCGGGACGCCAAACCTGCTAAATAGTTGTTCTACTAGCACCGTCGCTATCGTGGTTGCCTCTTGATTGGGCATCGCATATGCCTCAGGCCATTTGCTGAAGTAATCCATTGCGACCAGAATGTATTTGTTCCCCCTCTCAGACTCGGGAAACGGACCGGCGACATCGATGGCAATTCTCTCAAATGGGACGCCCATATTGTACTGCTGCATTCTGCCCTTAGTCCGGGTCTTCTGGCCCTTACTGGCTGCACAGGTGGCACATTTGCGGCACCAAGCTCTGACGTCTTCGAAGTAATTCACCCAGTAGTACCGCTGGCGAACTTTGTCTAGGGTTTTATTCATGCCCAGGTGGCCTCCGGTAATTCCATCATATACTTCGGTCAGGATGGCTGGTACCTTTTTCTTCGGAACTACCAGTTGGGACTTGGTTTCTCGTCCATCAGCGCTTTCCCAAACTCGCTTGAGCATTCCATTGTCTACTCTTAGAGAGTCCCATTGAGCCCATAACGACTTCAGCACGCAGGAGTATCTAGCTACCTCGTCCCATCGTGGCCTGGGTGCTCCTCTAGTTTTGAGTGACAACATTGGTTCGATGTCTGGATCAGCCATTTGGTCCTGGATCACTGTTCCGTTGTCCAGTCTTCATTGGCCTGCACTCGGATATGCCTGACGGGGATACCCTCTCGCTGTTCCTTCCTCAGACAATGTCCGCATTCCGCTCTACAGGGTCTTCTGGATAGGGCATCGGCATTATTGTGCAAACGGCCGGCACGGTGTTCCACCTTGAAGTCGTATTGCTGTAATTTCTCCATCCATCTGGCCAGTTGTCCTTCCGGTGTCTTCATGTCCAGCAGCCATTTGAGTGCGGCATGATCTGTTCGGATTAAGAAATGACGACCATAGAGGTATTTGTGGAAATGGTCTACAGCCCTTATTATTGCAAGAAGTTCTTTTCTGGTGACGCAATAATTTCTTTCCGGTTTCGAGACCCCACGGCTGTAATAGTCGATCACTCTCTCTTCACCATTTGCACCTGGGATATTACGGCCCCCAAACCTGTGTTGCTGGCGTCGGTGTCTAAGATGAACTTGCCGGACTGTGTAGGAAAGGCTAGGATTGGGCTGGATGCCTGAATGATGTTTCGCAATCCTGATTCCAATGGAAGGTCTCTTTCTCGGTGGTCTGCCGATGTAGGGGGGCGGCGATGGTGGCAAATCCCTCAACAAAACGCCGGTAGTATGAAAAGAGGCCCAAGAAGCTTCGGAGTTCATGCTTGTCTCTTGGGACTGGCCAATCACGGATGGTTGCTATCTTGTCTTCGTTGGTGCGGATTCCTGACTCGGACACGACGTGGCCCAAAAACTCTACTTCTTTTTGGAACAAGGAGCACTTCTTCGGGTTGAGTCTCAGGTTGGCATTATTAATTCTGGAGAATACTTTGCCCAGGTTTTTCAGATGGTCGTCGAATGTCTGACCCATGACTAGAATGTCGTCGAGGTATACTAAGCACGTCCTCCATGTTAACCCGCTCAGTACATACTCCATTAGCCTCTTAAATGTAACGGGTGCATTACATAACCCAAAGGGCATGACCGTGAACTGAAACAGCCCTTTACTGGTGGAGAAAGCTTTCTTCTCTCTGTCGTTTGCTTGTAGACCAACCTGCCAATATCCACTTTTTAGATCTAGTGTGGAGAACCAACGGGAGCCTGCTAGTGTGGTCAAAGTGTCATCGATTCGGGGTAGTGGATAGCTGTCTTTCTTCGTGACGTCATTCAGCTTTCTGTAATCCACATAAAATCGGGAGGTTCCATCCTTCTTCTTAACTAGCACGACGGGAGCAGACCATGGGCTGATGGATGGCTCAATAATTCCATTTTGTAACATGGACTGGATGTTTTCCTCGACTGCCTGTTGTTGCCCCAATGGTAGTCGTCTAGGTGGTATTCTGATGGGTTGAGCCTTTCCGGTATCTATTCGATGCTAGATGATGTTGGTGCGACCGGTGGTTCCATCTTGACTGTTAAAAATTTGCCAGTGCTTTGTGATAAATTGTTTGGCTTTCTTCTGGTTCTCAGGTGTCAGGTGTGTCAAATGGTCAGCAAACTGTTGTAGGAATTCTTTACTGGGCCCTGTCTCCTTCACCGACGTCTGGTACTCTTCTTCGCAATTGATGATGGTCTCTACTGGCTCGAAATAATCTATCTCTTGATCATTGGCAATTCTAATGTCGTTGTTGGACAAATTCAGGACTCTGATTGGTATATCTCGTCCGGTTTTAACTATAGCCCGTCCAACTAAGTAGTCATGAGCTGAGTGTACGGGCTCCACCATTCCAACGCAGCTCCCAGGATTGCTGTCTAACTGCCCATGAATAATCTGTTCCGTTCGACCGGGAAGTCTAGCTGAAGAGTTTGCCACAATTTTTATGGGGGTGACTGATGTGTTGACGGGTCGTGTCAATATAAATTCCTCATTTAGGAACCGAAGAACATCATATCTCGGGTCGAACATAAATCCATGCTGGCTAATTAGGTCCATTCCCAGTATAAAATCGTCCTCAGTATTCGCTACCAGGACCCTATGCCATATTATGTTGTTCCCTATCTGTAGCACGACATATGCCTCACCCTGTATTGACATGGACTCGCCGGTGACTGTTCTGAGCTGGATGTTATTGGTAACTGGCCGAATTTCTGATGCTCTCAAAACCCTGGACTTGGCAATGGACACAGCGGCGCCGGTATCGACGGTGATGGTAACTGCTCGCCCATTGATGGTGCCTCTGATGACTAGGCTGCTGCTATCTCTGCAAAATCCCCGGATGGATACTGTCCTGGGGGCTGGTGGAGGGTGAGTCAGCATTCGCCCCCTTATGCTAACTGGTTGGAGTTTCCCTGGTTGTTAAGGTCGGTTTGTTGGCTACCCCTGGTTGGTGATCGTTCCGGCAGCCTTAATCGGCAGTCACGTTCTAATATTTTATTCAGACCAGCCAGCAGCGCTTGAAATGGTGACTCTGACTCTTCCTGGTTGAAGGAAACTGCTCGGACCCTCGGCTTGGACATGTTCATGACGGCCTCTCCTTCCAAAGCCCGAAGTAGAGCTTCATTACTTTTCTTGACGCCACTTAGATTTCGCTGTACTTCCACATCTCTGATGCCGTTTATGAAACTCTGTGTGGCCAACTGGTCTTTCGTTTCCTCTGGCAGGTCTGGGTAGGACAAGTGAACTAACCGTCTAATCTCTGCTTCGAATTCTTGGAGGCTTTCACCAGATTTTTGCGTTTTTCCACTCAGTTGTACTTGGTATACCTGGCTCAAGGATTGATTGTCGTATCGTTTGTCTAGGATGGCGATGATCTTGTCGAAATTGCCTTGTTCATCAACTGGAATGCTTTGGAGGAGTTCTAGGGCCGGACCTCTGAACGAAATTACCAGAGAAGTACATTTTTCTTGGTTATCCCATCCATTAGCTGTCGCTACTGCTTCAAATTGCCGTTTATACATGGACCAAGATGAACTGCCGTCGAATGTGGGTGGTTTGCTAACGGAACCTTTGGTACTCACGGTGTTCTGGTGTTTTCCTCGCTGTAAGTCCTGTTGCATTTTTTTAATTTCTGTTTCTACTTTACTTTGAATAACACTGATTTCAAATTTCACCTGGCTCTGTATGGAATCGATGTCATCTTAGACCAATCAATAAAGCAAAAATTAACTGATAATGTGTAAAAAATACTATCAGGATACCGACTGTGCCATCACATTAACAAAGATTCCTAGCGATATCTTGCTGTTTTCCACTCGCAACTATGGTTTTTTACTTTGAAATAAACAATTGAAGCAAGAAAATTACGTTTTTTTGCTAGTATGTTTATAAAATAAAAATAATAAACTAATCCCAATGGTGTCAACAGGCCAATTGTAAAGCATGAAAATACTAATGAAATGAGCCCAGGCTCGATCCGATTGGATCATTAGTAACAGGGAAAAACAAAAAATACTGAAAAATGTAGGATTTTTTTTTTAAATCGTATCTTTGTCACTTTAGAAGCTGTAGAACTGGGCTTGTAGGAACTGATAGTAATTTATATCTATTTTATGTATGCCAAAACCAGGCGCTACCGGTTTATTAGATTTTGAACAATTGTGAAATAAAGTTTTCGGTCCACTATTTTTGCATTGTGCCCCCATGCGTCATAAATAATCGAATTTCAATTTTGATAAAGTTTATGAAAGTAGAGGTGTCATTCTAGAAAGCCTCTATTCTCATTTTTCACTAAATGTCTGTGAAATATCTGAAAAATGTTAGCAAACATGACAAAAAATGGGCGAGCGTATGAATGTATCCAAGCAGTTTTTCATCAAAAGATTTCACTAACCTTTGTTGAATTTTTTCTTGATGTTGTTTCTCCTTCTTGTCACGTTTTTCTAGAATCTGTGCAATTTTTTCGTCTAGTCCCTCCGTAACCTGCTTGACTATTTTTTTGGTAGTTTCGTCCATCTTTTCCATTCTTCGGGTTTCCATAAATCAAATTACGATTTTAACTGCAGTTAATCTTTTACTTCGGATCACCAAATTGCAATAAAGTCGGTGGGTTCAATTCAAATAATAAAACTAATATTTACTTTCACTTTTCTAGAACTTTATTTACATTAAAACAGCTGATTCAAATATCAGAATACATTCCCATATACGCTAGTCGTCGCGGTATAACTGAACTCTCCATCGTGGTTGCTTCCTTTATAAGCCAGCATAGAAAATTCTCGTAAAATCAATCATCACTCCTTCCGCTGCCGAGTCTTTTCGAGAACCGTTTTTTTTATATCAAAGCGTTTGTTGTCGTACTGAAATGAAACAGGGTCGGCTTTGGGTAAATTTCGTAACAATATAATATACAGTGTAAGTCGTAAATATAGCTATAGTGGGCATATACCATTTTTTACCATTAATGAGTGACCCTGTATAAAGTACAATACGGTAATTTGTACAATTTTTGCAAACTTGTTGAATTTAGTGTGATGAGTCATAAATTTGTATAATATAATGTAAAAATTCTAGGACCCATGGTTTATACAGGGTTACTTATTAATGGAAAAAATAATAGATGCTCATTTTAGCAATTTTACAACTCACACTGTATAATGTGAGAACACGCCCAAAAATTAATTTCTTTAACATTATATTAACTGAACAATTAGATCTACTTATGTATTCAACGTTATAATAGAAATGACTTTTCTAAATAAACTTGTTACGTATATAGGAAACACCCTGTAAAATAAAAAAATTATTAGTAATTTTTCTGCAATATTTATGTCAAACAATGCGCAAACCACGTTTTCTGCAATAAACGGAAATAAAACACATCTATTATGAGAAATCTGATTTGGTGAAGGTGACGTTTCCTAAGTTTAACAGTCTATATCTCGAAAACTAGTCAATTTTAATAATATTCTGCTCAGTAAAACATTGAATATTTGTTAACGTAAATATGTAATAAAATACAAAGTTGACGGAGAGAATTTAAAACTACGGGGTAGTATAAAAAATATATTTTTTCAATATATATAGTTCTTGCAATCAGTTTAACATTCCGTTAAGTATAAAGAGACAAATAATATATCTGTTTAATGTCGAATGGTTCGTACAGGGTGACTCATTAATAGGAAAAAATAATATATGCCTTCTTTAGCTATATTTATGGCTCATACTGTATATTATATGAAGCACACCAAAGAAATTATTCCTTTAACGAGATATTAATTGTGCAATAACATCTTCTTATGTTTTCGACGTTGTAATAAAAAAAGATTTTTTTCCAAAATCATATGTTACGTATTTCTTAAATACCCTGTAATCCACCAAAACTTATGGCAATTGTTTTGTGACATATTTATGTCCAATAATGTACAAATCACAATTTCTCCAATAACCGGAAATAAAGCACGTCTATCGTTGGAAATCTGATATCAAAAATGCGGCATCTTCCATATTTAACACTCTGTATCTCGAAAACTAGTCATAGATAGAATCTCTGTGAGCCCATGGACTCTTTTTGTCAGAACATTAACCCCTACAACATATCAGAATTTCAAACAACTTCGTTAACGTTATAAAATAACGATAGAACGCTAAATTATTGAATGTTTTGTGACTCCGAATCGATCTTTGCCTTATAATGACATATGGTTTGTTCGAAGAGACGAGTTGACAATGATTTTGAAAACATTTCAGCGAATCAGTGATCTCGACAGTTGGCTGTGCCAACAATCGATTGATGGAGAATTTTTCTAACTGTTCGTCGAGGTTGAACCAAACAATCAATTGCCATTTCTTGATGTTCTGATTAAAAGAGAAGAACTCTTCGCTATCCAGTATAGAGAAAAGTAACTCACACCAACCGATACCTTCATGGTAATTCTCACCACCACCCAGTCCAACTACAAGCGTCAAGACTTTAGTAACTAGATCACAGACTAACTGACCAGGAAAAAATCAAACAGAAAATTGACAGACAATGGAACTAAAACAAAACGGATTTTCAGACCAAATATACAAAGTACTCTAAGCTCCAAACTGAGTCCAAGAGACGAGGAACATCAGATACTAATAAACAAGACATATTTACTGTAAGTAGGAAAAATATTGAAACTATTCTCAATACGCTCAGAAAAATCACAACGGTGTTAAGGAATCTGAAGACGAGAACAACAAGGAGTGTATGAGATTCCTTGTTCAGATTGACACAAAACTTATGTAGGGCAAACTAACAGAAGAATTCAAGCCAGACGTGAGGAACACGTGAACGTAATAAGAAAACAAGAACAAACTACATCGATTGCAGAACACAGCATTAAAACGGCACACCGAATAGACTTTGAAAAAACGAAAGTACTGGCTAATATGGAACCAACGAAATAAAGACTGTTAATAGAGGCAATTGAGATCGCGAAGAAGCCTTAGAGTCTAAATCTGGAACTAAATTCATGGAACATTATATTAAACATCCTACCGACTATTGAGTACTGAGATTCTGGGTTTTGATATGCGATATTTTATATCGATACTCTTTTTTTCGATAGATGGTTGAATCGATATAACAAAGTGAAACATCATATGAAGTATATCGAACAGTATGAAAGACTATTAAAGACTGACAAGGAAACGAAATTATAAAGTAACCTGACGTATTTTGCACACACTGTCATCTATCAAATTAAAAAAATAAATAAATAAAACGTTGTAAATATAAGGACCTTTTCGATGTAACACTGCAAATAATCTATTAAAAAACTTGAGATGGTGCTACTACAACCAGTATGGAAATTAAACATTTTATAATATCTTTATTTTAAGAACTTAAGAACCGACCTATTTAATATTTTAATTTTTTTTTTTCGAAATTTAGCCGATGAGTGGTCAGGAGAATAAGGTCAATTTGAAAGTGTCCGACTACAGTGGTGCAGAGAACGAGAACATTGTAATCTGGAATGGCATCAGGACGTCTTCTCTGATGAGTCTCGTTTCTGCTTGTGTGAACATCGACGAGAATTCACCTGATGACAATAGCAGATACACAGCTATTGAAACGTTGTGAGATCAAACACTTCAAGACGATGGAAGTCCAAGGAAACTTCGATGAACGAGTTACATTGTCTGCCAACTTCAGACTATCGAGGAGAAAGTTCTCAACCTCAATCTGATGTTGAGTTGTTTAGAACATACTTTCGAAACGACATGATCTAGGTATCGCAACTTTTAAAGGCGTAACGGATAGATACATAGTATCGATACAATTCAGAGTATTGACCAACACTAGTATCGACCAGGCTTTGCCCTAAAATGGCTTAACCGGAAATGACCAATCAGAAAGCGGGAGGCTTGTCCACTGAGCGCCAAGAGCCAATCATAGCAGCAGCTGGCAGGACCAACCGACAATCACCGAACCGCGACTATTTAACGGCGTTCCGGGTACTGTAGCTCTTATTATTCCCTTTAAGAGAATGTTCCAGATATATTTTATATACACATGTTATGTGGTGGTACCCTTGTGTCGGTCTTTTTCTTATTAAAATGGATTCGGTTAACTACGAAGCTATTTTTATTGCAGCGTAGTTATGATATTGTAACAAATGTAATATCAATAATATCTATTGAATTTGGCTTATTAGATTTCAGATTCTTACAGTGAGGCTCCATTGATACGTGACGTCATAACCTCGAAAACCGAGAGTACATTATCAACCTGTAGATGTGGCAACAATGTTTGATGATTCCTTAACAGATTTTTAACAACATGCCGTACACCGTTACCTTTTCGTTTCCCTTTACGGTATTAATGCCGTTCAATTTCTCGCACCCTACAATTTATAAATTTATATAAACAGGGGTACCGGCCGAAGGGCGTCCCTCGAAAATGGAGACGCAGTCGCGCCAACCGCCGGAACGCCCGAAAATATTCGACGTCTAATGATTTTAGGAAATGGGAGGCGAAATCTTATTTACAGCAATTTACTTTTACATAATTCAATTATTATGTTTCTGCATCCATATTGAATATTATGATGGAGAAGTGTGAGTGGTGATGACTGCCTTTTTTGCATAGGGAAATGACAATTTGGTTATGCCGACAGATAAGGCAGGATCGTTTTGTTTACTTTTGAAATTATTTATAAAATTTTAGTAAAAGTAGTATAAGCTATGCGACTTCATTGAACATAATTTTAATTCAACCTCATACGATGATAATACGGTAAGAATCGCTTCTGTCATTATATCAATATTTATTTATTTATATATTCTTTTATATACGGGCTTTCCATATATTACTTTCTACTTACTAAGGCGACATATAAAAAATAATAAAACATTAAAAAAAATAACCGACTTCTACCTATAACTAAAAAGCTCAAACTAATTATAACAAAATACAACTCTAGCAAATAAATAACACATTCAATGTTGTTAGGTACCTACCCAGGAAGTAAAAAATGTTAACATTAAAAGGTGCTCATTCTGTACAAATTAATTACCTACCAATCTAGTATATTTTGAAGCCGGTGCCCAGCAAATCTAAAATCCTTCATTTGCGTACTTATCTACTAATTCATCAAACTTTATTGTTGCTTGGCAGAAGAGGAAGTACCGTTTCAAGGTTTATGGATATATAGAGAGTGCCTGTAAGCATATAGAACATTTCGGGAACTTCATCAACGTTGGTAATTTGTAAGGAGATAGGTAGAGTAGGTAGAGGTAATACTTAGTGCATTTTGTAATGAATTTTGTTTTGTGGAATTGCTGATGAAAAGGCAATCGAGTTTTTGTGATCGGCCGGTTAAATTCTAAATTTCCTTCGTTGATGGATTATTAATATTTTTCAGATAGTGAAGGCAACAATGGTTATGAGGATCTAGAGCTAAAAAACTTAGCGCGGTCACAAATGTAGAGGTTATTCCCAATAGTTTTCCAGTCCACAAGATCAGAGTCCTTAATATCCATCCTCGTAAGGCACCAAAGCCTTAACTCCAATGTACAAGACAAACTAACTTAAATATAAAACAAAAAGTTTTGGCCCTTCGCTCTAGTTATCCTACATAGTCATGCTATTGAAATAGAACCAAAGAAAAATTATACTACATAATAATCGCCGTTTATTGGGCGCTAGCAAATTTGCAGTTTGCAACTGTTGTTGCATTGTAAATATGGTTTGTCAACTAAAATCAGCATTAATGTTGGCCCTGATCAATTTATTTCTGATACAAAGTTATTAATTTTAATCTTATACTTTTAATTTAGAGTCTTTTAATTTTTGTCAAATAACATTCATATAATTTAACTCAGATTACAAAAATCGTGAAATTATGTACAAATCCACGATAAATAGGTAGATCTGGCAACATTGAATTGATGGCTATATGCATGAAATTTGATTTAAATTTTGACATTACATTACTTTTGTAGCTATTAGGTTGAAAGTTTTCAAGTGTTTTCAAAGTTTCAATTTCAATTCACAGAACAAAATTGTCAAAAACTAACAGTATGTGACTTGCATTTCTTTATATTTTCCATATAAAGCAGATGTCGCCATGGGTTAGTAAGTTGGTAAGTGTGTTTTAATTCACATTAATGAATATATACTGAATCTTAAGATATTTGAAATTTTTTATATCGAAAATCATACTGACTTCAAAGTCTGTACAGATATATGTGATTATAAGAACAAGGCATTCTTGATTTTTAATCTATATAGTTTGCCTGTTTTAGTCAAGTTTGATTGTCTGATTTTATTACAGTATAGGAAGACTGGTGTAATATTGTCACAACTTTGATTTTATAGATCGTTCGGGGTTTTATGAATGTTGGTGGACAGAAGGAGAATTGAAATAATGCTCTTGCCACTATATGATCTTGCTAAGTGGACTACGCATTAGAAACTTTTTACTTTTTAGAGTTTGAAGAAAGCAATGTTTGTACCATGTATAGTGTTCACCAAGCTAACAGCTGCCGTGCCATATGTTTATGTTAATTATCAATGCCACAATAATGATGATGATGAATAAAAAATGAAAAGTAGTATCGATTGCCTACATTGTGCAAATAGCTGAACATCTCACAACAATGTTTGGTGTTCCCATCTTGCAGAGCAATCACAACTAACAATTACAGATCAACGAGGCGAATCGATTTCGCATGGATTCGTACCTAATTGTGAGTACCTTCAGCATTCCTAAAATTATCTCACGAAACACAGCTCAGCTTTTAAATATTTACCCTGAGCGGTGGTTATAGTTAAAAGCAATAAAGCTAATTCGCTACCAGCAACTTATGCATTCATGTTTGCATACATCTCTGGGTCGAGTGATTCGAAATAAAATGCACGACTGTACATCGGCCATATTGAATCGCTTCGAAATCAATATGTCATTACATTTAACAACGATAAATATCGAATGAATGCTTGCCAACCTCTGTCATTACGGCCTTCTCGATCGTGATACCGCCATCTGCAACGATATTTGAAAATCGACAGTTTTTATTTATTTCTGTACCACCTTTTCTGCTTACCAACATTGAAACTTTCATGGCTACTTTTATAAATATTGATGAGCTTCGAATGAGCATATCTCCCGACCTCATTAACTTTTATATCGACGACAATATGGCTTACAAAAAAATACGGGGAAATAACTTTTTTAACATAAATCATTTAGAAGGAAAGAGGAATTTGGAAATATATGCATCACAGGTGTCTTAATTGAATTGGAAACGTTTTGATTAAATTTGAAAGGTGATATTCAGCTCGTGTTAGAATGGTGGAGGTGACGGGTTGAAAATTTAATGCAGATGTCAAAATTTTCGTGGTTTTCGGCGGTTTGTAGGAAAATAGTGTCAACCGTGTAAAATATGGAGTAGCTCAAAGATTTACTGCATTTTTGGGTTTTGAGAGATGTGTCTTCAGAGTTATTTGGCTAAATACGATTGCGAACAAATGCACTGTTTAAAAACGTACCATAGCTTGGCTTTGTGCATAAATAAAGTAAAAAATAATTTGGTCATGTTTGGACTCGCATACTAAGGGTTCCGTACCACCTTCAAGATTTGATACAATGTAAGTGAATCAAAGTATATCTTTTTCTAATATTACAGTTTCAGACAAGCAGGGAATGAGTGCTTTCTTATATTTACCCTAATATCTTTTAAAGGGAGCGTTTTAAATTTATAAAAAATATACACTTTTATTTACCATACATAGACTTTTTATTTTATCTGCGGCATTATTCGCTTGATTTTAATAAAAATATGTATTTAATTTTCTAATTTGGCTTCCAAAATTAACATTAGAGTTTTATTTTACTAATAAACTTTCAGTGAACCCTTTTATAATGTACTGTCTGAATTTTAGGCTCTCTTTGGAAGATAAAAGGGAAAATAGGTCAAGTTTTGAATAATAAATTATTAAATCTTGTAAACAAATTATTTAAAAATATAAATAAAATATATTTTTGAAAATTTTTGATAGTGTAGTTGCTAAAGTGGGAATTAAATCGATGTTTAATATTTTTGTTAATATCATTTAAACAAATAATTTAAAAATATGATGTATTTGTAATTCACATAATGAGTCTTTAATTTCATAAATTACATGATGTGTTTGAAAATTTAATTTTTTCTCCATTTAATTCTATAATTTCTCCCCAAAATTAATATGCGCGTTATCTACTAATTTTTCTTACAAATTTCAAGTGAGCCCCAGTACCTCTAATTATTTTCAAAATTTGATATAGTGAGGTTTCAGAAATAAAGCGGGAAATGAGAATTTTTCTATATTTTTGTTAATATCTTGTAAACAGTTAATTTTAAAGATATGAAAAATATATATTTGTATTCCCCATAATGAGCCCTTTCATTTGATTTATTGCATGATGAGGTAATTTTTTTTATGTTCCGTTTAATTTTATAATTTGGAGCTCAAATTTAATATTAGGGATCTTTGTATTTTTTCCTGAAAACAAAATAAAAATAGGTCTTATAGTTTAGGGAATAAAGGGGGAATGGGTATTTTTACGGTTCCGTATATACAATATACGGATACCCTTATAATATCACTCCGGATTTCTGCCTCGATCACATCACAGCAATTTTCTCCTAAACTTTTAGACGGAAGAGGTTGAAATTTGGTATCAATGTATAGTTTGGTGACCCGATCAAGAGTACATGTCGTAAATGAAGAAATTTTGATTTTAGGGGTACTTCTGGTGGGAAAAACTAAAAAAATTGACCGCCCCCCCTGATCTCCGAAACTACTGAGCCTCAAATTTTGAAAAAATAGGAAATATAGATCGTTGCGCGAACTTTACAGAAAAAGTAAGGAGAAACCATTAATATTAATTTTGGGGGCCAAATTATAAAATGAAATGAAAATTTAAAAATAAAAAAAAATTCAAACGCATCATGTAATATATCAAATGAAAGGTCCCATTCTGAGGAACACAAATATATTTTTTTCATATTTAAAAAAAATAATTAAAAAGATATTAACGAAAATATACCGAAAAAATGATTTCTAACATATCTGGAATTGCCCTGTATAATTATAATATACAACCATTACTTTACCACTAAACAATAACAACGCTTGCATGCCACTACCAGAAGTACATGCTCTAAGTATATAACAGCATTGGTCCCTCTATATATAATTACTCAATGTTTTGAGTCTGGAGGCGGCGGCACTGTCAGTTGTTTGGCGTTAACATTATGGACATAACTAATGCATTTTTATTATATTTTATTTAATGAATAAACCAATATTATAAATTAATATTAGCATTCTGCACTGAAGGTCGTCAGTAGATACTAAACAAAACAAAACTGAAGAAAATCGGTTGAGTGACAGAGGAGAAAATGGTACCTAAATGTTTTGTCTTTGCCTATTTATATATAGATAACGTAGCTTGTACCGTTTCTTAGAAAATGGGGAAAAACTTTTTTACCGACTTTGTTATACAATAAGCTTTGGTGGAGTCGCTGGTATTAAAAATATGGAAATTTTTCTATTCGGAACATGGAATAAATTGAAAAGAAATTGGATTAGTTCCGGGATATCCCGCAGTCTTCCCATATTTTTTTCAATAACATAGATTGTACCGTTTCTTAGAAAATCAGGAAAAACTTTTTTACCGACATTCTTATGGTGTAGTCGCTGGAATTAAAGATATGGAAAACTTTTCAGGTCGAAACATGGGTTATAATACATTAAAAAGAAATTTGATTAGTTACGGGAACTCCCGAAGTTGTCCCATACTTTTTTCAATAACATAGATTTCTTAGAAAATGGGGAAAAACTTTTTTACCGATTTTCATTGCTTTGGTGGAGTCGCCGGAATTAAAAAAAAGAACATTTTTCTATTTGGAAAATTGGTTAAATTGAAATAAATCCCTTCTTTATTATCGAATTTATTCCATTTGGCTGCTCCATACGGTATGACCTATAGCGTGGCAACAATCTTAATAAAATAACGGATTACTTCTTTTCGCCAGAATTCTTGATGTCTCCTAAAACCATGAATCATCTTAATTGTATTACTGCCAACAACGAAAATGGACAAATAACCGAGCATCAGATTCACAAGAAATCACAGGCATTCCACGAAATCATCTCGAATCACATAAAACAATCGTTTCTTCATGAGCATTCATCGTATGCCGAAAGCATCGAAACAACCAAAAACAAAAACGAAAAACAGACGCGAATTCAAATGACACAGCTCGCCATTTTCGAAATGACCAGAAATTTCGATCTGTTGAATAATTTCACGAATCTCACAATCACAACGTGTAATTTGGTGTCCGTTTATAATAAGACACGGCCACCAATTGGATATTTTCATTTAAATACTGACCGCCCGGCCCGATAAACAAAGAACAAAAATAAATAAGTTCGATATAATAAACGATCTGGAGTCGCATCGTGTATATCTTAATACATAATTAGTGGCATTGTGTATGAGGAGTCGAACAGTAGCTGGAGCGCCCAAAGCCCGAGAGTTCGGATACTCCGGGTTCTTTCACGAATCGAAGAAAAAGATAATGTATAATTGCCTTTAATACTTCACAGAACTCAGTAATCATACAGTGATATTTTATGTAGATATCAATCCGAGAAGGGCGAGAGGGGCCCTCGCAAATGCGTATCTTAGTTGAATTGCTAGCGCCTAGAGCAGTCACGGTAAATTCGTACTAATTGCCATCAACGTGTTTCGTTCTTTGGGAACACATTTTCTACCATTAAATATTTTTGTTGCATTGCATTACTTGTATGCGTAACAGAAACGAATCGCGATATTTTGATTGGAGGTTCCTAATGATTATCTATGCCTAGAGTTGCAATTAGGCGATCATGACCCAAGGGAACTGTATAAACGTTCAAGCAGAAATATGGTGAAACAGAGGTTGTGGGATTAGTTTCTCGCACTGGAATTATGTTCTAAGAGACAACAAAGTACCCAACGAATGGAAGACAAGCATATTATCTTCGCTTTTCAAAAATGTGACAGAAAGAACCGAAAAAATGTAGAAGAATCAAGGAGGTTGACTATCTCAACATCTTTTTTAATTCCTATGATTTGTTTTCAACAGTTAACTTCAAAATGAGAGGTGAAGCTACTTTGTTAACTTTCGCAAGTCCAATCTAGACATCATTCCTGTTGCTCTACAGGGTATCTCTGATCATTCCGAATTACTGTTCAATATACCACTCAAACTCTCAAATAATCAAAGCACTAGAATTACTTTCGGACCAATCACTGAAGAGAAGGTCTTTCTTCTCTGCAAAATCATCTACAACTATATACTCTCTTCGAGGTGTCATTCCTTTGTACGCAAGACAATATATATTATATATTATATATTATATATTATATATTATATATTATATATTATATATTATATATTATATATTATATATTATATATTATATATTATATATTATATATTATATATTATATATTATATATTATATATTATATATTATATATTATATATTATATATTATATATTATATATTATATATTATATATTATATATTATATATTATATATATTGTTACGAAATTTACCCAAAGCCGACACTGTTTCATTTCAGGACGACAACAATAGCTTTGAGATAAAAAATGGTTCTCGAAAAGACTCGGCACCTGTAGGAATGATGATGATTTTTACAAGAATGTTTTATGCTGGTTTTATAAAGGAAGGAGGCCACGATCGCGAATCAGTTGATGGAGCGAAGAGCTTATATGTAACATTGTTATTGTGATATTTGAATCAGCTGTTGTACATTGGATGTAAATAAAAGTTTCTAGAAAAGTGAAAGTGAATATTAGTTTTATAAGTTTAAATTTAACCCACGGACTTTACAACAATCTGGTGATCAGAAGTAAAGGATTAAGTGCAGTTAAAATTCTAATTTGATTTATGGAAACCCCTAGTATGGACGAAACTACCAAAAAAATAGTAAGCAGGTTACAGAGGGACTGGACGTAAAAATTGCACAGATTCTAGAAAAACGTGACAAGAAGGAGAAACAACATCAAGAAGAAATTCAACAAAGGTTAGTAAAATCTTTTGATGAAAAACGTAAAATAGAATTAGTAAATAGAAGAAAAACAACATAATTTAATTGAAGGATTGCTCGAAATTTGAAGAAAAACGAGAAAATGATTTTAAAATATTTGAACAAAAACAAGATCACATTGAATTAAAACGACAAAATGATTTTAAAGTATTTGAAGAGAAACAAGATCAAATTGAATTAAATCGACACGAAACTGAACAGAAAAGACAACTGCAATTCGAACAATTAATGCAAATAGTAGGACAAGTTAATGAAACAGTTAATGAAAGAATGCAAATAGTTGAGTCAGATATAAAAGAGATAAATGATGACATTAAGACCGTAAAAAATACTGTGGATACTCTGGAAACAAAAGTAGATGACCTCGATTCCATCCAAAGCCAGGTAAAGTTTGAAATCAGTTCTATTCAAAACACAGTTCAAGATAAAATCAGCGCTATCCAGAATAAGGTAGAAAGAGAAATCAAAAAAATGCAACAGGACTTACAGCCAGGAAAATACCAGCACACCGTGAGTACCAAAGGTTCCGTTAGCAAACCACCCACATTTGATGGCAGCTCATCTTGGCCCATGTATAAACGGCAATTTGAAGCCGTGGCTACAGCTAATGGATGGGACAACCAAGAAAAATTCACGTCTCTGGTAATTTCGTTAAGAGGTCCGACCCTAGACCTCCTCCAAAGCATTCCAGTCGATGAACAAGGCAATTTCGACAAGATCATCGCTATCCTAGACAAACGCTACGACAATCAATCCTTGAGCCAGGTATACCAAGTCCAACTGAATGGAAAAACGCAAAAATCCAGTGAAAGCCTCCAAGAATTCGAAGCAGAGATTAGACGGTTAGTTCACTTGTCCTACCCAGACCTGCCAGAGGAAACAAAAGACCAGTTGGCCACACAGAGTTTCATAAACGGCATCAGAGATGTGGAAGTACAACGAAACCTAAGACTAAGTGGCGTTAAGAAAAGTAATGAAGCTCTACTTCGGGCTTTGGAAGTAGAGACCGTCATAAACATGTCCAAGCCGAGGGTCCGAGCAGTTTCCTTTAACCAGGAAGAGTCAGAGTCACCATTTCAAGAACGGTCACAAAGAACTGGCACCAGAGGTGCATATTACCGCTGCGGGCGGACAGGGCATTTCCAACGTGATTGTCGAGTGAGGCCACCTGAACGATCACCGGCCAGGGGTAACCAACAGAACAGCCACATGTCCAGGGACCGTCAGCCAGTCAGCATAGGGGGGCGAATGCTGACTGTCCCTCCACCAGCCCCCAAAACGTTATCCATCCGGGGATTTTGTCGAGATAGCGGCAGCCTAGTCATCAGAGGCACCATCAATGGGCGAGCAGTTACCATCACCATCGACACCGGGGCCGCTGTGTCCATTGCCAAGTCCAGGGTTTTGAAAGCATCAGAAATTCGGCCAGTTACCAATAACATCCAGCTCAGAACAGTCACCGGCGAGTCCATGTCAATACAGGGTGAGGCAGATGTCGTGCTACAGATAGGGGACAACATGATCGGGCATAGGGTCCTGGTAGCGAATATTGAGGACGATTTTATACTGGAAATGGACCTAATTAGCCAGCATGGATTTATGTTCGACCCGAGATATTATGTTCTTCGGTTCCTAAATGAGGAATTTGTATTGACACGGTCCGTCAACAGTTCAGTCACCTCCATAAAAATTGTGGCAAAGTCTTCAGCTAGGATTCCCGGTCGAACGGAACAGATTATTCATGGGCAGCTAGACAGCAATCCTGGGAGCTGTGTTGGAATGGTGGAGCCCGTAAACTCAACTCATGACTACTTAGTTGGACAGGCTGTAGTTAAAACCGGACGAGATATACCAATCAGAGTCCTGAATTTGTCCAACAACGACATCAGAATTGCCGAAATTTATCACAAAGCACTGGCAAATTTTTAACAGTCACGATAGAACCACCGGCCGCAGCAACATCATCCAGCATCGAATAGATACCGGAAAGGCTCAACCCATCAGAATACACCTAGACGACTACCATTGGGGCAACAACAGGCAGTCGAGGAAAACATCGAGTCCATGTTACAAAATGGAGTTATTGAGCCATCCATCAGCCCATGGTCTGCTCCCGTCGTGCTAGTTAAAAAGAAGGATGGAACCACCCGATTTTGTGTGGATTACAGAAAGCTGAATGACGTCACGAAGAAAGACAGCTATCCACTACCCCGAATCGATGACCCTTTGACCACACTAGCAGGCTCCCGTTGGTTCTCCACACTAGACCTAAAAAGTGGATATTGGCAGGTTGGTCTACACGCAAACGACAGAGAAAAGACAGCGTTCTCCACCAGTAAAGGGCTGTTTCAGTTCACGGTCATGCCCTTTGGGTTATGTAATGCACCTGCTACATTTGAGAGGCTAATGGAGTATGTACTGAGCGGGTTAACATGGAGGACGTGCTTAGTATACCTCGACGACATTCTAGTCATGGGTCAGACATTCGAAAACCTGGGCGAAGTATTCTCCAGAATTAATAATGCCAACCTGAGACTCAACCCGAAGAAGTGCTCCTTGTTCCAAAAAGAAGTAGAGTTTTTGGGCCACGTCGTGTCCGAGTCAGAAATCCGCATCAACGAAGACAAGATAGCAGCCATCCGTGATTGGCCAGTCCCAAGAGACAAGCATGAACTCCGAAGCTTCTTGGGCCTCTGTTCATACTACCGGCGTTTTGTTGAGGGATTTGCCACCATCGCCGCCCCTCTACATCGGCAGACCACTGAGAAAGAGACCTTCCATTGCGACAAAGGAATGACACCTCAAAGAGAGTATTCAATGTCTCTGCCAGGTGAAGTAACCTAAAAATTTTATGATGTCATTCTGTCCTAGGAGTTAAGGTAGAACAGCAATTACACGGAACGGCTTCAGATTCGGAACCTCTGTGTGCTAATTCTCCCGAAAATCCTAGATGTCGGTCTTACATCTCGCGTCTTCAAATTTAACGAAATGTGTCAAATACATAAAGAAGTGTTCGAGAGGACATTCAATTGTGGGAAGCGCAACTGATGAAGGTTCCCTGACCAGAAACAATATATATTATATATAATATATATTGTCTTGCGTACAAAGGAATGACACCTCGAAGACAGTATTCAATATCTCTGACAGGTGAAGTAACCTGAAAATTGTATCGTGACATTCTGTCCTAGGAGTTAAGGGAGAGCAGCAATTACACAGAACGGCTCCAGATTGTGTGCTCATTCTCTCGAAAATCCTAGATGTCGGTCTTACATCTCGCGTCTTGAAATGCAACTATATAACTTGAAAGCAATCACGGAAGGTACCGAATGTGTGGAGGATCAGTTCTGCAATTTTTTGAAAGTCGTCTCTAATGCATTGGTAAATGTCTGCCACAAAAGACGAAAATGGTTCGGAAAGTCAAACAGGGCTCAAAAATTAACTTAACTTTAATGACAACCTTAGAGACATGTGGGGGAGATTTCAAAGTCTCAGTCTCCTTCATAAGCAAAATCCATTTTGATACCCAAAGACATGGTCAGTAATTACAAAAAACTGTATCATACAAAGATAGCAAATTCTAAATAAGCTAGCCATGAGAACTTCATTGCTAGTGCATCAAATAGTCAGTCATATGGAGTATCATAAAATCTCATAGGAACTCCGCTCCAGCCCCGTAAGTCAGTCACCTCAATGCTCAGGTTTTCAACGATTTTTTTGTGTCAATCTTTCTACTTCTTCCTTCAATGACTATTTATCAAATCAATACATTGGAGATAGGTTCAAATTTCACTCTGTAACAGCAAAAGGGTTTCTGATAAAATTTGCGACATTAAAAATAGTGGTAGCAGAGACTGTAATGACATCAACTCTAGAATCCTCAATTCCTGATCTCTGCATCCGAGAAAGCGTATTTCCATCTGTTCTCAACTTGGCACAAATTCTTCCTGTTTTTAAACATAAAGGAGATCCTGAAGATGTAACAAATTATAGGCCTATATCTCTATTGCCACTAATCTCTAAAATTCTCGAATTCTTACTGAAAGACCAAATGATTAACTACTTTGAAATAAATAATATCTTTATACCAAACCAATTTGGTTTTCGTAACAAAAAGAGCACAATTCTGGCCATTAATCGACTAAGTGAGTTTGTGGCAGAGGGCTTTGAAAATAAGCATAATACATATGGTACATTCCTGGGCTTAACGAAGGCATTCGATTGTAAATTTTGAAATTCTTTACAAAAAGTTATCTCACTACAACTTTGATTCGAGCAGCAGATTACTTGTACAGTCCTATTTAGAAGCGAGAGAACAGTATGTTCTTTTTGAGAATCAACAGTCGACGAATCGAACGATTCGGCATGGCGTACCTCAGGGCACTGTGCTGGGTCCTCCGTTATTCCTCATTTACATAAATGACTTGCCAAACTTTATCAATTTATTGAATCTGCTGATAATTCTGTTTGCTGATGATACGACAATATTGCTACGCTATCAACCTTCAGATCCAATATTGCAGTGGAATCAAATTAAACAGAGTGAAATAGAGACTTAGTTCGTAACCAATAGGCTTAGTCTCAACAATAGTAAGACTCAGAACAAGAAAATCTTGTTTCCACGATGAAAATTGAACAACAAAATTTAATTGATGGATTATTCTCGAAATTTGAATTAAAACAAGGCCAAACTGAAGAAAAAAGACAACTGCAATTTGAACACTTAATGCAAATAGTGGAATCAGACATAAAAGAAATAAATGACCACATAAAGATCCTAAAAAGTAAAGTAGATGACATCGATTCCATCCAGACCCAGTTTGAAATCAGTTCCATTAAAAAAGTGGAAACCGAAATTAAACAATTACAACGAGACTTGCAGAGAGGGAAATACCACCACACCGTGAGTACCAAAGGTTCCTTTAGTAAACCACTCACATTTGATGGCAGTTCTTTTTTTTTGTATAAACAGCAATTTGAAGCCGTTGCTACAGCAAAATGGTAAACATAGTAAATCAGGGTATATAAACTGAATTGTGGTACATGTTCCAAAACCTACATCGGTCGCACACAAGAAATTTAGACAAACGCATCTCTGAGCATAGAAGGAGTTATGAGACAAATGATAAAAAATCTAATTATGCCGTACATTTAGTCTCTGAAAATCATCAATTTAACAAAGATTTCGAAATTTTTCCTTCAGAAAACAAGAGTTTAAAATTGAATTACGAGGACTGCCTTTTTTATTTCGGGATTAGAGAACAAAAACAAATATTAATCATCGAAAATGGCTTAATTGTTTTTTAAAATATGAAGATCTATACACTTTTGCATGCGATTGAACCAATTGTCGAAGCACTTTTTCCACTCTTATTGAGGTATCTCCAAAACATGCATTCTAAACGCAGCAACCGCTTCTTCAGGTATCGAAAAACGTTGACCTCTCAGTTTGTTTTTTACGTACGGGAATAAAAAGAAGTCATTTGGTGACAAGTCAGGACTATACGGCGGATGACTCATCAAATCGATGTTTTGAGTGGTCAAAAATGCAGTTGTTTGAGCCGATGTGTGGTGAAGAGTGATCCGTCTTCGGCGGTTGGTTTTCCTCATTTCTTGGAAGACAACTGGCAAACATATGGTTGTGTACCACTCAGAATTGACTGTTCTGCGTTGTTCTAGTGATACGGTTGCGACATGTCCAGTTTTTCCGAAAAAACAGGCAATCACTTGCTTGGAAGTGCTTCTTGCGCGAACAACTTTTGTTGGATTCGGCTCATCTTGAAACACCCATACAGTCGACTGCTGTTTACTTTCGATCCACGATTCATCATCTGTCACTATGTCATAAACGTGTTTTGAAGCGCCGCGATCGTATTTTTTGAGCTTTTCTTTCGACCAATCGACACGAGCCTTTTTTTGAACGATTGGCAAATTGTGTGGGATCCAACGCGAACAAATTTCTTTGACTATCAAATTTTTATGCAATATTGAATATATGCTGGTCACACTAATGTGTAAGTTTGACCCAATCTCATGATAGGTCACATGACGATCCTGCAATATCAGTTCGCGCACAGCATCAATGGTTTCCGGAACAACAACTGTTTTTGGACGACCTTCACGAAATTCGTCTTGGAGTGAACTACGACCTCGATTGAATTCACCATACCATCGATAAACAGTGGTCCTTGATGGAGTTTCATCGCCAAAAATTAAATTAAGTTCATCCATGCACTCTTGCTGACTTTAATCCACGTCGAAAGTTGTAAAAAATAATCACACGAAAATGTTCACGATTTAATTCCATTTTTTGGCCGAGATGAATCCTTTAAGTTACTATAAACAACACATAGCGCTCGTATGTCAAAACGTTCTGAGTACGTATAACCTCAAAAATGTCAAACTTTAGGATAGAGCTGTCAGTTGTCAGACTGCAACACTAGGGTTGTCCAATCCCGAAATATAAAAGGCAGCCCTCGTATTTAGAAACTTTAGAAATTAATAATCTTAAATATCCAGGCCTTTTGTTAAATGAGCAAGTAGATGCAAATTCCTCCCCTCTCCTTAATCTCTTTAATGGTTCTGTATAAGATTAGTATAAATAGAATAATTTTGGCGTAAAACAGTAGTTGTTTAAAATTCATTGTACCCCTGACAAAGCCATAATATGGTTTGTTATTTAGTGTAGGATGGATTTTCATCAAGTATCAGCCTCAACGATTCAATTTTATTTTATAATCTTCAAAACATTTTTCTGAAATTATAGACGTTATTTTCATTATAAAATCCTATTTTTTTTTCTTCTGATCAATTATTCTGAACCATACTAGTACAGGACGACCGATTATCCAGGTTTCCTATTCCGACATTTTTTTCCCAGCTAGAAAAATAAAGAACCACTCGTTGACTGAAACGAGTTTCTCTCGTATGAAAAACAGAAACTAGCGAATGATTGCGAAAAATCGCAAATCAAAAAATGCCTCACGTTTAAATTTTGCATGATCCATTTCGTCAGAGACAAATTGAATTCCCGTAACAATTTCGTTAAACATAGTGTGCCTTATAATTTTCAAGTAAGCACTGAAAGGATCCAATTGCTTTGAAGGCCTTTTTCCCGAAACCCACCCCAAATTTAATCAAACCCCGGGGAAAGTGGATTGTCAATTTGTATCCATTATATTTATGTATTTTTACTAAGCCGGCTTGGCAGAGAGAGCGCGTGTGGGATATTGCAGGGAAGGTTTTTTTACTCCATTTTTTTTATTTCTGCATAACGCTTGGCCCCTGGGCATATAAGCCTGTCCTCTTCCATTCGATGCTCGATAACCGAATGTGATATATTTGATTTTTGCTTTGGTGCTCTGCGACTAGTGGATCTCGAAAAAAGTGTTATGATGAATTGGTATTTTTGAAGCTGAATAAAGAGAATGTCAGATCGGGACTCTAATCAATACCGATAAATACAAAACAAAGCTACAATGATTTATAACAATTTTTGTGCTGCGACTCTGCTCATTTTTTTTTCGTTGTTTTTATTTTGAGTGTTGTATTTGGAAAACTCAATTATTGTATTTGAATTACGACTCAATGCAACAAATTGTTCGTTAGTCCGGGTTGTGATATGACGTTATTCCATAGCGCTGAGAGTTACATAACGAAAAAGTACTAAAAAAACAAGAATTTTGTTTGTCGTTGTCTGCATTTCTGATTTCGCTTTGTCAATATCATCCTGTGACACAACAAAGAATGATTGACCGACTTTTTTTAACATTGTTTAATTCATCTGCAATCATATGAGTTTGTTCACTAACACAGAATTTATGGGTTCTACAAAATATCACGCAAACTTCAATGGATTCAGTTTTTATTAACTCCTAACAATATTTGGTATTCCTCAAGTCTTGGTAATAGTACTAGTTTTCGCCCAGTTAGAAATTTGAAGATAATGTATTTATATGAATGTGCATGTCGAAACTTCGAGATATCTTAAGTACTAATTTTGGCAACAAATATACTATTAATGAGTCACGTCAATACAAACCTAGGCTAATGGTGAAGTTTGCAGAATTGAATGATGACTTAATGAGTGACCAGAATATTATAGAAAATATCATTGCACTGAATGATTTCGGGAACTGTCAGGCCTCGGACTTCAGGGTAATTTACAAAATAAAATCCAAGAATTATTATCATCTTGTTTTGGAGGTGTCGCCGCAGATACGAAAAATTGTAATCAGTAAAGGTAGTATATGGTTTGGATGGAAGAAGTGCAATGTTTTTGACTATATAAATGTAAGGCAATGTTACAAATGTTTACGTTTAGGACATTTTTCTAAAGAATGTAAAAATTCACAAGTTTGTAGTAAATGTGCTGGAGAGCATACCTCAAAAAATTGTAACGTGAATGAATAGTCATGCTGCAATTGCATTTTTTATAACAATAAACACAAAACTAAATTATCTGTTAATCATGAAGCGACTGATAGGGAATTTTCGGTGTTTAAAAATATTTTTAATAATATACAAAGTAGAATAGATTTTGGTGAATAAGTACAATCAATTTAATTTCTTTATTACTATTTTTTTTTTGTATTGTCAAAGTAATTGAAGATTTACTTTTGTTATATTGTTTAAAATATTATGTGTAACTTAATGTTGAAAGTTGGAAATTTTAATATAAGGTCCATATTCACTGGTTTTTTGGAGTTTAAAAATGTTATTCTGGAAAATTATTTTGATTTTGTATTTCTCACTGAGACTTGGCTGTCAGATGGGGACGATGTTGATGTGTTTGCTATCCCTGGTTATGGGTTTATTCATAAAGATAGAGCTGGTAAAGGGGGAGGTGTCGGGGTTTATTTTAAAAACACTTTTAATCCAGAAGTTATTACACCTGACTTTACTATTACAGGTTTTTTGGAATATCTTATTCTTAAGTTGAAAATTAAAAATAAATATTACTGCTTTTGTGTATTTTATCGCCCACCCAACACGAATTTTCATGCAACAATTAATGAGTTGCGTTAGCTACTGTTACTGATGATATATTAACTTCCATTGATAAAAACTTAGCTACTGCATTAGTTCTTTTGGACTTTTCCAAAGCGTTCGACACTATTAACCACAAACTCTTGTTAGCAATACTTAAATATGTTGGATTTCAGGATCAAGCATTGGCGCTGATAAAATCTTATTTACATAACAGATCTCAAAAAATATATTGTAATAACACTTTTTCTGATGAAGTGCAGATATTATCTGGTGTGCCTCAGGGTTCTATACTAGGACCGTTACTTTTTATTATCTATACATCCGATATTCTTAAGTCTCTAAAATATTGTAGAATCCTTGCTTTTGCGGATGATACCCAAGTTTATTTTCATTTTAACCCTCAGGATTATGTAAATGCCTCTTCTTTAATAAATCATGATATAAATATATTACAGCAACTCTCATCTGAACATAACCTTAAACTGAATCCTCTGAAATCACATGTTATGATCTTTGGTCCTAAAAAGGAATTTATAAAAAATTCTTTAAACATTTTCTTGGGTGACGTACCTTTTCCTAAGGTAGATTGCGCAAAGAATTTGGGCATTGTGTTAGATACTGAATTAAGGTTTCGAGAATATGTAAAATTATTAATTAAAAAGTCATTTTTGTCGTTAAAGATATTGTATAACCACAGACAAATTTTAAGTCTTTCCATGCGTAAAATGCTTTGTGAATCTCTTGTCCTCTCAAATTTTAATTATTGTGACTTATTTATGGCCCCTGTTTAAACTTGATTGAGAGAATCCGTATACAAAAAGTTCAGAATACCTGCTGCAGATTTATATTCGGATTGCGTAAATATGACCATATCTCGCATACTTTTAAAGAACTTAATTGGCTAAGGATGGATGTACGGAGGGAGTTGCATTTGGCTAGTTTTTTCTTTAAGATTTTGTCAAACGTCTCCATTCCATTAGCCTTGAAGAGTAAATTTATTGCCCGATTAAATATTCATTCTAGAGTTATAAGATTTCCTGACAAAATAACGATTCCACACCATCGGACTGCTACGTTTCAGAGATCATTTACTTACAATGCAATTAAAATGTACAACTCCTTACCAGCAGAATTAACATCACTTAATGAAAAAAACTTTAAGAGAAAATTCAAACAACTTTTATTATCTATTAGAACTATTTTTAAGACTTTTGTCAACTGGTGAATTAGTGTTAATTTAGTGTTTAGTGTTAAATTTAGTCAACGGTGTTAACAAGGTTCAGTAGAGTAGCTATATAAGCTAGACTGCGCCTTGCTTTCCCCGAAAATGTACAATTTATTTTTGTTAAAAAAATCTGTTGTACTATCGCAATAAAAGACCTTCCGACTTGACCATACAATGTATGGCATCACACTCCCTCTAAGGCACACATAGTGTGCCCTTAGGGGAAAATTCACTAAACCCCAGATATACTACATATCAAAAGGGTTTAGCTCTGTGGGAGCCCTTGCCAGGTTATCAGGCCCGTGGTTGGCGTCGTGGCTGCATTTCCCCATAAATTTTCTAACCGTCCGGGCTGTTCCTAACAGGACGGCTTTTTGCATCAGTTGGTAAAGATGTTCGTCCAGACCGAGGTATTTCAAATTGTTTAATAGATGTTTTGGGACTACTCCTGTTGTTGACATAACAATTGGTACTGTTCGAGTGTTGTTCATGTCCCATTGTCTCTGTATTTGAAATTCTAAATCCCTGTATTTGGCTATTTTTTCAGCCTGCTTAATATTTATATTGTTGTTGTTAGGGATTGCTATGTCACTTAAGGTTGTTTTTCTAGAGACTTTATCTACCAAAACTATATCTGGTCTATTGTGAGCAACAGTCCGATCGGTCAATATCATCCGGTCCCAGTACAGTTTGTAGTTGTTATTTTCTAAAATAGATTCTGGTTTGTATATATAGTAGGGTGTTCTTACCGACTGTGATAGCTCGAGTTTCAGCGCTAGTTCCTGGTGCAGTATTTTTGCCACAGCATCATGTCGTTCTTTGTATTCAGTTGCAGCGAACGCTTGGCAACCTCCTGTGATATGCTGGATAGATTCAGATGTTTGACAACCATATCTGCATCTGTCGTTGTTGATAAAAGGGTCTTTGACAATGTACTTTAGATAGTTCTTAGTTGGAATTACTTGATCTTGGATTGCCAATATAAAGCCTTCCGTTTCAGGAGACATATGATCAGAGATCAACCAGTAGTTCGACGCTGAACTGTCGACATAATCTTGGTTGACGTCATTTATATGCCTTCCATGAAGCGGCTTCTCTTTCCATTTCAGCAGTTTCTGATCAGTTGTCTGGTGGTATACTTGAACTTGTTGTTCTGTCAGTCGCAGAGGTGTTGAGTCATCAACCTGACATATGACTCTGTGTAGATCAGAAAATTCTGCGAGTTTCTGGAAATGGTTACGCAAATTGGAAATTTGTTGATCACGTAACTTGCCTATATCTGCCAATCCTCTTCCTCCTTCATACCGTGGCAACGTTGTACGTTCGACGGAGCTCTTTGGATGGTGATTTTGAGCTTTTGTTAGTAGAACTCGTACTTTCCGTTGTAGTTGTTCAATGTCCGTCTTGCACCATTTATCTATTCCAAATGAGTAACTGAGTACTGAGCACGCGTAAGTGTTAATAGCCTGAAACAGATTTTTACTGTTAAGCTTAGTTTTCAACAGTCGTCTTACCCTTCTATAGAACTCTGTTGATAGGTCCTTTTTCATGGTGGAGTGATCAATTCGTTGAGCCTGCTTTATTCCAAGGTATTTGTAAGTATGGCCTTCCTCCATGAATTCAATTGAGGTGCCATCTCTCATTTCGTAGGGCCCCTGCTGTATTTTGCCTTTCACTATATTGATAATCCGGCATTTGTTTAGGCCAAATTGCATATGGATGTCATTAGAGAACCCTTCTACTATTTTAAGCATATCATGCAGCTGTTGTTTCGTAGCTGTCAGCTGTTTCGTCCATGTATAACAAATGGTTTATCTTTAGTGCTTGTACGTTGTTGTGTTTGAGACTGAATCCAAAGTTAGTCGCGTTCAGTTTGCGTGAGAGTGGGTTCATGGCAAGGTAGAACCACAGCGGGCTAAGAGAGTCTCCCTGGACTATACCCCTTCTGATTGGGATAGAGTCGGTTTGTATCGAACAGTCGGCTTCATTCAGAAATATTTTGGTTTGCCAGGTAGTCATGACATATTCTAAAAAGTTAACAATACAATTATTTACTTTATAGAGTTTCAGCACCTGAATGAGCCAATCATGTGGAACTGAATCAAAGGCCTTTTTGTAGTCCACATATGCCATGTAGAGATTTCGTCGTTTGGCGTGGGCTTGATTGCAGACAACGGAATCAATTATTAGTTGTTCTTTGCAACCCATCGAGTTTTTCGCCCATCCCTTTTGTTGTTCGGTAATTATGTTGTTTAGCTCACAATGTCTGAAAAGGCGATGATTAATGCACGACGTTATAAGTTTGTATAAGGTTGGGAGGCAAGTGATTGGTCGGTACTTTGCTGGGATCTGTGTACATAGGTTATCCTTTGGTAAGAGGTATATAGCACCATGTGTAAGGAAACTAGGCATCTTGTGTGGATGGATAATTATGTCATTAATGAGTACTGTTAATTTATCGTGGGTGGCGTAAAGTTTCTTTATCCAGTAATTCTGCACACCATCTGGTCCTGGTGCTTTCCAGTTATGGAGGTGTTTCATTATGTTGGACGTGTCTTCCGTTGTAAATGGTTGGTGTTGCATCTTATCATAATTCTGAAATGCAGCCTCCTCCTCCTTAATCCAGCTCGCTCTGGAGTTATGGGAAACTGTTGTGGAAAGTTGTGTTTTCCAGAACTGCTCGATCACCGTTTTACTGGGATAACTAGGGGTTTCATTATTATTGGTGTTGTTGAGTTTTCTATAAAACCCTTTTTCTGATTTTCGGAATAGTGCGTTGTCTAGTTTCCGTTGGTTACTGGTTTTGTACCTTCTCAATCGACTTGTGTATACGGAAAGCTTTTGTCGTAGACTATCCAGACACTGCTGAGATGTGATGTTTTCTCCATCTCACTGGGAGTGTATTCGGTTATTGTCCATGATCGTCTTGACAAGTCTTTCTATTCTGTTGTTTCTGACCCCTCGTTGGTACTCGGTCAGTCTTCCAATATCTTTCCGAAGAGAATTAATTTTCCCTTCTAGCCTTCTTTGCCAAGGTGGTATTCGAGGTGTTTGTCTAAATTGGGGAGGGTCTTGCTTTGGTCTTATTGCGACCCCAATTGTTCTGCAGATGGAAATTGCAGCACAGTAGATGATTGTGTGTAGCGACTCTAATGTATTAACACCTAACACATAGTGTGGCAAGATAAATTTGTTCATAGCCCGCAAGACGATTCCCAGTTTCTTAGAAGATCTTAGTTTGGGAAGAGTTGGTTGGGATCAATGGATCTGTTCCACTATACTCTATAAGAGCTCTTTCCATTTCTGCTTGGATTTTCTCAAGCAGGTCAGCGTTGGCTGGCTGTTCTTGTTGAAGTTCTTGAATCTCGTCTGCTCTTTGCGCCAAAGGTGTTTCAGGCTCTGGATCTGTTGTATTTCGACCAAATAATTCGCGCTCAACTTCGCTCTTTATTTCGTCCAGTTGATCAGGCGAAATAAGGCCATTTCTCAAGATGACACGATATTGATCTGCGACTCTCTGTTCGGTAACTTGAAGCTCTGGGTACGCACGACAGAACTCTTGATGCAGTATTTGGCGATATCCAGTCTTGTCCTGGCCAAGGTTAGTCACTCTGTAAAACGTGCGCATTATAAATTTATTCATGGCGCTAGTCCATTTCATGCGCTCTCTTATCAGTCCCGCTTGAGTGAGCGCTGGCTGTTGATCCTGCGCAACACTTTCTGCGGGTGGTGTTCTCGTTCTCGTTTGACTCCGTTGGTGATAGTCACGTTGTTGCTGTGACTGTATTGGTGAATGTTGTTGTGGTTCTTGGGCTGTAGCTCTTTGGACGACAGGGGCCCGCCTCCTCAGCACCCTGCCACCGACGTCCCGAATGCTGTCATGTCCAGCGCTGGCTCCAGACATGCCCTGGCGATCCCCAGGCAGCGGCTCTTTTCCGAGGCCTTTATTATTATTATTATTATTATCATATTTCCAACACTTTTTTTTCTGTTGTTCTACCATTGTAATTAAGTAACAAATTATTTAGCCAGTTCTGTTATCTTACGATTCCAGTTAATGTACAGGGTGAGTTTTTTTTGATGATCAGAATGAGGATCTCGGAAACTAGCGGGGATAGAGCAATGGTTAAATTGGGAAAGATTTGCGGTTTTACTGGCCCAATTTAATGACACTTTCGGATTTTTGTAAAAAGTCATGGCTTACTAGATATTTTGAAAAAACAAAATTCTGTCGATTTAGTCAAATCCCTCTAGCTCCTTTGTTTTTGATTTTATAAAAAAAGTGTAAATATCACAATTGAAGGGAATTATATCCCGAATATGAATGTCATGTCCTCGTTTGCGTGAGAGCTCTCGTTTTCGAGATATGACACAAACTTATCTTTTTTTGAATGGAAACCATAGTTGGCTATAACCTCAAAAAATCGGATATTTTTAGAGCTTTTCAACGATATAATACTCGATATAGTTATTAATAAAAATAACGGAGTTATGGATGCTTTTCTCTCTTATTTTCACTTTTAACGTAGGTAGCCATGAAAGAGATTGATTTATTAATGACTACACCAAAACACATTGAACGATTTTTTTAATTAGGTAGATCAGATATAACGAAAAAACTAAATAAGTAGGTACTTACTAAAAACTTAAGAAATTAAAATACATAATAATGGTTACAATTTATGTTCGAAAGGTCCACCATTGTTATTTAGACAACAATTGCATCTTTTTAAGATTGACATTACCGCTTTCCTCACACACCGCCTATCAGTTTCTCCAATTGCTAGTAATACCTCCTCCCTTAGGTCACCAACTGTCTCATACTTTCTTTTGTATACTTTGTTTTTTAGCGCACCCCATAAATAGAAGTCTATAACTGCCAAAACGGGAGACCGGGGTGGCCATTCGCGTGGGCCATTTCTTCCTATCCAAGAGTTTGGATAAATATTATCTAAGTGTTGTCTTACTAATAACGAGTTATGAGCAGGTGCTCCATCATGTTGAAACCACTCAATTTCTAAACGAGTTCTCAAATTCAAATTATGCAGCATGTCTTGAAGAAAAGTGTATTGCAAAAAATGCAAGTAGCGCTCCCCAGTAAGTGACTCGTCATAGATAAAAGGCCCCAGAATAGTAGACTGTGGATTGTCATGGCACATGTCTCTAAACCATGTACAAAACAAAATACGTCGATGTTCGTCACCAGCATGCAAAGTTTGAGAAACTGAAAGTTTGTACGGGTGGAACTTGTGCGCTTTCAGTACCTTAACTACAGTTCATTGAGATGTGCCAGCTTCTGCCGCAATCTCACGAGTTGATGTAGATGGTTTTTGATTTACCATTGCTAAACATTTATTTGTGCTGCTTCGTTAATTTGATTACGTTCCTTTGGTGGTTTAGTAAAAGATCCATATCTGCGTAATCTATCGTAAAGCCTCTTAAATGTACATAGAGCAGGTTGACGACGATTAAAATATCTATGAAAGTATTCCTCAGTTGAACGAACTGAATTTTTATGGCATATGATATAACATTCCACCATATTCAGTTTTTCTTCGTTAGAATATTCTATTTTATCACAAATTTGTCAATATCGACTTTCAGTTTAGCACTACTAATTGAATTACTTTCAAATGAGGAAACGTCAAAGTGAAAACAATCTTTTTCATGGCTACCTACGTTAAAAGTGAAAATAAGAGAGAAAAACATCCATAACTCCGTTATTTTTATGAATAACTATATCGAGTATTATATCGTTGAAAAGCCCTAGAAATGTCCGATTTTTTGAGGTCATAGCCAACTATGGTTTCCAATCAAAAAAAGATAAGTTTGTGTCATATCTCGAAAACGAGAGCTGTCACGCAACCGAGGACATGACAATCATAGTTGAGATACCTTCAATTTTGATATTTGCAGTTTTTTCATAAAATCAAAAACAAAGGAGCTAGATGAATTTGACTAAATCGACAGAATTTCGTTTTTTGAAAATATCTAGTAAGCCATGATTTTTACAAAAATCCGAAAGTGTCATTAAATTGGGCCAGTAAAACTGCAAATCTTTCCCAATTTAACTAGTGCTCTATCTCCGCTAGTTTTCGAGATCCCCATACTGATCTTCAAAAAAAAACTCACCCTGTATACTTATATGAATGTGCATATTTCTCACACCTTTTTTTCTGCTGTTATTCACTTTTCCACGTACTTCTTCAAACAGTTCACTACTATTGCAATTAAGTAACAAATTATTTCGCCAGTTCTGTTATCTTACGATTCCAGATAATGTATACGGTGAGCAAATAAGAATGACCGCAATCTATATGTCAGGAACGGCTCTTAGTACAACTTTGGGGAACAATATTCTGGACTAAAGTGGACACGAGATAAACCTGGAAATTATTTAGAATGTTGTATGATGACCGCTAGAGGGCGTAACTGAAGATCAATTTCTATTCACCTAGCGGTGGCAGTATGAATAATACTGGAAAAATTACTTATTTACTATTTTTTTTAATTTTTACTATTTTACCGGCATCAGCCCTGGTCATCAAATCATAATATTTATTTGAAAAAGAAAAAATGGATGAGACTACCAAAAGAATATTCAAACAGCTTACGGATGGACTAGATGAAAAAAGAACGCAGAAAAACGTGACAAAAAAGAGAAACAACATCAAGAGGAAATTCAACAAAGGTTAGTTAGGTCTCATTTGAGAGAATTGCCATCGATGTCGCCGGTCCGTTTCCCGAGTCTGAGAGGGGGAACAAATACATTCTGGTGACAATGGATTACTTCGGCAAATGGCCTGAAACATATGCGATACCCAATCAAGAGGCAACCACGGTAGTGACGGTGCCAGTAGAATAGCTATTCACCAGGTTTTGTGTCCCGGTGGAACGACATGCAGACCAGGGGCGTAACTTCGAATCGAATGTATTCCAGAAGGTCTGCACGATATTGGGGATCAGGAAAACGAGAACAACACCATTGCACCCACAGTAAGACGGAATGATGGAAAGATTCAACAGGACCTTGGAACAACACCTATTCAAGGTCGTCAGCAATAACCAGCGTGATTGGGATGAGTATATTCCCCTATTCCTGTTGACATATCGCTCAGCCGTACATAATAGTAGTATTCGGAAAAGATCTGCGATTAGCCTGCGATTTGGGTTTTGGCTCGCCCGGAGAACCTTCCCGAGACATCAACGATTATGCCGACTAGCTCCGACATAAGATGCTGGCAATACACGAGTTAGCCCGAACGTAGTTGTTGGCCACCAGTGACCGGATGAAGACCTCAAGGCCAATTTAGTCGGGTTCCAAGAGAGGGACAAAGTCTGTACAACCCTCAATGGAGCAAGGGTAAATCTCAAAAGCTTACACACGCCTGGGATGATCCATACGAGGTGGTCAAGAGGATTAATGACGTCGTCTACCGTATCCAAGGCTAAGTTGGAGGTAGTCCATTTAGATCGACTCGCTCCCTACCATGGAGAGGATGTTTCTGATCGGGACGATAAGAATTAAAGGGAGGGCAGTGTTATAAAATTTAGCCACTCCGTCTCTGGCGAAAGAACATAAAAACATCAATTTCTAAAATCTTCAAAATGACCAAGAAATATCAATCTGGAAGCTGTGCGAACAAAGGTAGAAAAACCAGAAAATTCGACTATTGAGAATATTTGATGCTTACTCGTGAATAAAAGTTCTAGAAAGTGAAGTGAATGTTAGTTTTTTTTTTAATTAATTGAACCCACGGAGTTTATAACAATATTGCAAATTTTTGTGTAATGACCTTTTTTAAAATCTATTCAGAATTTTTCATTCCATCACAATGCGTCACAGCAGCACTGTTGAAACAGCTCAAAGCCATACGGCCACTGCTTGCTCCATACAAAATTCCCCTTGTAAAAGCATTTAAGCAATATATTCTCATATATTCTCATTAAGGGCCAGTTGATCTGACTTTTTTCGTATAAAATTTTTCAGCATTTTAATGAGGCAAATGTATTCCCTCTTTCCGATGATAAAAGCCTGTGCGAACATAAATCAGGAAGAATGTATGTTTCATATACATATAATATACATTTGCATAAAATTTGAAAAAATATGCGCCTGTGTTTTAATGCCGTTGAAATCCACCCCATACGCTTCGATCCATTAGCGATTCAGTCAACCCCGATCACACACACCACCCGTCCGTATATGAGAGAGAGAAAAAAATCTCCTTTAATTATTGTAACGAATGACGATATCGTCGGGTATATGTATGTATGGTTGGTTTGGTGCCTTTTTTAAATTTAAAATCAAGGTTATGTGATCCGGAAAAATATGCCGATATGTGTTTTTGATACACGATGTAATGTTTTTTCGTGTTCGTCAGGAGAAGTCATTCGATTAATGGCGTGTTGTTTTTTTTGGAGGACAATATTTGAACAGCACTGATGCTTGAATTTGAATAATGTCGAGCTTTCAAACCAAACTTTTGAATACTATTGTGTTGTTAAGATATATACGAATGAAAATACACTTCTGTGTATTTGCATGAAAATTCCCAATTTCTAAATTTTTTGGAAACATATTTTGCAAATCTAACCATCCTTGACAACCTTAATTAATTAGTTTTCCAGGTATTTTTGCCGTGGTTTAGTAGATTTTCTTCCAAACGCTGTCTTTACCCGGGTACTAAATGTATCAGGTGGTTTCCGAAAATTCATGCCCGTAGTTGATAACTGATCCCTACCGGGATCGATGCTAGAATGACGACGTTTCGGCAGTCTCACATTTGCCTTCACCAAGTCTGTTCGCATAATTCTGGTATCCTTCTGCTTACGCTTCTAGTTGCTCTAATACTAAGATCTACAGTAACGCGCGTGCTGTTATATAGTCGCGGTTCGGGGGTGATCGGTTGGTCCCGGGAAAGACTGCGTGTGATTGGCCCTTGGCGCTCAGTCACCACGCCTCCCGCAATCTGATTGGTCATTTCCAGTTGAGATAGAATTTACCATGAATTCGATAAGTTCTAGACTTGCTTTTCGACTGTGAGGCTTCTTCGCGATCTCAATTGCCTCTCTTACGAGTATCGATTTCCGATGTTCTATATTTGCCAGTCCCCCCGCGTTCTCAGTCTCTTTGGTGTGACGTGGTGGCGTGTTACGCAATGGATGTTGTTTTTCTTGCTTTTTTTGTGCAATTATGGTGTTCGTCAAGTCTGGCTTGAATTCATGTGTTATTTTGCCCCACATAGGTTTTTGTGACAGTCTGCAATCTCATACACTCCCTGTTCTTCTAAAAGGATTCTCGTCTTCGAATTCCTGAACATTTTGCTGATTTCTCTGTCGGTATTGAAAATAGGATTAATATTGTGCCTATGTACAATTCTCACAGTACTGTCAGTGGTAACTTTGACATACGGTAAAAATAAACCTTGTTTATTGGTGTCTTATGTTCCTCTTCTATTTGTCGCGGTTTTAACATTAGGACTTTTGGATATTTCGAATAAAGAATGACAAAAGCAGTTTTAACGAACTGAAGTTCTAACAGAAGCCCAAAAACGAATTTTTCTCTGAAAATGAGAATCACAGTCTAACATCAATGTAATTGGAAACGAATAAAACCGTCTATACCGTATCTTCGTTCCAATTGAACTCTACCTCTATTAGCGTATTGAGTAGGGGATTCAATTACGTTATTGTTCCCGCTCATATACTAACAGGCACCATAGGGTGTGGCGTGGAAACAGCAGTTTCAAAATTAGATGAGAATATCGCACAGTAACATATTCTAAGAAAGTCCAAGCTACCTGCAAGGAACCTATGTATAGAAGAAAATTAGGCCTTGAAACAACTTCGTCTCAACAGGACATTGTAATTCTACCTGCGGTTAAAGGAGATGAGACTGTAATTTTGGATATAGTGGATTACTCAAACTTATACAAAAGTTTCTACAAGATCCAGCATACCAACAAATTACTATGTCCGAAATTCTGCGGCCTGCCAAAAATACATAAAGATGGTGCACTTTTTACCAACATTCCTATTGACTAAGCCATGGATATCATAATAGGAAAATACAAACCACCTCAATACCTTGTAGATTTAACAAGGCACTTTCTGAAGAACACCTATTTGATTTACGAGAACCAATGATGCAAACATGTGTAAGGAACTCCAATAGGATCACCACTCTTGCCAGTTATAGCAAACCTCTTTATGGAGAACCTTGAGGAGTTGGAACTAAGAACGGCAAGTCTTAAATCCAGTTTATGGTAATGATATGTGGATGATACCGTTGTGATTTTGACCACGACGTCACAGCGAATGAGAATATGAGAGTACTGCCAAACATAGAACACCCAAAATCGAAACTCGCAAGAGAAGGAAATAAGATCGCGAAAAGGCCTCACAGTCTAAACGCACCCAATGAAATCCAGAACTTATCGAATGTTGGAAAATTCTATTAAACATCGTACAGGTCTGGCCTGGCTGTATGCCCACTCAACTGGAAATGACCAATCAGCAAGTGGGAGGAGTGGCTACTGAGCGCCAAGGACTAATCACATGCAGCCGTTCTCGGGTCTAACCGATAACCCCTAAACGCGACTATATAAGAGCGCAGGCTACTATAGATCTTAGCATTCGAGTAACTAGAAGTATAAGCAGAAGGATACGAGAGTGACCTGATGAGGACAATTGTGATTATGGCGAAACTTCGTCTTTTTACCATCGATCCCGATTAGTTATCAACTATTCAGATGAATTCCGGGAGACTGCCTGATACATTGTTTTATATTTAAATGTAAATTGTTTATGAACCGATTTCTATGATTCTTTTTATACGGCTCCCTTATGGTACCTACCCTCAGACTAATGACTTTAAAAACTCGAAGAAGTGTTAACTTTGATGTTATCCTTGAAACTTTCCGCTATTTCTAAGTTCAAAGAGCTTACAAATATTTCTGAGAGTTTTTTTATGTGGTGTTTTAGTGCAAGATATAGTCATGAGCTGCCAATGTAGAGATTTTAAAACGTTGGCAAGAAACAATTATTGACATATTGACTGAACGCCATTCGAGCTCTGAATATTGTGTGATTTCATATGTTATGTAACTGTATACTGTCAGTATATCGTATCTTAGGTATCTGTTTTTAATTTATTACCACTATAAGTTATAATAGTGTTTTCTGCTGATTTTACTAACATTAGATTTGAAATTTCTTAGCCATTCTATGGAATTAAGGCAAACAACAAACGCTAATAACGTATTTGTACAAGAAATACCTAAATAACGTTCAAACTTTAGAGAATTACGGTATAATTTCGATTGCTAGCCCCTAATTATAGATTTAACTGTGTGACAAGAAGAAAACCTGTACGGTTTTCATTTGACAATCAATTTGTGCGAACAACAGCGTTCCGTCTTGTATAAAGTTGACTGGACGTCCACAATGGAGCAGAGTGGAAATAATAGAACCACACCGAGCCGATGGCGTCGCCTAACAAGAACCCATTTAATAAATCTAATTCTAACAAGCACACAACGCATACATTATTTATCAATGGCCGACAAACCGAAGCAGCGGGGACGGTCGTCAGACAATTGCAGTTGACAAACACGGATACGATCATTATTTGAATATAACATCATGATCCGTCCACCTATCAGCTGAATTATTAATTATACAAAATACACACACACACACACACACAAAACATACATGTTTGTGTGTGGCTCTCATAATTGCAACTAAATTCGTGTCACTTTCATAAATTAGTCGATATTGATATTGGCTTAACGTTTTTAGTTAAAATTCTCATATACATAAATTTCACTTTATTATCATCATTGCCATCATCATCATCATCATCGCGTAGTACGTATTGTGATCGTTCTTCTTTTGTACGTGTGCTGTTTAATAGCTTATGGGATACGACTGAGCCTAATTATTAATGGCGTACCCCAAGTTTTGTTGTGCAATTAGAATTAATGTGCCCCGCATAGATAGCTGGTTCGTCTATCTATGCAGACGACACACAACGAAATGTCAGAATTAACGGAATTGTCAAACGCACGAGGCGCAAGAGGCGCATTATAATTATTATATAACAACGGAATTATTCAAAGAGGTCGTTGTTAATAAAATACGCGACATGAGCTCTACAATAATATGTGAATAATATAGTCAGGATGTTAAGAATATATAAATAATTTTAATTAGTTATGATCAATTGAAAACGATATTTACTGCATTAACTGTAGGAGTGAATAGCCTAGGTGGGATTTGTAAAAAGGTGTTTGTTGAGCATAATAGTAGGGATTGTTTTTAGTTTCTAGCCGACATTAAAAAATGAGTAAGTTATCATTTCGGCACTAATTTGTGTATATAAGTTGTTAACTGACTTCAAAAAGAAGGAGGTACTCAATTTGTCTATATCTATTTTTTTATGTTTGTTCACCGATTACTCGGAAACGGCTCAAGGAATTTCGACCGTTTTTTACTGGATCGTGATTTAGGGGGGTTGCGAGGTGTTTCCACATTTTTTTCATTAAGATAGCTTGTACCGTTTCTTAGAAAATGAGGAAAAACTATTTTACATATTCTCATATGCCTTGGTGGAGTCGCCAGTATTGAAAATTTGGAAAAAAAATTATTCGGAACATGGGACAGATTGTAAAGAAATTGGATTAGTTGCGGGATATCCCGAAGTGATCCCAAATTTTTTTCAATAACATAGCTTGTACCGTGTCTTAGAAAATCGGAAAAACCTTTTTGACCGACTTTCTTATGCAGTAAACTCTGGTGGAGTCGCTAGTATTAAAAATATATAAAGATTTTCTGTTCGGAACAAGGTGTGTAACAGAGTAAAAAGGAATTGGATTAGTTCAAGGGGATCCCGAAGTGGTCCCTTATTGTTTTTTCAAAAACATTGTTTGTACCGTTTTTTAGAAAATAAGGAAAAACTTGTTTAACGACATTTTTATACAGTAAGCTTTGATGGGGTTGACGGTATTAACTTTTCGGAACTTGGAGTAATTTGTAAATAAGATGTATTAATCAAAATAAATGTCAGTTAATATGTATATACAGTGTGTATTCATAAAACAAACGTTTTTTTTATTATTTTATTATTATTATTATTTTATTTTTAGAAAAAGTTATTCTTCACAAACAGATTTACATGGTCTAAAACGTAAACAGTAATCATTCCATGACACTTTTTTAAATGTAAACAAGGTTTCTTATGAAGAGGAGTTTTTAGTAACAAATAAAATATCTACATTTCTGTTAAGATGTAAAAATGTTATCAAATAGAAGTAATTATAATTAAAAACTGTATCTACCTATGCCATGGCACTAAAAATTGTATAATAAGTACTTCTGTAACTTTGACAACTAAATTCTAGGTTTCAAAAAAATATATCAATTTTTTTATAGTATCTCAAATTGTAATCATGCAAAGTATATTAGAATTAAAAACTGTATCCAATTGTGTTGTATTATTAAAAATTGTAATAAATTGAAAGTTTATTGGAAACAAATAAAAATAAATGTTAGTTGTTTTCTATATACAGTGTGTCTTCATAAGTTGAATTAAAATCGAAAACGTTCTGAAAATTATTTAGAGAAAAAATTATTCTTCATAAAAATATTTGCATGTCACTCATTACATATCACTTTTTCAACTGTATACGAAGTTTGTCAGCAAATATGAAGTTTGCTCAAAAGTAAAATGCCTTTATTTTTCACATAATATATAAAAATCTTATCAAACAGGGGTCACACGAATTATAACATGCATCTAATTATGCCACATAACCAAAAATTGTATAATAGCTCTTCATGTCACTTTTCCAAATTGTGTACTAGGTTTGATAAAAAAATATAAATTTTGTTTAAGTTAAGTACCTTTATTTTTAATAACTATATTGTTATTAGACAAACTTAATTATAATTAAAAACTATGTCCTATTAAATGAATCTCAGTATAAGTAACAAACGTAAAGAATGATGATAGTCAGATCATCTACAATATAGTGAATCCACGTAAGTTAGAATCACATACAACATTTTCTTAATACATATACATATCTACAAAACAAGTTATTCTATTCAACAATAAACGAGCTAATAAATGAAAGTAAAATACTTTATGTTAGGCAATATCGAGAAAGTTTACTAGAATTGAAACTACATCCAATTAAGCCATTGCATCACTAAAAATTGTAAAATAAATATATTAAAAAAAAAACAAAAACCGACTTCAAAAGAAAATATAATAAGATGTATGAAATAAATTTTAGCTACAATTTTTTAAAATTTATTTTAATTTATTTATTTCAATTTTAATTACAATTACAATTTCAATTACAATTATTTCAATTACCATTACAACAATTTGTGTTTGATCGGTAATTCTGACACCTAAGTGCTATTGCACTTGTATGTGTCATTAAATACTTTTTCTGAATTCTTACTTCAAACACATTGTCTAAGCAACGACTTATGTTCCAAACTATATAACTTTTTTTAAACCGCTTTGTATAACTGTAATTATACTCCACCTTATAATTCAATCATCCTGTATAACTGCTTCTGACAATTTCTAAAGCCTTTTGTATAACTGTAATTATTCTCCGCCTTATAACGCAAATATGCACTCTGTACAGTTCTGCTACAGTCTTATTTCAACCACCTTGTATACGCAACTACTTATGTGCCACCCAATACAATATTTTTAGAACAACCCTGTATAACTAATTCAATTCCAACTTATATTTCAACCACGCTATGTACACAATTGCCTACCTACAGCCGTATACCAAATCGAAGAGTTCGCTAACATAACAAATTTTCGTTTCTATAAACTAACGGAATATTTTCTGCCATTTCACGCGACTACAAGTCCCCTAATTTAACTTCGTCTCTAAAAAAAACTTACTTCAAACGAACTAAATTGAAAACCGTTACAAACACCCTGTACGATATACTTTCATGGCTTTCATGGCATATCTTGACATTTAAACTAGATATTTACGATGAAAATTTGACATTTACCATGATGTTTACCGTTTTTTGCATATAGTTTTTCGATTGTCAGAAAAATAGTAAGTTTTACATGATAGAAAAATATACGGAATCAAGCTGGAACATATCTTTGTAGAATACAATTTATAATATTTAAATTTCTTGAGCAGTTTTAGAGAATACATTGAAGATTCATTGAAATTCACTGAAATCTAGTCTCTTATTTACTTTTTTTTTTCTAATTTTTTGAACAACCGTAAATCTCATGTTATAAACAATTATATGGGACCTTTCTGTAATGTTCCTTAATATCATGCAGTTCAAATCATCAAAATTGCCCTAGTCGTTTTTGAATAATTGCTTGTCATACATAAAAAATATTGCAGACAAATTGATAACCTCCTCTTTTTTGGAAGTCTGTTAAAAATAAAAAATAATTTTGTCAACTGTTTCTCTAAATCTGGGTAGTAGAGGCCACGTCTATTTTCTCTGATTTCGCCTAAACTTTATTTCATAATGAGATATTGTTTAGAACCAAGAACCTCAATAATGCTAGTTATTATTATAGGAGAATTCAAATTTTCTTGTGTAGCTTCGATAAACAATGTGCTACTTATCCATTTTAGGCAATGATATCAGTATACTGAGTTTCGTTTCCATAAATATTTTTAATTTAATGTTTACATAGAATCAACTGAAGCAAACTTTAGCAAAGTACCACATGAGTTTGATTGAGATCAGTCCGAGCATTAAAAATTCACATCAGAGTCGGCCGGCTCGGCCCGGAGAGATCGTAATTTTATTTTTCCGTTTCATTCGTTCGCATTTCTTCTTCTAACAAAAGAATTTGAAACGAATAAAGCCCACACAAATTCAATTAAGCGCTTATGCATAATTCTCCCGATGTTATTATACAAAGACATAAAAATCTATAAAATATTACAACGCAAAGGGCACAAGAGCGAGAGAGTGAGAAACAGAATGTAAGAGAGAAGGAACCTTACGAAAAAAAAAAAAATAATTACGGATTTTAATATTGAATAATTAATTTTAATACAGTGTGCAGGGAGTTATAAATTCGTAAGCGCCGTTAATATTTAATACTTACAAGCAAGTCGACTGGCTTCTCAGACTCGGGCTTCGGAATTTCCCGATCCCTTCATAAGTAATAACACTTCGCATGTAATAATTATTTATTCAAGGCATTTCACATTCGCGAGAAGGTTCCCGTAAGGTGAAACGGTTTTATATCGTGAACCGTACTGGTATGTTAGGTTGTGCGGGATTTATTGAAATCGATTTCGTAACAATGTTTCTTTCGATTTGGTACCGGAGTTCCATAAATACGGCGCGAGGATCGTAAAATTGTCGCTGATAATTTTTAAGCGGTCCATCTTTTTGTTTATATGCTTCATTCTGGAGCTTGATAATTATTGAGTCGGTTTTTGGAGCTATTACTTTTATTTTGTAAGGACTTCTTAGGAAATGGGGAATTATGTATAATGAAAACCATTTTTAATAAATAATTTGATATTTTTGTTTTAAAGGTCGAACAAACAACAACGTCGGTTCTCAACTTCGATATATTGTCTGTGGTTATTAGATGGTTTCCGGGAATTCATCCGCGTAGTTGAGAACTGATCCCTGCCGGGATCGATGGTAAAATGACGACGTTTCGGCAGAGTCACATCTGCCCTCTTCAGGTCGGTTCGCATAAATCTCGTAGCCTTCTGGTCTCGCTTCTAGTTACTCGAATACAGTATTCGAGTAATTTTTTCCCTATTTCTGGAAATATTACCTTTTATATTTCATTTTATATAAGATTTCTTTGGTTTGTTATTCCGTTTATAAAATAGGATGTTACGTATTAATGACAGATTTTGTGTGACCTAAGTTGGTCTCCAAACCAATTTAATGTCTAATCATATAAACCGTACGTTTGAAGTATATATATTACTTTCTGTCTTCATTGGTAGCACAATCAATAACTGTTCCCAACAGGTTCAAAAATCTGTAGAGTTCGAAATCATATAATATGAAAGTAATTGTATTTTGTAATTGGAAAAATAAAAATAAATTGGTTACCCCACGTTTGGCGCCAATTTTTATATTTGTGGTTAATATTGGTATTAACTGGCAACCGATCCATAGTTTTGCCCTGATTAGCATTTGGATTTCTTATCGAGTTTATTGTACTTATGTTTCCTTCAAATTCATTCAAAAACTTTCATTCTAGAAGAATGGAGAATTAGCGGAATTATTGGTTGTGGTTTATTAATTTGGATTAAAGATTCTTTTACATCCACTACAACAATTTTATCATTTGTTAAAGTTAAAACTCAAGGATGATCGTCATCTATAGCCGTTTACGAAGACTCAAAAATGTGTATGATTTGTTGATCTCAGCCCGGCTAATAAGAAAATTTATTTCATAACACTTTCCACGTAATCCTATGGAGATTTAAAGTTCTACAGACACGACGAATGAAAAATGCATTACGTACGATTCGAAACACATACAATAAAAAAATAAGCAACGAAACATAGAAACGGAAACACTGAATTATTCACGGTTACGAATGCTTTTTGATAAATAAACCAACATCCAATTTTACAAAATTCAAGATGTCAAAGAGCGAAATAATACTAGTTTCAGGAAACATTTGTTTTTGTGGGCAGAATGAAATTTTAATGTTGACGACACACGAATCAAACCTAAGCAAACGAATCAATGAAAGTCGACGTTTTACATTTAGAATACAGCCGGTAGTATCCATTTAAAATGTGGCACCCATACAATAATAATGAATCTTTCGATTATTTGCAAACCAATTGAAACTTAAAACGGTGCTGACTTTGAAAAGTTTTACATTTGCCTATTAAATATGCAGCGCGTCACTTACATTGGAAATTTACATTTGCTTGAATCTATTATTAATTGGACCCTTTTGAAGTTTGAAATTTCCACCGAGTTCGTATTCTCTTTCCTCGTCACAGACGTATGCTGCTAGGGAAATATTGAGCTTTACAACAAAGTTTACTACGCCATCTGTAAATATTTTTGCCCCGTTTACCTAATTTTTGTTTGAGCTGTTGATTTCCCAGAAAAATTTTAACTGTTTCCATCTGTCAATGCATTAACCTCCAATTAAGTTTTGGTAAAATATTGACATTAATATTATGATATAAAACTATATGAAACCAAGTGATAAAAGCGTCTGACCAATTGACTTACTTTAGTTTTTAGGGTTCCGTTTATACAATATACGGATACCCTTATACGAGTAATATCACTCCGTATTTCTGCCTGTCACATAACAGCAATTTTCTCCTAAACTACTGGAAGGAAGAGATTGAAATTTGGTATCAATGTCTAGTTTGGTGACCCGATCAGGAGTAGATATCGTAAAAGAAGAAATTTTGATTTTAGGGGTACTTCTGGGGGGAAAAACCAAAAAAATCGACCGTTCCCCCCCTGATCTCCGAAACTAATGAGCCTAAAATTTTGAAAAAAATAGGAAATATAGAACGTTGCCCGAACTTTATACGAAAAATAAGAAGAAACCATCAATATTAATTTTTGGGGGCAAATTATAGAATTAAATAAAAATTTAAAAATAAAAAAAATTTCAAAGACATCATGTAATACATCAAATGAAAGGTGCCATTCTGAGGAACACAAATATATTTTTTTCATATTTAAAAAAATAGTTAAAAAGATATTAACGAAAATATATTTAGAGGTATAGGGCTTGACTTGAAGTTTACTGGAAAAATAAGGAGAAACCTCTACTTTTAATTGTGGGGGGCAAATTCCAGAATTAAATGGAAAATATACAATTAAAATTGTTTGTAACCCATCATGTTATATATCAAATGAAAGGGCGGCTCATTATGAAGAACACAAATATATATTGTTATATTTTTAAAATAAATTAATTAAAAGATATTAACGAAAATATAAAAAAATTTACCCCCCCCCTTATCTCCGAAACCATAAGCTGGAAAATTTTGAGAAAAAATTGAGGTATAGCCCCTCACCTGAACTTTACTGGAAAAATAAGGAGAAACTCCTAATATTCATTTTGGGGGGCAAATTATAGAATTAAATAGAAAATAAAAAATTATAATTGTTTCTAACGGATCATGTAATACATATAAAATCACAGGGATCATTATGACGAATACAAATATATTGTTTTAATTTATCCATTCCTCCAGTTATTCCCCAAACTATAAGACCTAATTTTTTTTGTTTACAGGAAAAATATGAAGAAATCTCAAATATTAATATTGGGGGCCAAATTATAGAATTAAACGAAAAATAAAAAAATATTTTTTTAACGCATCATGCAATACATCAAATGAAAGGGCTCATTATGAGGAATATTTTGCCTTTATCTTCCAATCTACAGAGCCTCAAAATTCAGACAGTAAATTATAAAAGGCTTCCCTGAAAGTTTATTAGTAAAATAAACCTAATGTTAATTTTTGGAGGTCAAATTAGAAAATTAAATACATATGTATTCTTATAAAAATCAAGCGAATGCTGAACCAGATAAAATAAAAAGTCTATATGTGGAAAATCAAAGTGTATATGTTTTATAAATTTAAAACGCTTCTTTTAAAAGATATTAGGGTAAATATAAGAAAATGCACTCATTCCCGGCTTGTCTGAAACTGGAATATTAGAATCTTGAAGGTGGTACGGAACCCTTAGTATGCGAGTCCAACTCGCACTTGACCAAATTATTATTTATAATGATCACTCCTATCACCTACCAAAATATCTCAAGTGCATTATGTCACACCCTGTATATCGTATGTCTATACGCGACAAGTGCATATTCAATATCGTCTGACTTAACGGAGAAGTAGCGACTCTGTCACACTAAATTGACGAAATCGTTATGAACCTGACGCTGTAAATTATAACATTATCAGAAATTCACTTACAGTAGATTCAATTAAATTCCGAATCAGATTTATAATATAATGAGCGAAATTGCATTCCCGCAAATTGTTAAAATGCATGCCAGTTGTTAAATTGATTCTATTAACGTTACACTTTAATTTCGATTACATATAGCACGCCTGCGATTTCTATAAAGGTTTGCTTACAAATTACAGGGGAAGAGAATCTACGGCAGGGGAAGAGAAGATCTACTGCATGAGAAAATTCGTTCAGAGTTTCCAACATTTTAAGAAACTGATTCTTTGAACTTTATTATTATTCGAATATTTGCAAAGGTTGTAAAGGGTCTAATTTTGGTAGTTTTAGCATATGCATATACAAGATCTGTTCCAAGTGGTTGGTACTTCTTTTCCTTAGTTATAGTTTCGTACTGAAGTTGTTGTCAGGAAATTTAATATATTTTCGGTCTAATTAGTTTTTGCAGGAGTCTTATTATAACAAGCAGCCTCCCTTCTCGACATTCATATTCATCCAGTTTGAATGACCGAAGGTTTTGTACAAGATCGTCAAACAGGAGTCAAGTACCCACTCTTTGAATAAAGTCGCTGTCACAACTCTGGGATCAAAAATCATGGCTAAATGACACAGCAAGATGGCTGAGATAGCTGTGAATGGATCTGGATCATAAGGATATTAATTTTGCGTTGATCAAAGTTGAAGGAAAAGAATGCAGATTAGAAGACACTACATTAGTTATTAATGTCACATCCACAAATGCCCAAAGAACTGGAAAAACTGTGGAACCTTTGGTGGGTCACAGATACAAATCCATTTATACCACCAAAATCAAAGAACAAATATACGTTGGATGTTACTTCAGTTGAAGAATACAAAAAATGGAGGAAATGTGAGCAAGAAAAGTTTAAGCTATTTCCCAGTGGAGTTTAGTTGATGAAGCCAACCACTTACTCCTTGAAACAAAATCTCCCTGATGTCAAATGGGTTAGAAGGGTAATTGCCATCTCAAAAGCTGGTAGTATCGTCTTAAGGCTCGACGAGCTTACTGCGGAGAAACTTGGTTCTGATGGTTTAGTCAGGAAACTAGTGTTTAGTACAACTAAGGACAAAATGCTTGAATTCTAGAGCTGTAATCTTTCTTATTAGGGGTGGTACTTAGATGTTGATTCAGGAAGTCAAAAGAAATTTACATGATGTCTTGTGTGTAGCCCCCAGTTTTGTTCAGGAACCAAAAGTTAATTATAGAAGTGGTGATCAGTTAGTTTCACTTAAGCACTAGTATGATGAAGCTCTGGAAAATATTCCTCTGGCTTTAGCTGAGCATAGAAGATTATTGGATGAAATAAGGCTCAGTAAGCCTCTATTGGCGACCAAGCATTAGAAATCGATTGAAAGGCTAGATGATATACAAAAATATATGAAGAGCATGTCAGAAGCACTAAGATCCAAGAGACTGCAGATGCACAACTAGTGAAAATAATTAAACCAATGATAACCGTTCACTAAATTTTTGAATCGACAATGCTTTCGAGTTTTCCATGAACTGTTTTCGTCGAGTTTTTCATAAACTGTCTTCTTCTTAGGTCGTTGTTCTGTAATTCTCTCTTATTGCATGGTTATTTCTACCTTTTCAGCTGTAGTATCATGTTTGCAAGTCTTGGGTCGATGGCCCAAAGCGTCAGTTACCTACCTGGGGGACCATGGTATCCAACCCTCTGACTTCATTCTGATGATGTTTTGTTCATGTGGAGATACCTTTAGAGGAAGTGAATAGGAATTCTAAATCCAAATAACTTAGGCCTTTGTACCTCGAATCAAATGTCAATTACTACTAAATCGACAATTAGACCATCAGCCTATAAAGGACCCCGCAGAATCCTTATGGGAAATGGCTTTCAGTCAAATTTTTTCAAATTAAAGCATGTGATAGCTCTTGAAAAGTAGATCAAAAGTCCTTATGGACACAAGGCTCCAGAGCCAATAGTTTAGGATCTACAGCCCTCTAAACTGGACATGGTCCAGAATCCTTATGAGAATTACTTTCGGCTAAATTTTTTCAAATTCAAGTATGTCATAGCTCTTGAAGAGTAGATTAAAAGTGCTCTTGGGCACACAGCTCTAGAGCCAATAGTTTAGGATCTACAGCCGTCTAAAGTTGACTTGGTTCAGAATCCTTATGGGAAATGGCTTCAACTTTAGAGGGCTGTAGATCCTAAAGTATTTAATCTGGAGCTTTATGTCCAGGAGCACTTTTGATCTATTCTTCAAGAGCTACCACATACTATAAATTGAAAAAATTTGGCATAAAGCCATTTCCCATAAGGTTTCTGCGGGGTCCGTTCCAATATTTATATACTTTTTAATAAATAAATAATCCCCTTCTACGTTATAAAATCGTATACACGACCGATGTCAAGTGGCCTATCGTTAGTTCCGCTTCTGAAAAAGAATAATTATTTTTTCATTATCGTCTATTACGAGACTATGTTGACTGTCGTCGTCGTTATATTTTTCATCTGTACAACATGTAGGTGTGATAAATGAATTCAAATAAACTTTCATGTACACATTATACTGTTAGAAACGTGCAGATCGCAAAAGCGAAGGTTGCAGCATTATCAGCCTCCAACTAAATAGCAAATTTATGGACACATATGCATAATGAAATTCTGCGCCCAGCGCTTTTTTTCCCCGTCTTTTTCCGGCTCTCTCTCTCTCTCTCCTTCTCTCTTTCTCTCGACACTGTTAATTAGATTTTATCTAAATGAAATAATAAAGAACAGTCAACCCTTTTATTTAAAATGCTTCACCTTAGGGCGAATTTAGTTTCAGTACGGTTAATTTAAAGATTACAAGCGTTTCATATATGATTAAAAACATACGATATATTTTAACGTGTACAGCATTTTATCCAAATTGTTGTGATAGTCCAGGTATATCGTGAGATATAAGGAAGAAAATGTGGACATGTTAAGAAAAAGTGCAATTACATTTGGACGTGGAGTGAGGAAAATTGAGTAAGTAGTTGTGTAGTCAAGTATTAATTGATGAGGTAGATTCTCTACTAACAATATGTACGTTTGTATTACTTCAAAATAGCGAAATAACGATCTCCTAAAACACAGCCGTTTAGCCTTAGGCGGATTTATATAATGTCTCTACTTGTGTAGTTACTGCTCAAACTAATATTAACGTTTTGCTGAGTCATAATTTAAAGATCATTCATTTACGTAAATACAAAATTTTATTTTTGTATTATTTGGTAACAAAAATAAGAAAAAAACTCTAAACATTAAAAACAAATAAAATTAATATGCTTACTTATAACCCAAATAGAAATTTATAGAACAAAAACACTGCAAAACAATAACAATCCTGTGCCTTAGTGCCTGTCATAATAAAAATTTAAAATACCCATTCAACGATTCGTTGAAAATAAAACCTTCCTACCAAATTTTAAAATACCTTTCATCTCATGAACCAAACGGCTAACGGCTCTTTTCTCTCCACTGCTCCGAGCCGAGGTGACTGTGCCGGTCGAAAGATTGAACGATGAACGAGTCAACGAGTCTAGTTCGTTCTCGAAAGTTGAACGTTTAGTTTAGCACATGCTATGACTCTCGACTCGCTCGAGCCGAATGACTCCATTAATGGCGAACTGAACGAGCTATTTGACTTAACTGTGCCGCTCATTCGTGGCACATGTAAAAGAGTCGTTCGTTTTGAACGACTCATTCACGAACGACCCAAGCCTACTTCAAAATGACTGAAAGAGGCAAATGTGGCAACGGGTGAGGAGAATGAGCGCAAAAGGTATAGTGTCACTTGATAATATCCAAGATATAATAAAACTAGCCATAAAACGTTTGGCAACACGTGGTGGGGTAAAGACATATCCGGATTGATACAGGTGGAAACTAGAAATGTGCTGAAACTGTTCCTTAGAATGCCGTAACAGATGCACACGATACATCTATAACGGTATGCTGACTTGTGTTCCCAAAATGTGACCAATTTTGCGCATGATGATAATACTATTACAGTTAATTAAAACAAAACATTGTTCATTTATAGATGTCTTCTGTAGAAATAGTTTTCATTCGTTTTGTGTGTTTAGAGATAAATTTGTCAGTTAATTTAATTGAAAACTTTTGAATTAATTTCTTTTGAATTCAAACGGATGAGTTGTGGTGTTGCTGCCTTAAAAACAATAATATAAACACTAAAGAGGCAGTTTTGGTGCTGTAATTAGAATTTCACAAAATATATGACAATATATACCAAAAAGTACAAATATTTATCACTAACAAACAAATTGCCCAAAAAAAACATGATCAAGAAACTATGTAAACCAATTCATGAGAAAATGTATGTATATACGTTATATATGGTATATTTTCTCACTGAGTGTTTATTTTTAGCTATAGTTGCATTTTTTCACTTAGAATACAATGTAAGGTCCTGTTTAATTTTTTGACGACCGGGTTTTGTATCTCAATGTTAGTTTTTCTTATACTCTAATAATATTTCACTTCTGATATAATTGGTAAAGCCGCATGAATAAAATTGTCACAGTTACTGAAATTGCGCTAATGCATAATAATGTTTTAATGGTGCATAATAACTAACAATTTTCGTTTGAAGTACCAATTTCATAATTTTTTCCCAATTCAAATATTAGACGTGAAAAATATATTAATTAAGTCGACAAACATCTTTAAACAATAAATAAAACCTCTCTATATAAGCCTATATAGTGATTGGGATTTTTCATCCCAAGTGACATCACAGGCCAAAGACAGCGATACCCATGCGCGCTGACATACCGTTGTATGTCTATCGTGGCTGTAGCATACACTGAACATACCAAGATGAAAACTGTCACAGTTATGGATGCTATTTATGCTTTGACGAGACAAGGACGTACCTGGTATGGATTTGGCGGTTAATTAATACATTGGTGTACAAGAGAAATAGGAGAAATTTACTAATAGGAAAGTCATATCAGTAGGAACCAGGGAGTACTTGATTAAGTTATTTTGTTCTTAATTTCTCAATTAGAATGTTTTCGTCAACTGAAATGCTAAAGGGATAATCACAATCAAGTTCCATCCTGTTTAATGCTTTTAACCAAGAGTCCTTATGATCAGACAATCTAAATTGCTTATTTGGCGTAAGTTTTAAAACAAAAAATAAGGTAATATATAGTATTGGACAACTGTTAAAATTGTAGAAAACTTACCTACTAAAAGAAGCATCCAGTAGTCTTTTTATATGTTCTATTAAACTGGGTGTTGCCAACAGAAATTCTCCAAGATCTTGGTTTATCTTAGCCCCAAATTGGGGGGGGGTTTCCATTTATGTACAGAGTCCATGTATCTATTCGGTTCTCAACCTGTTCAGACTCACTCACATCATATGGGACTGCTCAATGTCAGGTATGCACATGATATCACAACCTAGTGATGGATTTTTTTCACGAATTCATTCGTCCATGCATAAAGTAGGTTTAATTCTGCATTATCGTCAGTACTGCGAAGGGGTTAATCGAAAGTGATGGTTTTCTCCAGCGAGTCTGTTGATGTTTAGATCTGCAATATCAGAATGTACTGGCAGTTCTTGGTTTGATAATATTTTCCTAGATTAGCTATGTAGGACCTGTTTTCTCCTTAGGTTGGGAGGAGTTATATCTCTCAACACAGGCAGCCAGCGTAGTTCCTATAAACCCTGAGATCATTCACTATTCAGCAGGAGCGCAGTTCACGAGGCCAAGGATGAAGAATAGTTTATGCAGCCCCCAGGTGGGGCTTCATAACTTATGTATGCTGTTGTTTCTTGTGCGTATTTTTGCCACAGGCTTGGTGAGATGGGTCTGAATCCGACTTATGTGGATTGTCTCTTGTTCTCTGTTTGCTAGCTTCTTATTGAAGTAAAAGCAAGATTTTTATTTTATATAAATTTGGACAAGTCAGATGTTAATCGTTGCTGAGGAACTTCCAGTATCTCATGTCTGGACCCATTCATTGGAGTATATAATCTGAAAAGCAACGATGTCTTGACTTAATTCGTTATTATTTTTTGTTTGCTTTGTGAGTTTAATAATATTCTTATAAAGGGCTGCCATTAGACCTAACTAGGTGTATACCAGAAATTATACAAAATCATATATTAGTTTACGAAGGGGAAGTAGAGGTAGTTGAAAACCGTCAATTTTGCTAATATTAACCAGATGGCGTTACTTTTGGTTGAAGTAATTTTAATAATATTTGTTCACAACGATTAACAATGGTTTAAAAATGTTTGAATTTTTAAATTAAATTTTTTATTCAATTGTTTAAGAAAATCTGTTATATGAATGGAATTGCTGAGATAACCATAGTATTTTGTATCCAATTATGCGATCTGGGAGCCCTGTTCGTACAAGGTGTTATTCTGATCAGTTTAAAAAGCAGAAATTAATGCCACACAGTTCGATAACTGTCTATGAACACTGCAGAGACTTAGTTCTCTGTCTGGAAACCTGCTTCAATATATGAAGAGGACATTACTTGATCCAAACAGCTTCGATTGGGTCGGAAACCTGATTATTCTATAGTAATATTAGCCATCGATGGTTGGGCTCAGTTGGCTGTGTAATACACATTCAAGGAGTTTTGTAATGCGAACTCAACATTACAAATGGTCGTTAGCATTGTGGTCCGGTTTTAAAGTTGCTAAAATTTAGCCTGTTTAGGTTTGGCAGTGAGAAATCTTGGCAGCCATAGTTTTATAAAGCTACGAGCATTAATGAAAAACTGGGGTTAAGAGCGGATATCGCCCCAGGGATTTCATAATTAGTAGTGCAGCCAGAGCTCTGTTTTGGTACGAGTGGTAGTTTCTCCATGAATTTCTTCTTTGGATGTCTTGAAAATATAGGATGCTACTTTATTCCAGTTGGAGAGAAGGGCCAATGCTTCTCTGCTGGATCTTTTCATTTCTGTGTCATCCAGTTCGTTAGTCTAGCACTGTTCAGTTTGTGGATGAGTTTGGTATCTTCTTGTCTTCACTTATATGTGGTCCCATTTTGGCATTTATTTTACCTGGAGGTATAAGTATTTTACTGCAATAATAATTGCACCTACAATTCTCCTGTAAAGTTCACTAATTGGGAAATTCCAACGTAAAGGTTTTATCTATGTATGCAGATTATGCAGAGCAATTCTCTTTCTGGAAATTCTGGTCTCCATCAGCGTTGGTCGGTATTGGCTGTGGAAAACGCCATAGTGAATAGCTTTTTCAATTGAATTATGTTATGTGGGTTGGCGGAATATAACTTACTTTCTCCTTGAGATATTCTCATGGTTCTGGTTCAAATTCTTCTCCTCATTTGCTGGTTTGTATTTTCAGACTGCTTATTTTTGAATATTCTGAAGATAAACATAAAGTTTTATACCTTAACGCCAAACCTTTCTTGTTTTTATTCAACGCACATTTTAATAAGGAAGCTGCCAGTGTCGAGGAGTAAACCAAATCAGTTTTGGTTTACTCTTTGATGTTCGGCGACATGTACACCGAATAGTAGGCGTTACGGTATTGGGTGCTGTTGCACATGGAAATAGGTCGCCTTTAGTCTTTGTCGAAGCCATATAAGAGCGCAACTTTATCTTCAGGAAGTAGGGGAGCCTTGTGTACTCTCTTACCTTAAGTTACTTTAAACATTTTTGAAGAGATACGTTGAATCTGTTGCCTTGGTCATCCAGATCCCCCGAACTTTCGCTCCTAGAACATGTTTGGGACATGATAAGTAGAAGGCTCGGAAACTTACCCAGCCCCCACTGACCTTGGAGGTTCTAAGGCATGAAATACAGATAGGTTGGGATAGTATTCCTTAAGAAGAAATATACCAGCTTATTGAATCAATGCCAAAAAAAATTAAAATCCTTATTTAAATTTTAATCATTTACTGTTTACTTATAGCATCTCTATCTTACCAAAGCAATATTAAATAAACAAATTCTTCTTGGTGATGCAATTCCGCTGTGCATTCCGTTTTTTTGCTTAACATAATATAATAAAAGGCGTATATTTTTGAATTTATTAGGGCATCTTTTCGGTAACACTACTGGTTTTACTATATGACGTAAAAATGTTACTGAACGTTCATCTATATATAAATAGGCAAAGGCAAAACGGTTAGGTACCATTTTCTCCTCTGTCTTTCAACCGATTTATTTGATTTTTGTTTTGTTTAGTAGCTAATGACGACCTTCGGTGCAGAATACCAAAATTTATTTGCAATATTGGTTCATTAGTTAAATAAAATAAAATAGAAAATTCATAATATATGTCCACACTCACAATGCCAACAGTGCCGCCAGATTGGTTGAAGAGAAAATCGTAAAATGGATTGACTCGAATGAGAAAAACAAACTAATTTAATCAAAAAACTAACAAATTTTGTTTGGTTCTCAAAGTTAATCTACATTATTGAGATCTCATCCACAAAAATTTATATTAAATGATAATGACAAGTTATTGAGTACTCGCAAGTTTAGTAAATAGAGTTTGTGAACTAAAATGGGAAATTTGTATTGATTTTTTTTCAGATAATATTTTATTATTTTAACATTATACTTTTAATTTATATTGTATTTATTTTAAAGGCTAATAGGTTCATGCAATTTAACTAAGATTATAAAGTCCAAGATAGAAATACAAATAGTAAAATTCAAGATAAATACTTAAATCTGACATCATGGTAATAAATCATAATGTTCGCGGACAGTTCACGGCCAACCTAATTTATTTTTATTTATATTTATTTGTTTTGTATTTCAGCCATTACAGATGGATATACACGTCATGACAAATAGAAAATTAATTACAATTGTAATGTACATATAAACATATACACACACACACACACACACACACACACACACACACACACACATGAGGAGTTTACTAATAGCGACCACCAAGCTATTATTTGGGAAATCAACACCACTCCCAAACGAAGATTGTGTGTCAGTCGTGCGAGCTCACAGCCAGTCGGCTGGAACAAAAATGCTTTCGATGCTGATTCATTCGCCTTGGTTATGGAGCAGGAACCATTGTCAATAGCAACAAGCGCAGAAGCCACTGCCAAAGAGGTAATGACAAGCGTTGTCAAGTCCTGCGATGCTTCCATGCCAAGGAGACGGCAGAACAACAGCCGCCCACCAGTTTACTGGTGGAACGACACGATCTCACAACACCGACGAGAGTGTCTCAAAGCACGAAGGCTGCATCAACGAGCACGGAGACGCGACAGGGTCACAACAGAAGAACTAAGGCTCGACTATGAGATCAAAAGACAACAACTACGAAGAGCCATTCTCTCAAGCAAGAGATCCTACTGGAAGGAGTTGTGTGACGAAGTTAATCAAGATCCATGGGGAAAACCGTATAAAATCGTGATGCATAAAATTAAGGCCCCTCCCATGACATCAACGAACTGCCCCGAATCATTGCACCGCATTGTCACTCACTTGTTTCCTGCGAAGCCTGAGCTACCCGCTAATCCTTCGTGGCAGGTGAGGGACGAAGATATACCATCAGTGACTATGAGTGAGCTGATGGGCGCGTGCAACCGGCTCCAAAACGGTAAGGCTCCCGGTCCAGATGGCATACCTAACATCGCGCTAAAATGCGCCATAGCCAATAGGCCTGACATGTTTCTACACATGTATGAGACCTGCCTAAAGCAGGGGGTTTTCCCGAGTAAGTGGAAAAAGCAGAGGCTTGTGCTCCTCCCTAAAGGGGGAAAAAAACCTCCCGACGAACCGTCATCATATCGCCCCCTCTGTATGTTGGACTCTGCGGGAAAACTCCTTGAAAGGATAATAGCAGATAGGCTGGAGCCCTACGTTGAGCCGAAACTTTCCACCAACCAATTCGGGTTCAGAAAGGGGAGATCAACCATCGATGCCGTGACACTCGTTACCAACATCGCCAGAGAGGCTATCTCGGGAAAGAGATGGAGAAGTGGTGGAAAAAAGTACTGTCTAATAGCCACCCTGGATATCAAGAACGCCTTTAACTCGGCCCGCTGGGACCGCATTTTGGAGGCTCTTGTCAGGATGGAAGTTCCGCAGTACTTGCGCAGAATGGTTTCAGCCTATTTCAAGGACCGCATCTTGTTGTACCAAACTGAAAATGGGCAAGTAGACTATAAGATCACAGGAGGTGTACCTCAGGGCTCTGTTCTTGGCCCCCTCTTATGGAACGTAATGTACAACGACTTGCTCCTGCTCGGTCTGCCTGAGGGCGTCAGGCTAGTGGCATTCGCCGATGATGTGGCATTGATCATAGTGCGCAAGCACATAGAGGAGATACAAACAACCTTCTCATTCGCTATAGCCACAATTCAGCATTGGATGCTCGCAGCGGACTTGAGTTTAGCAGAACAAAAGACCGAAACACTTCTTGTTAGCAGTCGAAAGGCAAGGGAAACCATCACCCTCAAAATAGGCGACTCCTACATACAGTCGCAGCCCTTCATCAGCTATTTGGGGGTGCTCCTGGACACACGGCTCAACTTCAAAGAGCACATAATCGCGGCCAGCAAGAAAGCAGCTGGGGTACAGGGGGCATTATCTAGAATAATGCCGAATGTCGGAGGCCCTAGACAGATAAGAAGACAGCTACTGGCAACAGTAACTACTTCTGTTTTGTTGTACGGGGCACCGGTATGGGAGAAATCGCTCGAGCTACCATCGTACCGCCGGAAAATGAAATCAGTCCAGCGGCTCTCAGCGATTCGAGTGGCATCATCCTACCGCACTGTGTCTTACGAGGCGGTGAGTGTGATTGCCTCTACCCTACCAATCGACATCCTGGCTGCAGAAAGGGGACGGCTTTATCGCAGAAAGTTAGAGAAAGACCAACCGACAGGAAACAGCGATGAAAGAGCCATGAGTCTAAGGCAATGGCAGGAGAGGTGGGACAGCTCTACTAAAGGAAGGTGGACATATCGATTGATACCTAACATCAGTCGTTGGGTCAACCGCCAGCATGGGGAGGTTGGGTTCTACATCACTCAACTCCTGACTGGACATGGATGCTTTCGAGCATACCTGCACAGGTTCAGGAGGGCAAACTCCCCAAACTGCCCACACTGTACGGACGTGATAGAGGACGCGGAACACGTGTTCTTCTCCTGCCCCCGGTTTCAGGATCAACGTGCTGAAGTGGAGAGGATTCTGGAGACTAATATCGTTCCAGAACAATTAGTAGAAGCCATGCTGAAGGGCCCCCAAGCCTGGAACTTGGTATCAGATTACGCGGAGACTATCCTCAAAGAACTCCGCAATACGTTCGAGGAGTAGGCTTTAGAGGCTTTCAATATAAGAGCAGTAAACATCTGCAATGAACCACCCTTGCGAAGTAGTATTGACTAAGAGTGCCGCAGGGGACCATGGTTGTAGGAGAAAGAGGTTAGGGTTTTAGCGGGTATACGGTATACTGGTTTCAATGCAACGATTTACTCTTGCTTTGAAGTCATTACATCGGGAGTCCCGCACGACGGCCAGCACGTGCTAGCTAAGTACGGAATGTATTTCCCCCCTCTTCGGATTAAAAAAAAAAAAAAAAAAAAACACACACACACACACACACACATATATATATATCCCGGGGTGGTTGTTGGTCCACTACCGGGCGCCTCCCCAGGTGGCGGATAGGGGAACGCTCTCCAGCAATGGGGAGTACTGAGGATTTCCTCAGGGCGGACCAAAATCAGATAGGGGAAGGAACCCCGAAAATAAACCATTGATGGATATGGGTGATAAGGTGAACTTAATACCCCAGGTGGGTACCTCTGCAGAGGATAATCCCGCCATCGGTTCCGATCGAGTGAAAGCCTCGGTGGCCGGTGCACGCTCCACGGATTCTGGGGGGAGCGAATTATCACTGGTTTCGTCACATAGTGACAAGAAGAAGAACACTAGTAATGGTACAACATCGACCATTACAACTAGAGCTGGCAGCAAGACACTATCCAGCCAGGTCCTTCAAAAGGCGAATGGTGGAGTCGACGTCCAACAAAGGGCAACAAATGAGAGTGGCGCTCCAAACAAATTAGGAACAAAGATCGATGAGCTCTTGAAGTTCATTGGGCCTAGGCATAATGTACATCATGAGATCAAGAAACTGGCACACGCCATTAAGTCAGAATATGACAAATATCAGACGTCAACGACGCGGCCACCTCCTGTAGCGAAACCTGCTACCACATAGACATCCCCAGTAAAGGTGTCAAACACTCAGACACAAGGTGAAAAGCAAAAGGAGGTCCCAAAAGCGGCTGCCTCAAAAGCAGCTAACTCAAAACCGGCTGCATCAACACCGGCGGCCCCAAAGATGGCGGCTTCAATAAAACTAGCCTCTGTAGCAAGGACCTCGCCACCGAAGGTCTCGCCTTCAGTAGCCTCATCAAGTAAGGCACCACCACTTAAAACTCTTAAACCGGTGCTAGCTAGCAAGCTAAAGCCCGGTAAAGAAGGTTGCCAGAACATCGGGCAAACCACCCAGGGAACAACAAGTAGGGTGGTCAATTCAGAAGCGGAGAGAAACAATGGATTAAAATCCAAGTTTAAACCGCAGACCAAAAACCAACCTTCAAACCAGTCGACTGACTGGCAAGTGGTAAAGAGGAAAAAGGCCCCGAGGACCAATAAGCAAAAACCAGCGCCACATTGTACGCTGCTTATAAAGAAAGGCGAGAAGAGCTCCCATGCAGATATCTTGCGAGGTATCAAGAATGATCCCACCTTGCAGGATATAGGCAAAAAAGTCAATAAGATCCGAAGAACAGCTAAGGGAGATCTCCTTTTGTTATTCGCGAAGGCAGACGCTCAGGAGATGGAGCGCTATTGTAACGCCATCAAGAATAAGCTCCCAAGCGGGGCCACTGTACAATCTCGAATACCGCAAATCGAGATTGAAATTAAAGACCTGGACGAGATCAGTACCAAGGAAGAGGTAGTAAACCTGCTCAAAGATAATATCGACGGCCTGGCAGAGATCACTGAGGAGGCAGTGAAATCACTTCGACGGGCATATAGATCAACACAAACGGCAGTTGTTTGTCTCCCAGAGGTCCAGGCCAAGAAAGCTATCGCACTTGGAAGGCTGAAACTTGCGTGGGGCACAGTACGTGTTCGCGAGAGGATCAGCCTTCGACGGTGCTTCAAATGCTGGCACTTTGGGCACAACGCCCAGGCGTGCAGAGGCAAGACTGATCGAAGCAGTTGTTGTCACCGTTGCGGAGGCGCTGGTCACAATGCCTCGGCTTGTCAACAACCTGCCAAGTGCTTACTCTGCAAAGAGAAGGATAGTAGGTCAGACTGCCGGCACGCTGCGGGTAGTTGGAAATGTCCGATCTACCAACAGGCGATGAGAGCAGCACAAGCCCGTAAATGAAAGTACTGCAACTCAACCTCAACCATTGCGAAGCAGCCCAAGACCTACTGGTACAGCGGGTGCGAGAATTGGATTGCGATGTAGCCATAATCTGCGAGCAGTACAAAAACTTCGACACCCTGTCCTGGGTAAATGACACAACGGACAGAGCAGCGATATGGGCTTGCGGTAAACTTCCGTTCCAACAACTCCCAAATACCCCCGAACCATGGCTTGTGAGAGCCAAAGTGGGAGGGGTTCACTTCTATAGCTGCTATGCACCTCCTAGTGCACAGCTCGAGGAGTTCGAGTTATTCTTGGACACCTTGGCGGAGGATGTACGGAAGCGTGAATCGGTCGCCATCGCAGGAGATTTCAACGCCTGGGCAATTGATTGGGGATGCCGGGAAACGAGCGCGAGAGGACGAGCTCTCCTTGAGACCATGTCTTCGCTCAACCTGGTACTCCTCAACACAGGAGCCGTAAGCACATATCGCAAAGGCAATGCCAGCTCCATTATCGACGTGACATTCGTTAGCAGCAACCTAATTAAAGGGGGCTGTGAGTGGCGGGTCGATGAAGAGTTTACTAATAGCGACCACCAAGCTATTATTTGGGAAATCAACACCACTCCCAAACGAAGAAGATTGTGTGCCAGTCGTGCGAGATCACAGCCAGTCGGTTGGAACAAAAATGCTTTCGATGCTGATTCATTCGCCTTGGTTATGGAGCAGGAACCATTGTCAATAGCAACAAGCGCAGAAGCCACTGCCAAAGAGGTAATGACAAGCGTTGTCAAGTCCTGCGATGCATCCATGCCAAGGAGACGGCAGAACAACAGCCGCCCACCAGTTTACTGGTGGAACGACACGATCTCACAACACCGACGAGAGTGTCTCAAAGCACGAAGGCTGCATCAACGAGCACGGAGACGCGACAGGGTCACAACAGAAGAACTAAGGCTCGACTATGAGATCAAAAGACAACAACTACGAAGAGCCATTCTCTCAAGCAAGAGATCCTACTGGAAGGAGTTGTGTGACGAAGTTGATCAAGATCCATGGGGAAAACCGTATAAAATCGTAATGCATAAAATTAAGGCCCCCCCCATGACATCAACGAACTGCCCCGAATCATTGCACCGCATTGTCACTCACTTGTTTCCTGCGAAGCCTGAGCTACCCGCTTATCCTGCGTGGCAGGTGAGGGACGAAGATATACCATCAGTGACTATGAATGAGCTGATGGGCGCGTGCAACCGGCTCCAAAACGGTAAGGCTCCCGGTCCAGATGGCATACCTAACATCGCGCTAAAATGCGCCATAGCCAATAGGCCTGACATGTTTCTACACATGTATGAGACCTGCCTAAAGCAGGGGGTTTTCCCGACTAAGTGGAAAAAGCAGAGGCTTGTGCTCCTACCTAAAGGGTGAAAGAAACCTCCAGACGAACCGTCATCATATCGTCCCCTCAGTATGTTGGACTCTGCGGGAAAACTCCTTGAAAGGATAATAGCAGATAGGCTGGAGCCCTACGTTGAGCCAAAACTTTCCACCAACCAATTCGGGTTCAGAAAGGGGAGATCAACCATCGATGCCGTGACACTCGTTACCAACATCGCCAGAGAGGCTATCTCGGGAAAGAGATGGAGAAGAGGTGGAAAAAAGTACTGTCTAATAGCCACCCTGGATATCAAGAACGCCTTTAACTCGGCCCGCTGGGACCGCATTTTGGAGACTCTTGTCAGGATGGAAGTTCCGCAGTACTTGCGCAGAATGGTTTCAGCCTATTTCAAGGACCGCATCTTGTTGTACCAAACTGAAAATGGGCAAGTAGACTATAAGATCACAGGAGGTGTACCTCAGGGCTCTGTTCTGGACCCCCTCTTATGGAACGTAATGTACAACGACCTGCTCCTGCTCGGTCTGCCCGAGGGCGTCAGGCTAGTGGCATTCGCCGATGATGTGGCATTGATCATAGTGCGCAAGCACATAGAGGAGATACAAACAACCTTCTCATTCGCCATAGCCACAATTCAGCATTGGATGCTCTCAGCGGACTTGAGTTTAGCAGAGCAAAAGACCGAAACACTCCTTGTTAGCAGTCGAAAGGCAAGGGAAACCATCACCCTCAAAATAGGCGACATTTACATACAGTCGCAGCCCTTCATCAGCTATTTGGGGGTGCTCCTGGACTCACGGCTCAACTTCAAAGAGCACATAATCGCGGCCAGCAAGAAAGCAGCTGGGGTACAGGGGGCATTATCTAGAATAATGCCGAATGTCGGAGGCCCTAGACAGATAAGAAGACAGCTACTGGCAACAGTGACTACTTCTGTTTTGTTGTACGGGGCACCGGTATGGGAGAAATCGCTCGAGCTACCATCGTACCGCCGGAAAATGAAATCAGTCCAGCGGCTCTCAGCGATTCGAGTGGCATCATCCTACCGCACTGTGTCTTACGAGGCGGTGAGTGTGATTGCCTCTACCCTGCCAATCGACATCCTGGCTGCAGAAAGGGGACGGCTTTATCGCAGAAAGTTAGAAAAAGACCAGCCGACAGGAAACAGCGATGAAAGGGCCATGAGTCTAGGGCAATGGCAGGAGAGGTGGGACAGCTCTACTAAAGGCCGGTGGGCATATCGATTGATACCTAACATCAGTCGTTGGGTCAACCGCCAGCATGGGGAGGTTGGGTTTTACATCACTCAACTCCTGACTGGACATGGATGCTTTCGAGCATACCTGCACAGGTTCAGGAGGGCAAACTCCCCAAACTGCCCACACTGTACGGACGTGGTAGAGGACGCGGAACACGTGTTCTTCTCCTGCCCCCGGTTTCAGGATCAACGTGCTGAAGTGGAGAGGATTCTGGAGACTAATATCGTTCCAGAACAATTAGTAGAAGCCATGCTGAAGGGCCCCCAAGCCTGGAAGTTGGTATCAGATTACGCGGAGACTATCCTCAAAGAACTCCGCAATACGTTCGAGGAGTAGGCTTTAGAGGCTTCCAATGTAAGAGCAGTAAACATCTGCAATGAACCACCCTTGCGAAGTAGTATTGAGTAAGAGTGCCGCAGGGGACCATGGTTGTAGGAGAAATAGGTTAGGGTTTTAGCGGGTATACGGTATACTGGTTTCAATGCAACGATTTACTCTTGCTTTGAAGTCATTGTATCGGGAGTCCCGCACGACGGCCAGCACGTGCTAGCTAAGTACGGAATGTATTTCCCCTCTCTTCGGATAAAAAAAAAACATATATATATATATATATATATATATATATATATATATATATATATATATATATATATACATACATATATATACACATACATACCAATAAGTATTACACAAGTTACACATACATATTTAAAAACACATTATAGAAACAAATTTAGAACATAATAGAATCTTCTAAATACTCAGAAACAGAATAGTAACATTTTTCTAACAACATTTTTTTAAGTAAATTTTAAATTTCCTGCCAGTGAGTATTTTCAATTTATTAGGTAAATGATTAAACAATTTTGTGGCAAAAAAGTAGAGTGAATTCTCATACAATGTGGTGTTATGTTTTCCTACTCTGAATTCATCATTATACCAAGTAGGGTAATGATGTACACTGGAGTTTCTAACAAACTTATTACTATAAATATAGATGGTACTGACAAAATACAGTATTTTATAAATGAAGGCCTACATGAGGCAGTGTAGTTTAAGTTAAAGATTAGACGTAATCGTCTTTTTTGTGCTAGAAATATACGGATAGCGTAAGGAGAACTACCCCAAAGCAGGATATTATATGAAAGATATAAGCTAGGCTATAATAAACGTTTATAAGATGTTGGTAAAGTATATCTTAGATTATTATTGCAAAGTATGCATTGTTTAGTTGTTTGCAAACGTGATTTATATGAGAGATCCATCTGAAGTTGTCGTTTACATAGACACCCAAGAATTTTGTTCCCAATTTTGTGTCTACTTGGATATTATCTATATTAAGTCTAAGTGATGGGGTATATTTCCTATTATAAAATGTTATGACAACAGTCTTGTCAATGTTTAAAACAAGGTTGTTTTTACCACACCAGTTTCTAAAAACTTGGACAATGTGACACATTTTTGCTTGTAATTGCTCAGGGTTCTTTGCTGAGACCGCTATAGACGTATCGTCAGCAAAAAGCACAATTTTTACGTCATGTAAGTTCATATTGAGAGGCATATAATTTATATATAGTAAAAATAACAGTGGACCCAATACTCATGCATTTCTAAAGTTGTATCATGTAATGGTAGCGGATTTCAATTTGACATTTCATAACAGTGTTAGCCGCTAGGTGAAAATTATCAATATATTATTTTCAAAATTTCAATTTCAGTGAACTTACAAAAATTTTCGTATTATTTAACATAAATTAATAGAAGGTGAATTGTATTTCTTAAATGTTTTGATATAATACCCATGAAAACTTTTACGTAAGTAAACTAACTATATAGAGATTATAAAGCTAAGTTATACATTTGATTTCAGATCCTGAAAAGTTGAGAATGTTTTTTAGGGTTCCGTATATACAGTATACGGATACCCTTATAATATCACTCAGGATTTCTGCATCTGTCACATCACAGCAATTTTCTCCTAAACTACTGGACGGAAGAGGTTGAAATTTGGTATGAAGGTATAGTTTGGTGACTTGATTAGGAGCACATATCGCAAAAGAAGAAATTTTGATTTAAGGGGTACTTCTGGGGGGAAAACTAAAAAAATCGACCGTTCCCCCCCTGATCTCCGAAACTACTGAACCTAAAATTTTGAAAAAAATGGAAAATATAGAACGTTGCCCGAACTTTACAGGAAAAATAAGGAGAAACCATTAATATTAATTTTGGGGGGCAATTTATAGAATTAAATAAAAATTTAAAAATAAAAAAAAATCAAACTCATCATGTAATATATCAAATGAAAGGTCTCATTCTGAGGAACACAAATATATTTTTTTCATATTTAAATAAAAATTAATTAAAAAGATATTAAAGAAAATATACCAAAATTTACCCATTCCCCCCACCTTATCTCCGAAACTATAAAACGTAAAGTTTTGAAAAAAAATACTTTTATAGGTTCTGACCTGAAGTTTACTGGAAAAATAAGGAGAAACATCTAGTTTTTATTTTGGGGGGCAAATTACAGAATTAAATGGAAAATATGAAATTAAAATTGTTTCTAACCCATCATATTATATATCAGATAAACGGGCTCATTACGACGAAAATAAACATATTTTTTCATATTTTTAAAATAAATAAATTAAAAGATATTAACAAAAATATAAAAAAATTTACCCATTCCCCCCCCTTATCTCCAAAACCATAAGCTGGAAAATTTTGAAAAAAAATTGAGTTATAGCCCCTCACCTGAACTTTACTGGAAAATGAAGGAGAAACCCCTAATATTTAATTTGGGGGGCAAATTATAGGATTAAATGGAAAATATAAAATTAAAATTATTTCTAACCCATCATGTTATATATCAAATAAAAGGGCTCATTATGACGAAAACAAATATATTTTTTTCATATTTTTAAAATAAATTAATTAAAAGTTATTAACAAAAATATAAAAAATTTTACCAATTCCCCCCCCCCTTATCTCCAAAACCATAAGCTGGAAAATTTTGAAAAAAATTGAGTTATAGCCCCTCACCTGAACTTTACTGAAAATTAAGGAGAAACCCCTAATATTTAATTTGGGGGGCAAATTATAGAATTAAATGGAAGATATAAAATTAAAATTATTTCTAACCCATCATGTTATATATCAAATAAAAGGGCTCATTATGACGAAAACAAATATATTTTTTTCATATTTTTAAAATAAATTAATTAAAAGTTATTAACAAAAATATAAAAAAAATTACCCATTCCCCCCCCTTATCTCCGAAACCATAAGCTGTAAAATTTTGAAAAAAAATAGGTATAGCGCCTCACCTGAACTTTACTGGAAAAATAAGGAGAAACCCCTAATATTTATTTTGGGGGGCAAATTATAGAATTAAATTGAAAATAAAAAATTTAATTTGTTTCTAACGTATCATGTAATATATCAAATCACAGGGCTCATTATGACTAATACAAATATATTTTTTTTATTTTTTTTAAATAAATATTTTAAAATATATTTAAAAAAATTTAAAAAAAATACCCATTCCCCCCTTTATTCCCCAAACTATAAGACCTAATTTTTTTATTTACAGGAAAAATACGAAGAAATCTTTAATATTAATAATGGGGAGCAATTTATATAAATAAACGGAAAATAAAAAATATTTTTTAACGTGTCATGCAATATATCAAATGAAGGGGCTCGTTATGAGAAATACAAATATATATTTTTAAAATTAATTGTTTACAAGACATTAACATAAAGATATAAAAAATTCTCATTTCTCGCTTTATTTCCGAAACCATACTACCTAAAATTTTGAAAAAAATTAGGGGTACTGGGGCTCACTTGAAATTAATAAGAAAAATTATTAGAAAACCTCCCTGGTAATTTTAGGGACAAATTATACAATTAAATGGAAAATAAAAATTCAATTTTCAAACGAATCATGTAATATATCAAATAAAAGACTCATTATGTGAATTACAAATATATCATATTTTTAAATCATTTGTTTAGCAAAGATATTAAACATCATTTTAGAAACTATACTATTTAAATTTTGAAAAATATATTTTATTTGTATTTTTAAATAATTTGAATAACATATTTAATAATTTATAATTTAAACTTGACCTATTGTGCCCTTTATCTTCCAATCTATAGAGCCTCAAAATTCAGACAATATATTATAAAAGGCTTCCCTGAAAGCTTATTAGTAAAATAAAACTCTAATGTTAAATTTTGGGGGCCAAATTAGAAAACTAAATACAGCGAATCTTGAAGGTGGTACGGAACCCTTACAATGCGAGTCCAACTCGCACTTGACCAAATTATTTATTTTATGCCATGTGAAAATGAAACTTGAATAAGTATTAATAGTATGTTGCTGTTTTACTCGATATAAGGTAATCTTTTAAATTAATTTTAACATGTCGTCTAAAATATTAGCAGTCAGTCAAAAATTGTTAAATGTTCTGTTAGCGAGAGGTGATATGCTGCAAAAATATTTTTACTTATTTATCTAACAATATAATACATATAATGTTAGCTTGTTTTCATATATCTTATCAATATGTAATTCGGAATTTTGGCGTCTATAAATCGATTGATCGAGAAAAATCATATTACCGAAATTGAACGAGATTGTGACAATAAATATGACAGTTGAGTTGTGAAATTACAAGAGTCCCAATATAGGGTGATTTGGTAAATTGATGTGTAGGATCTTATAACATACATTACATTTATACAGCTGAACCCTTCAAGAATTTAAAATAATAGCTGCTTAGGCGATTTTTGGATAAGTAAAAAGTTATGTGTTCTCATGTTCTAAATTGACTGAGATATAAGGTGTTATAGATTATAATTATACAGAGTGATTTCAGATATGTTAGAAATCAAATGTTTCTTGGGTGGCACATAAGCAGTAGTATATATAGAGAGTTTAAAATATAGAGTAGAATACAATTATAACTATACAGGGTGGTTTGACAAAATAATTATATTTAAATTTAACAGGGTTATTGGAACAGAGGGCGCAGTAGAATTACAGTTATACAAGGTGGTGCAAAAAATATACAAAGATGCATATAGAGGGTGGCGAAAATATTAGCTGGAGTAGAATTGTAGGTAAATAACACCATTTGTGGTCTAAAAATGTTAGAATAAAAATGCAACATTTCGTAACCCATAAGCAGTTGCATATATAGGATAGATGCATTATAGGTTAAGAGGAATTATAGATATACAGGATGATTATAAAAAATGTTAGAAAATGATATGATTTATAGAGTAGCCTACGATGAGTTGCATATATATGCTGATTGAAATATAGGTCGAAGTAGAATTAAAGTTACAGCAGATTTTTTAAAAATTTCATAAACTAAAATAGTAAATATGGTGGCTCACAGGCAGTCACAAATACAGATTGGTTGGAGTGGAAATATAGTTTTACCGGGTGGTTCAAAAAAGTTAAAAAATATGAAGCCGTGGTCCATGTGCAGTTGCATATACAAGGTAGTTAAAATATTGCCCAGAGCAGAATTATAGTTACATAGAGGGCTTAAAAATATGTTACCAAAAATTTTGATTTTATGTAGCCCATTAGCAGTTACATATACAGGGTGGTGGAAATATATTATGAGATAGATTTATTATAATAAGGGTTTTAATAAATTTTAGAGAATTGAGTGCAATTATAGTTATATAGGGTGGTTAGAAAAAAGTAATTATACAGGGTAGCCCATTAGCGGTTGAATTTGCAGGGTTGTTGGAATAGAGGGCATAGTATAATTAAAGTTATACAAGGGGTGCAAACATATTTGTCGTATTAAATTAATATGAACACAAATAAAGTGTTATTAATTGTATCTGATAAAGAACTAGGATTTCGTTACTTATTGACACAATTGGCCGAATTTCGACCACTGGGCGACAGCTAGTATAGATGAAATGGTTTAATGTGAAGTTTCATTAAAAATTCGGTTTTTTTATTAGATGCAAACAAATTCTCAGATTTCTCGTAAATTTCAACATGTGTGTGCAATATCGCAATATGTGGCAAGATTTATGACATGTCAGTGGGTACTCCATTTGTGTACATACACCGCAATTCTCTGTTGTCGACTAGCCTATAAATAAAACATCAAAAATCCCGTGTTTCTTTATATTGTTAGTTCGCGCGCCCTGGGATTGGCCTCTCTTATGGATATTATTTGCTTTTATGACAATCTGCCCGCTGTGTCGTCTCTCTCTCTCTGTCTCTCTCCGTGAGTTCTTTGAGTTTGAATTAGCGGCATGTCCAGTGTCCAACGTTTTCGCGTTATAGAATTACGAATGTATATACAATTTCGGATATTGCCTATTTTAGACAAACGTTGCAGAAAATTCAATTTCCTCGACGTCGGAAATGTGATTCGTACAAATTTTACTGAAGGATTTGCTATTTCGTATCTTGCAGAGCGACATCAGCGAACGGACGAGTACTAATAATTTCTAAACAAAAAAAAATATGGAGATACTTCTATCTTTTATTTAAGTTTGCCTGGGCAAACGTATTTGACTATATTTTTCGGCCAGAGTCAGTCAGAATTTATATGCTATTAATTTTTGATGATTACAAATGGCTTCATACCTTTGTTTTCTATGTGAGTTTTTTTTTTGGTTATTGTCACCGATATGATTTCATCTTAAATGATGTGTTACAATTATTTTACACATTATATATTGTATTGTATTGTTATTATAAATATACTGTACATAATATTTTGACTAACGTAAAAGTAATGCTCTATGAATCATTATCTTCCCGACGATTTTATGGTATTAATGTAAACATCGGGAACTTGAATGATTTCGCATCCGTTTTGGGTTAGACAGACATTCTCTTAAGGAGACGGAGTAAGTTTAAGTCAGTTGATATATATATATATACGCTGTATGGAAATGGTGTCAATTAAAAGTTATATTAAAAGCTTATTTTGGAATTGGGTGTGATATATCTTACAGATGATTATTGGAGTTTGTTTTATGATTTAAATAACTTTAGTGTAGGAAACTTAGCATTATTTTAATACCATTATTGCAGAAAAAATCCGCAGGTGTTTGAATGGTTTTTCTTGAAGAAGGTACACCGCGTAACACAAAAAAAGTTTTATTAACAAATTTTTACTTTTTAGTTAATTATACTAGGTGTTTAAAATAGCAAAACTTCTCAGTAACAGAGTAAAAATTTAAACAATCAAAAGTAAGTGTTGTATGCACATTTTTAGAACCTACTAAATGAGATGTTGATCGACAGGATTGGTTAATTAATAAATGAGTTATTCGAGAAAAATGTGAAAAAAGGCGCATTTTTCAAACACTTGTCACTCTTATCGAAAAAAATTTAGAATGATAGAACCAAAAGTTTCATTTGTCTATCTAAAAGAACTGTTCAAAATTTTAACTTCATGACTTTGAAGGTTTTCTCACAAAAGCAATTTTTTATCGAGAGCTCTTTATTTCTGGTGATGTTTACAACGCTCCCATTCTGCATCACATTACTTTTTGATAAATCTGAATGGAACATGTTAATTATCAAATCTTTCGGTACAACTCATCATATATTAATATTCTTTTGAGTTTGTTCTATTGTCTGTAAATTTAATTTGAAATTCTGCATTTTGGTATTCGCCAACGCATACATATTAGTAGAGGGGGATTCTAATTTCCCCTCACAGTAGAATAAAAATAGCATGTTATTGAATTGACATGACGTTTAAAATGTTTTTTCCAAGCAAATCACCTTATATACGAGGGTAAATCAAATATAAACGGTAATTTTGCTATTCTGCTTAAAATGAAGTTTCGAGCTAGATTATGTTGTTTGGAGTAGATGTTTGGTTTATGGACACTAGGGAACCAGCCGGGTATGCGCGTATGTTTGGCTTTGTCCTTAATACCTATTGTATGATGTGTGGTCAGTACAGATTACAGCCATGACTAAGCAAATTACATTCATCTGTTGCAACAGATTATGATAAAATTTTAAACCAGTAAAAGCGTTAAAGCCTCAGAAATTCTAACTCATTTGAAGGCGCCGTTTGGGTATAGTACACTGTCTTAGAATCTTGTGTATATGTGGGTAAGAAAATTTAAAGGTGTACGAGAATGATAACCATGATCGACGCCCAAGGACAGCTTATTGAACGTGAGCGCCGATTAACCGTGGAGCAATTTTCTCAGAATTGGGTGTCAGCTATGGAAGTGTTCAATCAATTATCATTGATCAACTTGGTTTGAGAAAGAATTCTGCTCGATAGGAAGGCCTTTTTGAAGCTCATTGTCTAAAGTGGCGAAAAAAGAACAAAATTCAAAACTCGCCTCTCATCTGGAAAAGTCCTTGCCACGATTTTTTTGACTCTAAGAAAATATACTGATTGATTTTCAACGTACCCAACGTACAGTGAATGTGGATTACTACTACCAGTTGTTACGGTTGGCAAAAGCCGCGTATTTGAAACAAAAACAAGGAATACTGCAAGAAATGAGCTGAGAAGCCACCCACCTTCTCTGACTTGCCTCTGAAAGAGGGACCGGCAGGAAAACGATTTGGAATATATGAAGAATTTGAGGAGCACATGCGCAGTTGGCTTGCAACTCGCTCTCAAACATTCTATGAACAGAGAATACTGAAACTCCCAACTCTCGGTGGAAAAAGTGTGTAGATCACGCAGGAGGGTATTTTGAAAAATGCTAAATCAATCGTTTCTGTATAATGTTATTCAATAAATGTATAAAAAAATTTCCGTTGATATATGATTTAACCTCGTAATTGTGTTCTGACTTTAACTCTCAGAGTTTTGAATCAAAGTCAATCGCAGTATCACAATTAATTTATTCGACAATTTTAAAAGGAAAAAACTTTAGAAAGGAAATAATGAGTCAGAAAATCAAAGTCAACAATATAGTTATGGCAAATCATTAATATTAATGTATAGTTCTGAACTATGAAGTTAGTTAACTAATGAATAAATTTAAAAAGTTTATAATGAAAATTATTCCTCAAAACACCATCTATAAAAATGGTATGCTGTCATTTTTTTGTAAAATGATTAGAAAAAAAGTTATATCAACAAATAGAAATGTAACATTTCAATGAACAAATTATGATATGCCACCGTTTCTCGTCCCAGGGCTATCAGCAAACAGTTTGACAGTTGGCATGGCATTTGTATTAGGGAAATAATAAAAGCGATTTGAAATGAATGTTAGTCGGAACGCAGTAGTAAAATGAGGGGACGGTGCTTCTCCCCCCAATACATTTTATTTAATTCCGAATACCAAAATTCAGGCTTTCAAACTGAATTTATATACAATAAAATAAAACTAAAAGAAAATTAATTTATGAGGGATGGTACTCAAAGAACCAATAATTAATATGTTCCTTTCAGATGGTTAAAATATTAATTTAGCTCAAAATGGGAGCATTGTAAAGTTCACGTAAAAACAAAAGCCCTGGAAAAAAATTCAGATTTGCAAGAAAACTTTCTGAGCTGTAAATTTGAGATTCTTACCCGTTATTTACCTCGTAGAAATGAAAGACTCTGCGGAGTTTCAAAATTTCAACGCATCTTATACAATAACTATGGACGATTGAAAATTGCGTATGTTTTACAGTTTTTTCCAAATAATTCAATAACTAATTACCCAATCAGCTATATGAACCTATCGTTTAGTCGCTATTGAAATTACGTATAAAACAAACTTAGTTTCGACGCTAGAACTTTTCATTCAGTTGCTGAAAAGTTACAAAAACTGCTAAAATTGCGATTTTGGCTACTTTAAACACTCCGTATAATTAATTAAGGAATAAAAATTTGTTAACAACAGTTTTTATGTGGTATGCTATATACATTCTTCACGAAAAGCCAATCAAATATCTGTGAAATTTTTTTGCAATTGAAAATACTAACTTCCCTAGAGTACTTGGTCAATTGTGAGTAGAACCAAGCTTACTTTATAGATTTTTTATATGCCATGTTGCCATATCTGTTCGGAAAACCGTACGGCAAATTATAACAGAATATTTAGAGTTTAAATAATAATTTTATTTGTTAATGCAGTTATTAAAGCTGTAAAAGCTAAACGTTTTTTCGAGGCCTCTTAAAGGATTTAATAAAAATCAGTTACACGTCATATGGAGATCCAACAAGAAAGCCTGGATGACAAAAGCTATTTTTGAGGATTGGTTCAAGAATCACTTTTGTACAGAAGTGAAAAAATATTTGCGAGACAATAACTTAAGCAAAAAGGCTTTGCTAATTTTGGATAAAGCACCAGGACATCCTACTAATTTATCCGAACTATCTGAGAATCCGAAAAATACAGCAGCTCTGATCCAAACAATAGATCAGGGTACAATAGCCACTTTTAAGGTATTTTACCTACGCCGACCTTTCCGACCACTCATAACGGAAACCGATGGCAAATCTTCAGTTAAAACATTTTGGAAAAACTATAACATCAAGGATGATGATGACAGCATCAATGAATCATGGAAGTAATTAAAATTAACAACAATCAACCATGTTTGGAAAAAAATATGGCCAGAATGGGTAAAAAGTACTGGTGCAGAAGTTAAATTCCTGATATTAGGCAAAACATCTTGAAGCCAGCATATGATTTCGGCTTAGAATTTTTTAAGTCAGGCCCATTCTTACCAGCGAAAAATGATGAGGACAGTAATTCTTCATCATCTTTATATTAAAGCCATTTAAAAAAACTAGTGGTCGCCCAGTGGTCGAAATTCGACCCTATTTCATCAAATTGTGAACATTATTGAGGTTCGTTTGTCAAAAGTATATGTCAATCAGAAATAAAGAGGAGGAGAAAATTATAACCTCCCCCACCAAATCGTTCATGTCATATTGACAAATCTACTGAAATACAAAAAATATATGACCCCCAAGTTTTTGGTGGGATTGCATTTTGTAACCTAAAAGATTTCGTCATTTGCGTTTTAAAATAGATAAAATATATGTCAAACAACCTTATAAAAACTACAATCTTTAATATTTTTTCTGTTGTCCACTGACTCTCACTTTGTTACACCACACCTTTGGAAGATTGTCAAATAAAGTAGTAGTAAAATAATTCAATTCACAACAAAAACTTACTGAATAATTAAAACGAAAGTTACTGCTACTTGTCCGAAAAATCAATACTGATCTACTACAATGACTATTTTACTACTGAACAATAAGCAATGCTTGATGCTGAATTATCAAATATGGTCTTTACATGATTTAAAAGCAGATAACGCTTCTTCCATATATAATTATTCAATAGTTTGACCGTTTTCGAAGGAAAAATATGTTCAATAAAAATATATTTCCTTGTAGAATAGACTTTCTTTATATTTTAAATAGACATCGTTAAAAGTCAGTTATCTTGTTATAAAACCAGGATTTGGCAGGAATGGAACCATGTAATATTTACTAAATTGTCTATTAGATAAAATGTATGAACACAAAACAGTAACTAACTGATTCCCTACCTAAAAATAATTGAAAGATTCGGTCTTTAAATATATTCAGATATGTAGTTATAATTTTTTAGCATGAAAAAATAAATCCCTTTAAAAATATTAACATTATATGAACTAATACAATTAATATCTATTGAATGTAATATTTAAAACATTAGTTAATACCTACCAAAATTTTTCAAAAATATTTTTTAATATGTGACTGACAAATTTTATTCTGGTATTTCACAGTTAACGATTCCAGCTCGTAAGTAGAAAATGGAATCAACCAACTCAAAAGCTAGTATTAAGGTGTTATACCTACGATTACATTCCAAATAACTACAAAAATAAGTACATATTAATGAACCTTCAATCAAAATCTTAAGATTAATTATAATTTCATTAGCTTAAATGAAATACATAGTAAGCAATGACTACTTTTGTTTTGTATCGGATCTCATAATCTATAACCATTTTCAGAATAACCAATCATTTTCATTGGTTTCAGTTTGGTTTGTTTAGGATTGATCAATACCCATGATTAACAACCAAATACTTTTAGTCTTGATAAATCATTTTTCGCCTTATAAATTTTAGCAGGTACTTTTCCTTGATTAGCATTTGTTGGTGATCTATTTAACTCATATGCTGAACAAAGTATTGCTTCACCCCATAAATGTTTTGGTAAATTAGTATCTATAAATTTTGTTCTTACTTTATCCATTAACGTACTATTCATTCTTTCAGATGTTCCATTTTGCTGTGGGGTATGAGCTTGAGTATATTGTAAAATAATTCCTTTCTGTTTACAAAATAATTTGATTAGATGTAAATTCTCCTCCATTGCCAAGATATATTTTTTAGTTTTTAATCCATGTTGTGTTTTATTTCTTATTCTTTTTATCAACATGTAACTTAGCAACAGAACAAAATCACAACATATTTAACGCTATATGGACATTTTTTGCCTGTTCGTTACGATATTCTCTGTAAATTGCCCGGATTAGTGGCTGTCTGTACAGAAATTTTTCCTCACAGTTATTCTGAGAGTATGAGAAGTCTACAAAATGATCAACCAGTATTCAGTATTCTGTATACTTTTTGTGTCTTTGTGAATGTTTGCTTGTCTCTCTGTTTCTGTTAATTAATGATAAATAATTAATACTCACATTTGTTAAAATCTGTCCGCAGTGAATGAAGCTGAAATCTTGGATTATACACATTGAATTTACAACTTACCTTTACCGTCGTGCTATAATAATCTTAGACAAAATATTCTGAGATGCCAAAAATCAAGTCAAGGCGCTACATCAAAGGTAGCTGTGAGATCAGGGCTGCCAGATTTAACTATTTATCTTGTATATTACAATCAGTGTATTAATTGGCATTTTTTTGTATTGTTATTAAAATTTTATGAAATTTATATGGTAAAAATTAAAAGAATCTTTAAATTGGAAATATAACATTGAAATTCATAAAATATTATCGGAAATAAATTTATCAATTGCAACATAATTCTTATTTTAGTTGACAAATCATTTTTAGAAAGCAGACCAAGTTGCAAACTAGCGAGAGCCCAATGAATGACCATTATTGTGTAATATTTGAATAGCACGACGATGTAGAATAACTATAGGAATTAATCAAAATTTGTTACTTTATAGTATAATATAATTCGACGTTCACATTCGAGTCAATCCCTCATACGATTTTCTTTCCAAGCAATCTGGCGACACTGTTACTTGTTATCTGTTATATAGTATCTAAAGAAAGGACCAATATTATAAACAAATTTTAGCATTCTGCCCTGAAGGTCGTCAATTACTACTAAACAAAACAAAAATAAAGTAATCGATTCAGAGACACAGGCGAAAATGGTACCTAACCGTTTTGTCTTTGCCTTTATGTACAGATTTATGTATGTATACATACACAGATTTTAAGTTGCTTAATTTGTGTTTATAGTTCATTGTTGGTTTTTGGAGTATGTTATTATTTTATGTACAAATGTATGTAATTGTTACGTATGTATTTTAGATGTATAGACACAAAGTTTTGTACCGTAGCACCAAACTTATATTTCTGTACTCGACAGACGTATCATCATCATGGAGTAAACCAAAACTGAAAATATTTACAAAACTTTGTGTTTATACATCTGTGTCACACCAAAGTTCCACAATTTTTCCAGTATGTATTTTAGCTTTAAATGAAATAAAATAATAAAATGCATATTTAAAGATAAACCATGTTACATATTTAACATGTTCGTTTATACGGCTTTTCTCTTTGCGGCTAAGTTTCGTGGAAAGTATGGGTGTATTTACACACACGTTAAAGCTTTTCAAAATATAGAATACAATCATTTATCTTGACTATTCATAACGACAGATCTGTTCTTTATTAGGGATGGGTAGAAGATTGAGACATTCATCAGCTCAAACGTGGCTGTGTGACAGTTATTTATACATATGTATTGGAGTGTGTTTATATATGTAAATAAGAATACATTAAAAATGGTGAAGGCGCTGGATCTAATTCAATAAGAATTTAGTTAAATTATAAACTTCGGGAATGGACAAAGATTAAGGCATGTTTTAGTTAAATAAAGGGGGAATGGGTGTTTTTTAAATATATTTTAAAATTATCATTTTAAAAAAATTAAAAAAAATATATTTGTATTCGTCATAATGAGCCCTGTGATTTGATATATTGCGTGATCCGTTAGAAACAATTATAATTTTTTATTTTCCATTTAATCCTATAATTTGCCCCCCAAAATGAATAATAGGGGTTTCTCCTTATTTTTCCAGTAAAGTTCAGGTGAGGCGCTATACCTGTATTTTTTTGCGGCACAGGGTCAAATTTGAAGCAGAGTGTAAAGTAGTAAGTAGTCAAATCCAAATTTTTAGGAAAATCGGTGTTGGACCAATAACCCGGGAAAATGGTCATTGGCTGGACTATTTTAAAACATTCGATAGTGTAGATTGACCTCGCCTAAGACGTGGAGCGATTTCTTTCTGACCATATCTTCCCGCATATAAAGTTACCATTTGTGCTGCTACACCTTTCCTGTAATGTCTTACGATGGCATATTTCGTTTAAATAGAGAAAACAACCAATAAAGATAAGTAACCAATTATTTAAATTCACTACAAACAACTTCATTCAATATGATTCTTGATTTATATAAGAAAATTTTGAATATCAAAAAGGGCTATAGAAAGTATACACCATGAAATTTAATTAAATATCACAAAATTCCGAAACAAATGAATATATTCGCTTACTAGATGATACTCTCTTTGAGGTGTCATTCCTTTGTACGCAAGACAATATATATTATATATAATATATATTGTTTCTGGTCAGGGAACCTTCATCAGTTGCGCTTCCCACAAATGAATGTCCTCTCGAACACTTCTTTATGTATTTGATACATTTCGTTAAATTTGAAGACGCGAGATGTAAGACTGACATCTAGGATTTTCAAGAGAATTAGCACACAGAGGTTCCGGATCGGGAGCCGTTCCGTGTAATTGCTGTTCTACCTTAACTCCTAGGACGGAATGTGTGCTAATTCTCTCGAAAATCCTAGATGTCGGTCTTACATCTCGCGTCTTCAAATTTAACGAACTGTATCAAATACATAAAGAAGTGTCGAGAGGACATACAATTGTGGGAAGCACAATTGATGAAGGTTCCCTGACCAGAAACAATATATATTATATATAATATATATTGTCTTGCGTACAAAGGAATGACACCTCGAAGAGAGTATTCAATGTCTCTGACAGGTGAAGTAACCTGAAAATTTTATCGTGATATTCTGTCCTAGGAGTTAAGGGAGAACAGCAATTACACGGAACGGCTCTCGCGTCTTCATACTAGATGATAATTAAGAATCATGTTCGACTGACAGTGATAACAAGAAATATTCGATAATTTTGTGCATGAGCGTATTATTATTAAGTCCGAATCTTTTTTTAACAATTAGTTATGGTTAAAAATTCTATATAAAGCAAAGGTGAGTAAAGGTATTGAACAGATAATTCGATAAAATTTATTAAAATTATCGTGAATAGTTGCTATTTAGTAATTGAACGTATCCTCGCCGTGATTCGCACTTGCTTCCAATTTGGTTTAGTGGGTCTTCTCATCTGCAAATAATGCCCCAGCAGTGTGCGTGTATATCAAAGGACACCGGGGTGAGATGTGCCGGCCAGTTATTCCCTTTTAGCAGGAGGTGGGAGTAGGGCACGGGGGATTTTTTATACGGTATTGTTGAGCTGACGCGATTTGTTTTGATTAAAATCGCTCCCACTTTTGATAAATAATGAATGTGTATTTTTCCGCGAACAACAAAGGGTGGAATTGTAACGAGTTTCTCACTGTCAACGGCGTTGCGGTCCACATGCGAGATTGGGAAAACGTTATATTTTTGGATTATTATAAATGCCAAGCTGGATTGATTTATCTTAGGGCATTCCGTCCGTATACTCCGATTCGATGATGAAACTCCTACTCTTTCTCTTTTTCTCGGTCTCTCTCGCTCGCTCTCGCTGTGTTATTTCACAGAACGGGTATTAACTTGTCACTTTTTTATGGATGGGTGATGCAAAGTGAAGCGCGAAAAAAATTGCAGTTTCATATAGATACATATTTACGCGAGGACGATCAAATCTATGATATTTTTGTGTTACGGGTATCTGGAGGCCCTGGCGAATACAAACATAAATTTGCCTCGTGTTTTGCTTGAAAAACACGCGACCTATCAAGTAAATTTCGTTTTTGGTTATTTTTTCGAATTGGAAAAATACGAAGAGATTGTAAACATTTGAAAATTAAATATGATTGTTTTAGGTACGAAAATTGTGGCAGATTTACAAATATATTTTTAGGGTTCCGTATCTACAATATACGGATACCCTTATAATATCACTCCAGATTTCTGCCTCTGTCACATCACAGCAATTTTCTCCTAAAGTACTGGACGGAAGAGGTTGGAATTTGGTATGAAGGTATAGTTTGGTGACCCGATCAGGAATACATATCGTAAAAGAAGAAATTTTGATTTTAGGTGTACTTCTGGGAGGAAAAACTAAAAAAATCGACCGTTCCCCCTTATCTCCGAAACTACTGAGCCTAAAATTTTGAAAAAAAAATAGAAAATATAGATCGTTGCGCGAACTTTACAGGAAAAATAAGGAGAAACCATTATAATTAATTTGGGGGGGGCAAATTCTCTAGAATTAAATAAAAATTTAAAAATTTTTTTTTTCACATCGCATCATGTAATATATCAAATGAAAGGTCCCATTCTGAGGCACACAAATATATATTTTTTAAAATTTTAAAAATTAATCAAAAAGATATTAACGAGAATATACCAAAATTTACCCATCACCCCCCCCCCCTTTATCTCCGAAACTATAAAACATAAAGTTTTGAAAAAAAATAGATTTATAGATTCTGGCCTGAAGTTTACTGGAAAAATAAGGAGAAACCTCTATTTTTGATTTTGGGGGGCAAATTACAGAATTAAATGTAAAATATAAAATTAAAATTGTTTATAACCCATATGTTATATATCAAATGAGAGGGCTCATTGTGAAGAAAACAAATATATCTTTTCCATATTTTTAAAATACATTAATTAAAAAAAGATATTAACAAAAATATAAAAAAATTACCCATTCTCCAAAACCATAAGCTGTAAAATTTTTAAAAAAATACAGGTATAGCGCTTCATCTGAACTTTACTGGAAAAATAAGGAGAAACCCCTAATATTCATTTTGGGGGGCAAATTATAGAATTAAAATGGAAAATAAAAATTTATAATTATTTCTAACGGAACAAATAATATATCAAATCAAAGGGCTCATTATGACGAATACTAATGTATTTTTTTTTATTTTTTTTTTAAATAAGTGTTTTCAAATATATTTAAAAAATTACCCATTCCCCCCTTTATTCCCTAAACTATAAGACCTAAATTTTTTTGTTTACAGGAAAAATACGAAGAAATCCCTAATATTAATATGGGGGCCAAATTATAGAATTAAACGGAAAATAAAAAAATATTTTTTTGTAACGCATCATGCAATGCATCAAATGAAAGGGCTCATTATGAGGAATACAAATATATATTTATCATATTTTTAAAATTAATTGTTTACAAGATATTAACATAAAGATATAAAAATTCTCCATTCTCGCTTTATTTCCGAATTTTTTGAAAATAATTAGGGGTACTGGGAATTTATAAAAAAATTATTAGAAACCCCCATAGTAATTTTAGGAACAAATTATACAATTAAATGGAAAACAAAAATTCAATTTTCAAACGCATCATGTAATATATCAGATAAAAGGCTCATTATGTGAATTACAAATATATCATATTTTTAAATCATTTGTTTAAAAGATATTCCCAAAAATATTAAACATCGACTTAATTCCCACTTTTGAAACTGCACTATTTAAATTTTGAAAAATATATTTTATTTGTATTTTCAAATAATTTGAATAACAGAATTAATAATTTATAATTCAAAACTTGACCTATTTTGCCCCTTATCTTCCAATCTACAGAGCCTTAAAATTCAGACAGTAGATTATAAAAGGCTTCCCTGAAAGTTTATTAGTAAAATAAAACTCTACTTCTTTTACATATAAATATGCCAAAAATGATGTACAAATAAAAAATTTTAAACCGAGAAAACCTGTCATTAATCTTGTCTTAATTAGAATAAGTTAGACCTGGAAGCCTAAATAGTAGATGGCAATAATTCTAATATTCATAGTCACTGTCTTCTTCTTTCAAGAGCCCCAAAGAGCAGGTATGGTCTTGGATCCCAAGAACTTATTGAACATTTCCAACAGTTCAAATGTTAAAAGCAATATAATTAAATGATAAAAATAACTATCTAAGGTTGATTTCACCTTTTGAACAATTAAACGAAGTTTATATTGGTGTATTCATAATATGACTTCATATGTTATACAGATGATATTGTGCTAACGAGTACCGGAAAAACCTGACTATGGTAAAACAGAACATAGAAAAAGATTTGAGCCACGTGTATTTATGGCTAAATAGCAATTTGTTAACATTAAACGTAGAAAATACCAAATATAATACTTTCTCGCCAACAATAATAGATCAACCCGGAGGCATTCAGATAAAACTACATAATACATCCTGTAAACTACAAATATACAACACTAACTAAAACCTTATCCATAAAATATCTCGGAGTTTTCATCGATCAACATTTAAAATACATATAACTTACATAATCAAAAACAATAAGGAGGTTGTCTTGTAAACGTTATTATTTGATTACTTTTATGTTTTTTGGGCAGTAACACCACAATCGAAATAAAACGAGGTATATTGAAGGAAAACCAAACGTTTCAAAGTCTATTCTGATTTCGTTGTCAATGACTTTACATTTATTGATGTAATAATAATAATTTTCGTTTTGCAATTTACGTCAATAAATATAAAGCCATTGACAACGAAGTCAGAATAAACTTTAAAACGTTTGGTTTTCCTTCAATATATGTCGTTTTATTTCTGTTGTGGTGTTATTGCCCAAAAAACATAAAAGTAATAAGGAGGATAATTCACAGATTCCATAATCTCAGAGATTTTCTAAGCTGAAACCTTTTAACCATACTGTATACTTCATTTGCAGAACTCACAATAAGATAACTGCCTGGGGAGGAGCCTATAAAACAAAATGTAAAAACTAACTGCTCAAAATTTACTTGTAATTTTTTTTAAGAAATCATGATTTTCAACAGAACTGCTTTATAAGGAGGTAAGTAATTTAACCATCCAAAATGTCTATACAAATAAATGTCTACTCCAATTTTTCAACATCAAGACAAAACACAAGTGACAGACAATGGAACAAGGTCAATTAGAAACTTAAACGTAAAATAAAAATAAAAAAGATAATAAAAAAATGTAACAATAATTTATATTTAAAAAACAACTATCTAACACTTATTAAAATACTCTTTAGAATAATTCCAATTTATAATATATATCCACCACCCTGTAGATGGAACTGTCTATGGACTACCCAATACATGTGTGTATGCAAATGTTTATGGGCCACTCATTAAAACATTTAGTTTCTAACATTTCGGGAATCACCCTGTATAATTATAACCTATAGCGCCTTATATCTTAGTCAGTTTATACAGTGATGGGCAAATGTGTGGAACCAAGCAAATATCTCTGGAATTATTAGTGTAATGTCTTCGATGCACATTACATATAATATCCAAAAAAATTGTATGAATTAGATGTTGCGGTTTTAGTTCAATGCTGGTTCAATGCAAGTATATAATTGACGAAGGACCTTTAGCGGAACAATCAATAAACACGTGCCGTTACATAAACGAACCACCAAATAAAAGTTATCACTAACCTTTTATGTCGAAGCTCTGGTGTTTTCTTGGGTCTTCTTTCTTCAGAGGCTAGCCCCGTAACAGCAGGAACAGTTTCTTAGAGCTTCGTCTGGACAACACGTTACACAAAAAAATAGCGACGTAATGTTCATTGATTGAGCAAACAAAAATGCGGGTTCAACAACAAATGATGCGCTTTTGTAAACACAAAAGAAACAAAATGAAAGCGGTTTAGCGGTCGTTACAAACGGAGCTAATAACTCGCGGATTCGTAACACAATAACAACAAAAAGCGCCGTCTCTCCAGACGGAATCAAAAAATGTGTCCGCACAGTTCGGAGCACAATACACTACCCTCCCAAGCGTCTAAACAGCTAGGGAACCCAAAGACGAAAGTCAATACTGTCTATATTTTACACGCAAAAAACACTTAAAATTAGCATTAGCGCGACGGAATGTTTTAGAAAAGGTGCAGAAGTTTAAAAATCAATGAAGTAATTCAATCAAATTGAAAACAATACACTAAACAAATTGCGGGAACGCACCATTTAGAGATATCAAAATGAAATTTGGAAGGTGGATACAGCAGTAGATTTTGCCTAGTTGTTTCCAAATTTTTTTACAAATTTGAACTTCCTGTTTTACCGGAAGTAATGTCGATTTTAAAATTTACAATGAAACACCCTGTATAGTATTTTAGTTTCTGATGAAACATTTTATTGCGAATACAAAAATATCGGGTTTGATATTGTTTACTTCAATACCTACTGAAATATTAACAGAAAAGTAATTAAGGAAAGGAAAAATCTAATATCCATTAAAGAAATACATAATCATATTTATTAACTAAATCTAACTGATTTTCAAAACATTGAGACTTAACTTAACTAAACTTAATGTATTAGATGTTCAAACTGAGCACCGTTTACTTCTTGACAATAAGCAAGTAGGTTTTTAAATCCTCTAATAACATTAGCTATTACTTCTGGTGTAATTCTCTGGATGTCTTGAGTTATTCTTGCAGCTAGTTCTTGCAAATTATTTGGTCTATCAACATAAACCTTAGACTTTAAGTAACCCCACAGAAAATAGCCTAGTGGAATAAGGTCGTGCAGGCCATTCATAAGTACCCCTTCTTCCAATCCATCTGTGATGAAATGTCCTATCTAAATGATCTCGAACAATGCGAGCGTAATGGGGTGGTGCTCCATCCTGTTGAAACCAGATATTATTTGGTAATTGTCCATTTACCTCCAATGCCGGAATAACTTGTGTCTCGAAGAGCTGTAAATACCTATCTCCGTTTAAAGTTTCTTGTAGGAAGAACGATTCTGTTTTTATAAATGCCGGCCCAAACGTTCAATTTTTGGGGATGTTGTGTATGAGCCTCTTGTACCCAATTAGGATTACTTTGCGACCAGTAGCGGCAGTTATGTCGATTAACCGTACCATTTAAACAAAATGTAGCCTCGTCTGAAAACACCACATTTCTTTAAAAATTATTATCACGGTTACAAATATCCATCATCGTTTCACAAAATTGCAAACGTCTGTCGAAATCGTCTTCGGAGAGTTCTTGAACGAGGCGAATTTTGTATGGATGATGTTTTTCTCGCCTTATTATCCTTCCTACTAAACGACGGCTCATTCCATGTATATTGGCGAGGTCGGTAGTGGATAAGTGAGGATTTTCTTCCAAAGATATAGCAACATTTTGTGCTACACCTTCATTACTTGCACTTTTTAACCGTCCACTTTTTGGTAAATTGCTAACTGTTCCACTTGTGTCGTACCTTTGCAAAGTTTTCGTCACTACTGAACGGGATATTTGTGTATTCGGATGAACAATGTTAAAAAGCTCACAAACTTATTGATGCGTCCTTTTCCTCTCCCCATACCCAATCATTGTACGATCAAATTAAAAACAATAAAAATTAAATTAATTAAAAATTAAAACAATACAATCTTTTTACGTTCAAATAAAAAAAACTAATACCTTATTTTGCCAACTACTGATACTTCTGCAATGAATTTCATGGACTACTAAACTTGATTCAGATTTAATTTGCGCCTGATTTAAACAAACGTACGTGTATTCGACTATGGAACAAGCAGTGCTGTTGGCTGTGACGGTAAAATGCCCCCGATTGGCCAATAGAAATACAAATCCTTACAGTGCGGTTTGTTTATATCGGGCGTAAATGAAATCTGAACAGAGTTTAGCAACCATCGAATTTTTCCTTTCCTTTGTTACTTTTCTGTTAATATCCCTGTAGGTATTGAAGTAAACAATATCAAACCCGATATTTTTGTATTCGCAATAAAATGTTTCATCAGAAACTAAAATATTATACAGGGTGTTTCATTGCAAACTTTACAATCGACATTACTTTCGGTAAAACAGGCAGTTCAGAATTGTAAAAAAATTGGAAACAAATAGGCAATCTACTGCAGTATCCACCTTCCAAATTTCCTTTTGATATCTCTAATAATTCCGGAGATATTTACTTGGTTCCACACATTTGCCCATCACTGTATATGCATATGTAACTGCTCATGGCAACTTCATTGAGGGCCACAAATTAACATAAGAACACATAACTTTTTACCCATCAAAAAATCGCCTAACCAGCCCTTTTTACTTTAAAATCTCGAAAGGTTCAACTGGAAAAATGTAATTATAGGAAAATATCAAGTAGTGATAAAATTCTTATAACATCCTACACATCAATTTGTATTGAATGAATTTTTCTAGAGCAGTTTTAATAGCCACAATCTCGTTCTTTCTCGGAAATATGATTGATCCCGATTTATACATGCCAAAACACCGAAATAGAATTTCGACAAAATCGTAGTGCCGTTTGTGAAAATTACATATAAATAAGATGCATTCAAATAAACAAACATTATAGGTATTGTATTATTAGATAAATAACAAAAAATATATTTGCAACATATCACATCTTAAGAGAACATTAAACAATTTATGACTGCTAATTTTTAGATTAGATGTTAAAATTAATTTATAAGATTACCTTATATCAAATGAAACTACAAATTGATTCGTCTTATTTTATTGCTAATACTGTAATCCTTATTTAAGTTTTATTTGCAAATGGCATAAATATAAATAATTAAAAATATATTTGCATATCACATCTCCTGAGTGTTTTCGTAGCTTTTGATAATGGATGCATATGCAAATTGTTATTAGATTTGTGAGACATTCATGACTAAAAGAATGTAGATACTCTACTCTTGAGGTTTGGAAATCTAATGTATCAATTAGCTTTAGAATCTCTAAAATGTGTACTTACATAGAACTTTTCATTTGGATTCTTCTGTAAATTCGCAAACTTCGTATACGTAAACACATTCGCTTTGGTAAGTAATAGCTGTCAAAATTTGTAAAAAATTAACGCCATAAATGAATAGAAAAGAAGGCTTTCACAGCTACATCTTTGTAAGTAGAAGTCGAGCAATTTACTAATATTTTTTATACCTCGCTACGATTGTCCACAATTGGATTTTTAGTGTTGACGACTGTCAAAATCCGAATATTAGATTAAGAAGCTACTTCTTCATAGTGTGCGCCCCTCACTTGAATTTTATTAATAATTTATCTCTGAATTAGTTATTTTAAAAGATATAAATAAAGATTCTTTATATATGTATTCTGCACTGAAGGTAGTCAATAGCTACTAAACAACTCAAAAATAAAGAAAACCGGTGGAGAAACACAGGAGAAAATGGTACCTAACTGTTTTGTCTTTGTCTATTTATATATAGATTTCTTATTCTCTACAACTTTCTTGTTTCATTACAGCAAAAATCAAAAGAAATTCTGATTTTTGCTGTTAAAAACTTAGACTTAGATGTGATGATATAAGCGAATTGTCTATATTACAAAGTTTAAATATTGATCTGTTAAACACAAGGGGAGAGAGAGAGCGTGAGAGAGAATCCTATTGAGTTCCTTATAGTCAAACCTTCTAAATGTGAGACATATTTTCCCTTTAGATAATAATGAGTGCTGTTATAATTCAAAAATCAAAAACCGAATAAATTTTCATTGCACCATAATAATATGTCCGTCTGAATTTCTTGCTATCGCCATTTTTTTTTCTATTCGACATTAAACCAGTTAATTCTTCGCCGGACAAGATTTGTCTCCATTCCATCGTGACCAACAATCAAAGACGTGAAACTCGATGAAATTATACAACTCCGAACTCCATTGACGGTACACCACACGACGAGCATACCAGAAGAGCAGCAGATTCGAAACATATCAGAGACGTACAATAAAGTAACCATAGATCATCGCATAGAGACAGAGACCGAGTCACCGCTGAGAGCAGAGAGCACACACAACACTCTCTACATCATAGGCGAGGTCGAAGGTTGTTTAAACATTGTAATTAAACAAAACATGGTATCCAGATAACGAGAGAGAGAGAGATACAACAACGATGATGCTGAATTCTAACGTAAATACATCAGCGCAATACGAGTACATGCAAATGGTCGGGCGGTTTGTTTGTCTGTGGGGTCTGTAGCTGTCTCTTTCGCTCTATCTGTGTTGTCTATCGAGACGCACAACTTCTAATTGATGATTTCGCTAATTAATTCAAAATATGGTTTACTATTTCGATCGAAATAATACTGCTAGCCGACCGTTGCTCTGTGTTATCGTTTCATCTGCCGATATGCTGCCATTTATTATTGGATATATACGTAATATGGAAATTGCAAAAAAAACAAGTTAATTAACTACGAAAGCGTATTTAACAAGAAATGAATTAAATAATTTTGTAGCACACTAGCTGTTACCCGCGGTTACTCCCGCTTATGGAATGTACAATTCTTTGCAAAAAGAAATAGTTTATGAAACATATGAGCTATCCAATGTAACAATTTTTTCTAATTTTTTTGACCCACCTAACAGAACTATAAATCTACAAATCCCAAATACATTTCACCCAAACCTCAAATGCTTATGCGCCACATTTTATTCAATTTTTTTTTAGAACCACCTTGCATAACTGTCATTCTGCTTCATCCTATAGTGCAAACATCTGTATATGCTGCTGTTTATTTGTCACCCAATATAACATTTTTTAATTACCTAATTATAGTTCTACTATACGCTATATAACAATTATTTGTGATAATTTTTGAGCGACTTCGTAAACTATAATTTTAACCGCCCTTTATATGTAACTTTTTCTAACATTGCGTTAAGCACAATATATAAATATAATTTTGCTAGGTCCCATATTTCAGGTATTTCATATAGCAGGATGCAACTGTTCATGGTCTACCTTATAAAACACATTTTTTAACATGTTTTAATCCACTCTGTAAAACTATAATTCTGCTATAACAATTTTATTCAATATTTTTAAGAACTGCCTTGTATAGCTATGACTCTGCTTCCATCATGTATGTACTGCTGCCAATTAGTCATTCATTATAACTGATTTGCCTATAAGTTTTCACTAGGCTTACATTTTTTAAACACTCAACTACAACTCTGATTCACTCTATATTTCAACTATCTTATCTATGCACCTGTTATGGACTTCGCTAAATAAGCATTTTTGAGATATTTTTTAACCATCCTGGAAAATATAATTTGTCTCCACCTTATATGTTAACCACCCCTTATATGCAACTTTTTCTTACATGTATTAATCACACTGTTTAACTATAATTTTACTTCGCCTCATGTTTCAAATAGTGCATATATGCAACAGTTCATGTTCTATCTTAAAAAAATTGAACAATTTTTTTTCACACTGTTAATCTATTATTCTACTCCATCTTCTATTTCAACCACCTTGTCTGTGCAACTAGTTATCGGCCACCCAGTTCGACATTTTTTGTACCATCCTGTATAATATAAATCTATCAATTCCTAATAAATTTCACCAAAATTGCAGCTGCTTATGGAGCACTCTATGTAATAATTTTTAAATATTGTACTACTTAAATATATTCCTCCCTATATTTCAAATATCCTATCTGTGCAACTGATTATATGAGCTACGCTATTTCACAATTTTTCTTCATATTTTTTGAAGCACAGTATATAATATAATTTCTCTCCACACTTCATGCAAACCATATTTCATTTTCCACTTTTTCTAACCTTGTTTGAATAACTTCACTTTGCCCCATATTTCAGGTACTCCATATATGCAACTACCCATACTCTACCTTATATAATAAAAATTTTCTAACTTTTTTTACCCACACTGTATAATTATTATTCTACGCTACGCTATATTTCAATAACCTGTATGTGCAAATACTTATGAGCCACCCAATATAACATTTTTTCACCACCCTGTATACCTAGAATTCTTGTCCACCCTATACTTCATCTATCCGGTATATGAAACAGCTTGTAGATCATAACGTTCCTTTATAATAATTTTTAAACCCACCTGTATAGTTGTAATTATAATCTGCTACATATTTCAACCATCCCATAATATGCTACTTGTGAAGTGAACGTGTGAACTACTTGTAGATATAAAACATTTTTTTAATCACCCTATAAACTATAATTTTTTTCAACCCATTTCATAACTATAACAATAGCTCAAGAAAATTCAAATATCTTAACTGCTTACAAAACATATATTAATATAAGTCTATTTTACCCTTATTTCACACATATTGTATATTTATGACCATAATAATAAAACATTTTTTTCAACCACCTGGTATATACTGTTTATGTCCACTCAGTATATCTTTTTCGAACCACCCCGCATATCCTCTTCCTTATTGCAACCACATTGTATATATGCAGCTACTTACAGGCCACCTAAGTTTTTTTAATGCATATATTTTTAGTGATGCAAAGGCTTAATTGGATGCCGTTTTCAAATCTTTTTCAATATTGCCTAAAATAAGATATTTCGCTTTTAAGCATCATTTATTAGTTTGACCTACCTTGTTTACTGTTGAATAGAATAACTTTTCTAAATATGTATATGTATTTAGAAAAATGTGTATATGATTGTAACTTAGGTGGAGTATCATCATTCTTTAGGTCTGTTAATTATACTGACATTAATTTAATAGTCTCCTCTTCGGGGAATCTTATAATAAATCGTTATACAGTTTTAACGGTTATAGCATAATAAAACGTAGATTTCAATTCTAATAAACTTTGTCTGATAACAATTTGAGTAATTATTAAAAATAAAGGTACTTAACTTAAACAAAATGTATATTCTTTATCAAACCTAGTACACAATTTGGAAAATTGACATGAAAATTTATTATAAAATTTTTAGTAATGTGGCATAATTAGATGCATTCTATAATTCACATTATTCCTGTTTGATAAGAATTTTATATATTGTGAAAAATAAAGGTATTTTACGTTCAAGCAAAATTCATATTTATTGACAAACCTCGTATACAGTTGAAAAAGTGACATGTATACGTTTCAGACCATGCAAATATTTTTATGAAGAATAACTTTTTCTCTAAATATTATTCATACGAACGTTTTCCGTTTGAATCCAACTTATGAAGACACACTGTATATAGAAACCAACTGAGAACCCCCATCTTGAAGTTGACTAAGCGACATTTATTTCAATTTATTTTCAATCAACTTTCAGTTTATTACAATTTTTAATAATACATCAGAATTGGTTACATTTTCAGTTCTAATAATTACAATTTGAGATATTAAGAAAAATAAACCTTAGTGCAATGGCATAAGTAGATGATTAATTCATATTACTTCTATTTGATAACAATTTTAGATATTAACAAAAAACTTTAAATCAAAATTTTTATTTGATGACAAACCTCGTCTACAGTTAAAAAATCTATGTTATTGGAAAATAATTTGGTCAAGCGCAAGTTGGACTCGCATACTAAGGGTTCCGTACCACCTTCAAAATTCTAATATTCCAGTTTCAGACAAGCAGGGAATGAGTGCATTCTCTTATATTTGCCCTAATATCTTTTAAAAGAAGCGTTTTAAATTTATATAAAATATACACTTTCATTTTCCACATATAGACTTTTATTTTATCTGCTTCAGCATTTGCTTGATTTTTATAAGAATCCATATGTATTTAATTTTCTAATTTGGCCCCCAAAAATTAACATTAGAGTTTTATTTTACTAATAAACCGTCAGGGAAGCCTTTTATAATCTACTATCTCAATTTTGAGGCTATGTAGATTGGAAGATAAAGGGCAAAATAGGTCAAGTTTTAAATTATAAATTATTAAATATATTATTCAAATTATTTAAAAATACAAATAAAATATGTATTTAAAAATTTAAATAGTGTAGTTTCTAATGTGGGAATTAAGTCGATGTTTAATATTTTTGTTAATATCTTTTAAACAAATTATTTAAAAATATGATATATTTGTAATTCACATAATGAGGCTTTTACCTGATATGATGCGTTTGAAAATTGAATTTTTATTTTCCACTTAATTGTATAATTTGTCCCTAAAATTACTATGGGGGTTTTCTACTAATTTTACTTATAAATTTCAAGTGAGCACCAGTACCCCTAATTATTTTCAAAATTTTGGGTAGTTTGTATTCGGAAATAAAGCCAGAAATGAGAATTTTTTTATATCTTTATGTTAATATCTTGTAAACAATTAATGTTAAAAATATGAAAAATATGTATTTGTATTCCTAGTAATAAACCCTTTCAATTGATGTATTGCATGATACCTTAAAAAATATTTTTTTATTTTCCGTTTAATTTTCTATAATTTGGCCCCCAATATTAATATTAGGGATTTCTTCGTATTTTTCCTGTAAACAAAAAATAATAGGTCTTCTAGTTTGGGGAATAAAGGGGAAATGGGTATTTTTTTAAATATTTTTTTAAATATATTTTAAAATATTTAAAAATTAAAAAAATATATTAGTATTAGTCATAATGAGCCCTTTGATTTGATATATTACTTGATCCGTTAGAAACAATTATATTTTTTTATTTTCCATTCAATTCTATAATTTGCCCCCCAAAATAAATATTAGGGGTTTCTCCTTATTTTTCCAGTAAACTTCAGGTGAGGCGCTATTCCTGTATTTTTTTTCAAGCTTATGGTTCGGAGATAAGGGGGGAATGGTTATTTTTTTTATATTTTTGTTAATATCTTTTAATTTATTTATTTTAAAAATATGGAAAAAATATATTTGTTTTTGTCATAATGAGCCCTTTCATTTGATGTATAACATGATTATGGGTTAGAAACAATTTTAATTTTATATTTTCCATTTAATTCTGTAATTTGCCCCCCAAAATTAAAAGTAGAGGTTTCTCCAGTAAACTTCAGGTCAGACCCTATACCTCTAATTTTTTCAAAACTTTATGTTTTATAGTCTCGGAGAATAGGGGGGGAGGAATGGGTAAATTTTGGTATATTTTCGTTAATATCTTTTTAATTAATTTTTTTAAAATATGAAAAAAATATATTTGTGTTCCTCAGAATGGAAACTTTCATTTGATGTATTACATGATGCGTTTGATTTTTTTTTTATTTTTAAATTTTCATTTAATTATATAATTTGCCCCCCAAAATTAATATTAATGGTTTCTCCTTATTTTTCCTGCAAAGTTCGCGCAACGATCTATATATATTTCCAATTTTTTTCAAAATTTTAGGCCAAGTAGTTTCGGAGATCAGGGGGGGAACGGTTGATTTTTTTATTCCCCCCCCCAGACGTACCCCTAAAATCAAAATTTCTTCATTTACGATATGTACTCCTGATCGAGCCACCAAACTACACACCGGAGTGATATTATAAGGGTATCCGTATATTGTATATACGGAACCCTAAAAAATATGGGACCACTTCGGGATTCCCCGGAACCAGTCCAGTTTCTATTTAATTTAATATTCCTCATATTCCGAACAGAATTTTTTTCTATATTTTTGATACCACCAGAGCTTACTTTACAAGAAAATCGGTAAAAAAGTTTTTCCTTTTTTTCTAAGAAACGGTACAAGCTATATTATTGAAAAAAATATGGAACCACTTTGGGATCCCCCGGCACATGATCCAGTATAAACTGTCGAGATTCCTTAAACCGTTTGCGAAAAATCCCTGAACAAATATAAGAAAAACATAGATACTGACGAAATAAGAACCTCCATTCTTTTTGAAGTCAACAGACTTATGTTTTTAACAAAAAACATGAAAACTATTTCTCTTAATAATATTTCTTCCGGTTTAACGACGTAAATTTCGCATCTGAATTGGCTTCGAAATCTTTTTTCACTTCATTGTAAATGAATATCCGAATTCGTTGTTACAATTATTTTAAATGATTTGTTTTTGCTAAATTGTTTACGCGTCTGTTGAACGTCGACAAGAGGGAAACACGGGCAGGAAATCTGGATCGAATTGAAATCATTGTTTGGACACGACAGATCATTTTGTACTGTACGTACTGAACAATTTACTAAAACGCAACAACAAAATGTCGACAACTGGAGATTCATTTAGTATTTTCACACTTCGTCAATCATGCGTGGACGACATATCATATATACCGAACGTACGTTACATGAATATGTAAATACTGGGTATGCTCGGCGTATGCGGATGTACAATAACTTTAAAAGCTATTTTATTACTTTATTACTATTCTAATTTTCGATTTGGATCTCTTTTCAATGTAAATACGCAGATATGGACGTTGGGTTTTCTTAAAATGTTATAAAATGTAAAGCAACCCATTGTGTTCTGTGGTTTACGGTAGCGAGATATACGTACGAGATGAAACGATTAACTTTATAGATTTCACGGTTTTGAATGTGAAAGGAATCATTATAGAAATTGGTTTACTGCTTTCTCTATTCTATTGTTATGGTACCTATATCTCCGATTCCCAGAAATTTTCCATATTTGCCAGGTGTTAAGACTTATGTTGCGCAAGAGTTCATTGTTGGTTCAAATATAAGAAAAGACTTTTATAGTAGGCTTCAGGGAATGTATTTTTCTTATTCATCTCTATTTTGTCGAGGTAAAATTCCAAATTCGCAAGAGCTTTTAATTTCTACTTGGTCTATGTAATATTTACCCTCCAAAACGCTCTCTACACTCTTATCTTCTCACATCACACCGTACATCAGATTGCCCGTAGCTGTCGCTCTTCTCTCTCTGTTTCCTACCGGCCATTCCATGAAATCGCTCACCTTTCTCTAGTTTCTCTTCCTCTCAATCATAAACCCAATCACACTCTCCTTTTCAATCGTGCACCCAAATTTTTCCCGTGCGGCTCCTCACTATCTTCCACCTTTCACACCCAAAAAAGGTCTGGTCAAGTGTGTCCTCCCCCCTTCAGCAAACGCAAGAGCCCTAGCCCTACCGAACTGATGAAGGTTGCTTTGAAGCACCTATACCCCTTAAAGGGCTGTGTCGGGTAATAGTTCAAAGTTTTATGTTTGCAGTTAGGCCAACTTCTAATGTCTGGTATCAGAACCTTTGTCCATTGTCAGTTTGTCGCGTCCATTCCTTCTGCCATTCTCATTTCCGGCTTGTTATTTTTATCTCTGCTAGCTCTTCCCATTCCTCCCTTCTCAAAAATCTTCATTCTCTCTCCCGCTTTCAACTATATAGGGAGCTCATCGGTAACCACATTTACGACCTCCGCACAAGCCTACTTACACGCAAATGCTAACTGCGGCAAAACCTCCACGCTTCTCCCCATTTTTAAATACGTCCCCAGACTGAGTGCCCCACCCCATACCTGCAGTCCATAGAGAAGTATCGATATCACAACGCTCAAGGTTCCTGTCCCACCTCTATATTTGGCATCCCTATTTTAGCTGCATTTTCGCTGACCCTCTGGATAAGCATCTTAAAACTCAGCTTTTTGTCCAATACGAGGTCCAGGTACTTAGTGTTCTTACTGGGTTGTATGTTGTATGTCCGAGCCCTACCCAAAATCATCCATTCCTTTTTCTGGTATTAATTAGGATAATCATAAACCACTAAAACCAAAAAAGATGCCAGTACTAGATATCATCAGTTCCGTGGAGTCAGCAATAGGCAACAAAGAAACACCAGAACTGGAGGAATTCCGATGGAAAGTCAGAACCGCAATTGAGAAAACACAACACATCAAACAAATCCGAAAGGAGAATCATAAAAACACTTAAGGACGACAAATCTATCATCATTCAGCAGCAGCAGCACTATCGAAATTCCTTCTACCGATCATCCAACCTTTGGAGGGCAAAACATCATCGCACGTCAAGGACTCAAAGCACTTTGTCAAAATCATCGGATCCATGGAACGTGGGCCAGAACATCGCTTAGTAATTTTCGACGTTAAATACCTTTTCACGAACGTACCACTAGCCGAATCTCTCAACATAGTGGGAAAGAAACTTACTGAAGACGAAACCCTGATGGAGAGGACGGAGCTGCCAATAGACTCAATCATGGACTTGCTTGGATGTTGCCTTAAGAACTGCTACTTTCAGGAGAAGGACCGGTTCTTCATGCAAGAAGATGGATTGCCCATGGGTTCCCCGTTATCACCAACCATTGCCAACATCTACATGGAATGGTTCGAAGAACATGCACTGAGGAGTTTCGAGAAGCAGCCTAAGCTATGGTTGAGGTATGTCGATGACACCTTTATTATTTGGCAACATGGAGAGACAGAACTACAGGCATTCCTGGAGCACTTGAACCAATCCCAACCATCCATTAGATTCACCATGGAGATAGAAGAGAGTGGGTGCCTACCATCCCTTGATGTAAAGTGTCAAAGGACTAGTACCGGAATCCAAACAACAGTCTACAGGAAGGCTACGCATACAGGATTATACCTTCACTTCAATTCCAACAACCCATCAGCAACGAAAACTGGCATCATCAAAACACTAATCCATAGAGCCAAAAATATCTGCAGCACACCAGAAGCCCTCAAAGAAGAACAAGTGAAACTTAGAGAAGACCTTTTGCGAACGGATATCCGGAAACAATCATTACCAAGGCGTTTGAAGAGCTGGACAAACCACCTAGGCAGGAAGAAGACACCACGGTAGCAACTCTACTATTACCGTATACTAAAGGCTTGTCGGAGAAACTTAGAAGAATTGCACACCGCTATGGGATCAGAATGATCTTCAAAAGCAACGACACCTTGAGGAGCATGATAACAAGAACGAGGCCCGACGCACCAGCAATACCAAATAACTGTATATACAGCATACCATGTGAATGTGGCAATCTTAACATTGGGAGACAAAGCGACCGCTGGACACCAGGATTAAGGAACACCGCATAGCTACTCAAAGGGCAGAGGTAACGAAGTCTGGGCTAGCGAATCACGCATGGACCGAACACCATAATATCAACTGGGACCAGGGTAGAGCAATTCACAAAGAAGAGCATTGGTACAAAAGAAAATTCATAGAGACAGCATACATTGTCTCGAACGAAAATATAATTAGCGAGCCCAGCGTCCAAATTAAAAATCTTTGGAGAGCTCTTCTTCGGTCTCTGCCGCTATGCATCACCGGCAACCAACCTCCAGGTACGACGACGCTGATTGGACCAGATAAGACCCAATGACTATGACCGGCGACGCATGACCGGTTTAGGGTATAATATAAATACGACCGATACTCTGAATTTCCTATCATTCACCTGATGACGATAGCAGGTACACAGCTATTGAGACGTTGTGAGATCAAACACTTCAAGACGATGGAAGTCCAAAGAAACTTCGAGGAACGAGTTACATTGTCTGCCAACTTCAGACTAACATAAACCACTACCTTAGACGCGACAGAGTTCTCTGCTCTGACAAGTAGAGCCAGGTCTTCCGTATAAGCGATGGTTAGACACCCTTTCTTAGCTGGAACCCGAGCACTGGGTCATGCAATACATTTTACAACAGGGGAACCATTACTGACCCCTGAGGCACACCTTGACTTAGGCTCAACACCGAACCGGCCAGTTCAGTTTTCGACGATTTTGATTTATCACATTTAGGTTGACATAAATCAAACTTCCAATTTGCAATTTACATTTTCAATACATATTTTATAGCCATTGACAACGAAGTCAGAATCGACTTTGAAACGTTTGCTTTTTCTTTCAATATACAGCTTTTTATTTCCATTGTGGTCTTATTTATCAAAAAAACATAAAAATAATCAAGAATATGCCACAAATAACATTTAGAAATCAACTAAAATACATTATTTTTAGTTATATAGAAAACTAAATTAGCAGTGGAAACTACATCCATTTATTTAATTGTCACAGAAAATTACAAATTAAATATATTTAATTGTCTTGTAAACCTTGTTTGTGGCATATTCTTGATTACTTTTATGTTTTTTTTGGGCAATAACACCACAATCGAAATAAAACGACGTATATTGAAGGAAAACCAAATGTTTCAAAGTCTATTCTGACTTCGTTGTCAGTGGCTTTATATTTATTGATGTAAATTGCAAAATGGAAATTTGATTTATGACATTTAAATTGACATTAGAAAATTTGATGTTTTTAGATATATAGGTAGCACAAAAAAATCTAAAGATCATTTATTATAGGTAAACAGCTTTCAAATTAGAAGAATTTGAAAGAGTTGTCTTTAGAATTTATGAGTGTCGTTCCTAGGTACGACTTTGTTATTCGCCAAAAATGCAATCAAAAAATTCTATTGTTTCAGTGATCCCATTAACGTCATAAGGGAAAACCTAGGAAAACCTTTTGAACTATCCCGATACTGGGTTGTTCAAAACGAGGTTCCCATTAATAATTCCTTCCTTAATTGTCGGTAACCAGATACGATTAAATTCTACAGAAGTAGAAGCGATACAATCATTTTCATTCAAAAGAATTAAGGCAGACTCTTTTATTTTTCCTTTTCTTTTATGTTGTTCTTTGTGAAGTATAGTTGAATTGTCAACTTATATTTTATGGCCTAGGTCCCAAGCATGTTCACAAATTATCGATTTTTCAAATTGTCGTTTCTTTATGTAATTCTTGTATTCATTTATTCGTACGTTTAATGGTCTCGCTGTTTCTCTAATATAAAATTTATTGCATTCGCAAGGAATCTTGTATATGCAGTTTTTTAAGTTCTGAGTTTTGTTAGTTGGTTTTGTTTTCGATATTAGAGATTTCAGTGTGTTTCTTGGTTTGGAATGTTGTTTTAACATTAAATCTGTTGCCTACTCCTTTCAAACTTTCTGATAGACCCTGTATATATAGTATAGTTGTAACATAAATAAAAAAGAGCCAACTAACAAATTTACCCCAGAAATTGAAGAAAATAACAAACTATCTTTCCTAGACATATTAATAACCAAAACAGAATCTTCATTCGAAACAGAAGTTTATAGAAAACCAACTCATACAGATTCCTAAATTTCAATTCAAATCATCCGAATACAGTAAAGAAAGGTGTCATTAAGTCATTATCTGATAGAGCAAAGACCAACTGTTATGATGATAATAAATTCAACAAAGAAAAAATAATTATAAAAAATGTTCTCACTGGAAACAATCACCCCACAAAATTTATCAACAAAGAGTTAAACAGACTAGAACAGAATACAAACCTTTCGAATCAACCCAGAACTTCTCTTATTAACACTACTACTGCTCAGGACAACTACATTACAGTTACAACTATACTATATATACAGAGTCTGTCTGAACGACTGAAAAAGTGGGCAACAGACTTGATGTTAAAACAACATTCCAAACAGGAAATACACTGAAATCTCTAATATCGAAAACAAAACCAACCAACAAAACCCAGAACTCAAAAAACTGCATATACAAGATTCCTTGCGAATGCAATAAATTTTATATTGGAGAAACATCGAGACCATTAAACGTACGAATAAATGAACACAAGAATTACATAAAGAATCTACAAATTGAAAAATCGAATATTTGAGAACGTTCTTGGGACCTAGGCCATAAAATACAATTTGACAATTCAACTATACTTCACAAAGAACAACATAACACAAAACGATAGTTCATAAGGTTTTTCCTAGGTTTCCCCTTATGACGTCAATGGGATCACTGAAACAATTCTTTGATCGCATTTTTGGCGAATGCGCTATCTTATAACAAAGTCGTACCTAGGAACGCCACTTATAAATTCTAAAGACAACTCTTTCAAATTCATCTAATTTGAAAGCTGTTTAACTATAATACATGATCTTTAGAATTTTTTTTGCTAGCTATATATCTAAAAACAACAAATTTTCTAATGTCAATTTAAATGTCATATATCAAATTTTCATTTTGCAATTTACATCAGTAAATATAAAGCCATTGACAACGAAGTCAGAATAGACTTTGAAACGTTTGGTTTTCCTTCAATATACGTAATTTTATTTCGATTGTGGTGTTATTGCCCAAAAAAACATAAAAGTAAATATATTTATTCTAGAGATTTAAAAATTTAGAAATGTATGCTTCTTTTAAAATATTACATGATGATGATACAAAATATTTTGTTTTCTACCCCAAAAATAAATATTAGTATCTTTGCTTAAGTTTTATTTAATTTTGGGATTTTCATATTTATTTTGAAAATTGACAAAGAGAGTATAATCTCAAATAGACCTACCTAGAAGAAATGCATAAAATTTCACAAATAGCATAATTATTTACATCAAATATTGTAATGGGTCAGGCCCGGATGGCATGCTAATGTTCATTTGGAAAGTAAATACAGAACTTTTCTGTATATTTCAAAGCAGGCGGCAATAAAAAAGGCAAGTTTCCCCGGCTAATGGCGACCGTGCCCCCCCCGTTCTTTACAACCTATCATAAATTTTATAGTTTAATATTGTAAGAAACGCAAAGCCATTTATTTTTGTTTTCAGTATTCACAAGTGATGTATATTTTAATTTAAAAACTAATGGGCATTCGCTCCAATATAAATAAAAAAGTTCAAAATGGCCTGGTTTGGGTAATGCGCCGCTGAAAACTCCGTCGAATGCCATAATTCATTCGAAACTGCCGTTATTAGAGCGGCTCCGGCAAAAATACTATTGATATGCGAATAATTCTTAAAACGGACAACGGAAATTTGCGAGACGCGGTTCCAGCGCCATGCAAACGAAGCTTTCGGCTTTTTTCCAGGGAGGAGAGTGGTGGGGGGTCAAATCGTGTGGTGGATAACAAGTTTTTGTCATTGCTAGTAATAGGGTACTTTATAGGTCTTGACTATTAAATGTTTAAAGGTAAATTTCATCTACAATTTCAAAAATATATTTACTTTTTAAAGATTTATGGAGAAATAACACCACACTTGACAACAAAAAACTGTATATTTCAAAACCTAATCAAGAACAGAATCTGAGCTTGTTGTTAATGATTTTATGATTGAATTATAAGTGGCGACACGGAAAACGAAACATATCGACTACTTTCAAAACAGATTTTGTTTGTTAAAAATGTAATAACAGGTTGATTATACAGTGTGGAACAGCCAAATGGAATAAATTCGATAACGAATAAAGGAGGGCTTGTTGGAAAAAACGATTGGAAACGTAGATTTGTATTTTTAAATGCGCATTTTTTCTAAAAAAATTATATAGGGTGTCTCATGTGACAGTGACCAATACCAAGTTTCTTATTTTAAATGCAAGCCCCTGTATATTATTTATTTTTTGGATTCTCCAGAAAATTCTAGACATAATTCATGTGCAATGTCCTACACCTATCTTCAACTTTTTCGAAAATATTAAGTGTTTTCAGATTTATTACAAAAATTAACATTAAATAAAACATTTAAAAAATATATATAACCGACTTCTACCTATAACTAAAAAGCTAAAACTAATTATAACAAAATACAACTCTAGCAAATAAATAACACATTCAATGTTGTTAGGTACCTACCCAGAAAGTAAAAAATGTAAACATTAAAAGGTGCTCATTCTGTACAAATGAATTACCTACCAATCTGGTATATTTTGAAGCCGGTGCCAAGCAAATCTAAAATCCTTCATTGCGTACTTATCTACTAATTCACCAAACTTGATTGTTGCTTGGCACCGACTTCAAAAATATACCAGATTGATAGGTAATTAATTTGTACAAAATGAGCACCTTTTAATGTTTACATTTTTTACTTCCTGGGTAGGTACCTAACAACATTGAATGTGTTATTTATTTGTTAGAGTTGTATTTTGTTATAATTATTTTTAGCTTTTTAGTTATAGGTAGAAGTCGGTTATATATATATATATATATATATATATATATATATATATATTAAATGTTTTATTTTCAACTTTTTAGTTTTTTTGAACTCAGATAGTTTTCATTCTTTATTTTTTATTTTGTATGTATTACCTTAATAGACAGAACCAGGTAACATCGAAGCCTGAACATTACACAATGATACTTTCTCATTTAAATTGACAGGTAAATCTTTACGAACAAAATGTACTAGTACGCGTTGACTTAATAAACCCAAAATATATTTATGCCTTATGGACTACGCCATGTAACCTTTTTCAACTTTTTTTGACAACCCTGTATAACTATAGATAATTCCACTCCAACCTATGTATCAACCTTCCTGTACATACGACTGCTCACGGACAAACATAAATTTGTTAGCTGCGTTCTGTAAACTATAGGACGGAGTAGAATCCATACCATATTTACGGAGTCAAATCTGTCCTATATTTCAACCATAGTATATAACTCCTTGTGGGCTACCCCATAAATTATTTCATTTTTAACATTTTATATTATCTCCCTGTGTAACATTAATTCCTCTCCACACTTTATGCAACTTCTTATAGGCTATAAAAGAAATAATTTTTTAATCACACTTTATGATTATGATATGATTTGCTTATATCCACAGTTTTTTAATCACCCTATATAATCTTAATTTCACAGTTTTTTCAACATTTTTATACCACCAAACGTCCAGTCCACTCTATATTCCACCCATCCTGTATATACGGCTGCCTACGGACCACTATCATTCTAGTCCGTCCTATATTTCAATCTTCATATAAATGCAACTCCTTCTATCACTTTACTTTGTGATTTTGTTTGCTATAACTAAATACCCTGCCTATAAACGCACCAAATAGCAGTTTAAAGTTTGATATGTGTTGTCACTGAATTTTCTATTAGGCCGGGAGAATGTGACAACCAAAAGCACCGTCTTCGCAAAATGGTATTTGTCTGGTATACAAACAAAACGAGCTTGGTACTCACTGATATATAGAGCCGAAAATACTATGCTTTACTACCTATATGCTTCAGATGTACATAGAAAATTTTCAAATTCGCAATTAAAACTTCCAGTGCCTAAAATTACCACACTATTACGTTGTAATTAAAAAATTAATTATGAGGAAATGTCCCTTATGTCATTTAGATGAAATTTTTGATAAGAATTTTGGAATTTTTGGCGATTTTCTGCAAAACTACAAGTTGCACGTCGCAGAAAAGTATATGAGATCACCTAGGGATCTTCCTTAATAGATTAAACGCTAAAGAACTATACACATCCTTAAGGAGTTTTCGAAAAATCGACCAATATGTTAGGGATATTGGTCGATTTCCATGCACGCATGTGTTCATTCACAAATTTCATCCCTTTACCAATAGAATTCTTTTCCAAAATTTGAAGTTTCATATATACTCTGTTAAACAAGACCATATTCATTCAAAACGTTTCACCACAGGAGAAGAAATCAGGTAACATAAGTCGGTTAAAAATTTATAAATAATAATTAATGGCTTTGCACTGTTTAAATAAAAGGTCTATGGTGTTTTCTCTAAATAAAAATCTTTAATTTACCTTACACGGCTTTTTAACCCACAAAACTCCCATGGATTGTTAGTTGCATACACATCATCATGCACATATGTCATGGTCAATCCAGTTTATGTATCTGTCTTAGAAGATTGTCGGTATAATTTTAATCCATGAATAGTCCAGTTCAAATTTTATTGTCTTCTTTATTTTCTTGGTAAATTATTTCATTTTGATTATCATATATGTTAATTAATTAGTTCTCTACTTCACCACGCATAGACCCCCTCGAAAGCGGCGTATGTGTTTCCATTCGAAATCAATATCGCAATATTGTAACGACTTCCAATTTTCCATTGTTACATGAGATCACTAATTCAACACAGAATTAGTTCAACTTTACAAGAGTTGTCGTAAGCTTCTAGAACTTTAATATTTTATCGAAGCAATTCTGGCGTTATCTAAAATTCATGAACGGAACTTGAAATGAAACCTCGTGAAGTCAGTTGAATTAGATATATATACTTATAATCGATTGACAAAAAGATGTAAGCAGACATATCGAAACTCATTGGTTATAATATCATAGCATATACTTAATAATGGATTAAACGAAGGCTTGAAGTTTACATTGTCGGGGGAACACGGATTCGAGATATCGATCAAAACGTAATTATACTAATCTTATTCATTTCTTATTTAAGTTGAGAGGCATTTCTTCTAATTCACGTTGGCCCAATTAGATCTTGTTATTTTTTTAAAGTAAGAAAACGAAGATTTGAACTTGGCAAAGGAATAGAATTAGATCACTTTTAACCGACTTCCAAAAAGGAGGAGGTTATCAATTTGGCATGAATCTTTTTTTATGCATATTACCTGATTTCTTCTCCGACTGTGAACTGATTTGAACAATTATTGTTTTGTTTAATAGGGTATTCACCCGGAATGGTGAAATTTGAAATTTGTGAAATAAATTCTATTCGTAAAGGGAAATTTGGGATTGAACACATATCTGTATGGAAATCGAAAGAATATGTTAGTGGATTACTCCAAACCGCTTAACGATTTGTATAGATAACAAACATAAGAAATACAAGCCGAATTGATAACCTCCTCCTTTTTGGAAATCATTTAAATTTCTGCGAAAAGTCAATACCTATCTATGTCAAAAATACCATTGATTGGAGTGAAAATTAAAATATCTATTAGTATATAAGTGCTTGTACTTGTTGTGTTGTTTGTTCTATCTATAAGTACAAGCACTTATCGAAAACTTTTCACTCCAATCATCCCTTGAATGTAAAGAAAAGTGCTGTAAAGTGCTTATATGATAGAGCAAAAACATATCTTCATCAACCCAAATCTTTAACGACGAAGTCAATATTATAAAGAACATCTACTTCAAAATGAATATCCCCAAGACCTAAATAAGACCAAATATCATCAGCTAGAAAGAAAATCGCAACAACAAACCAGCACAAATAACCAACATACCACTAATACCAACCGAACACAAACAGACAACCAAATTATGAACATAATTCCATATGTCCCAGTTATATCGGAAAAAATTAAGCGGTTAGGAAATAAATACAGTTTTAAAACTTTTTAAAACAAATAATATCTTGCGCTTTATCCTCACACATACCAAACCATTTAACGCAATCCAGAATTCCAACAATTGTGTGTATAGTGTTTTAACGTGACTGTGGCCATTCTTATACCCGTGAAACTTCAAGACCTTTAGAGGTAAGGAAAAAAGAACATCAATATAACATTTCCAGAAAACATGTGGACAAATCATGTATTAACCAGTACCGGCAATCATCGGATAGACTGGATTTTGTTGACAGAGGAAAATTTAAAAAAGAAAAAACTTAAAGAAGCCAGCTGTATGAAGATAAACGACACGAAAATCTGGGCACCTTCATTTAGAAGAAAACCTCTAATTCAACACTAAACGATTGACAACGACTCCAGACTCGAAGTTGAAACCTCTCCAAACACAGATAAGTATAACACAGTATACAATACATTACTAATATACAGGAATACTGCTTGATCATTAACTTCTACATTTAGAAATTTTAATACCGGTACTATAGAGCATAAAGACGTTATTTAAGATAGCATAATAAATCTTATTATGCACGTCATTTAATAGAGGATAATCATAATTTTTATGATAATGTAAAAGTTTTACATTTAGAAATTAATCCCAATAAAATTAATTTATTAGAATCCCTAGAAGTTAACAAATACACATACTCAGATAGGCTATTAGATAATAACTTAGATCCTAATCCATCCCCCTTCTCTTAAATATTTTTAATTACTGTAATTGGGTTCTGGAAAACGGCTCTAACGATTTCGATGAAAATTTTCCATTTGGAAGTTTCGATGGATAGAAATCGATTTCAGAGTGTTCAATATAGAGTGATTTGGTAACCTACGTAAGAGTGAGACCTGTTGTAAAAATTCTTTTAATACAGGGTGATTTGGTGACTTATTTGAGAGTGAAACTTTTTTTAAACATTCTTTCAATAAAAATTGTGTTTGTATGTTCCGAACATGTAACTATTTTATGCCTCCGTCATATTTTCGTAGCTTTATATTTTTATACCTAGACATTTCAAGTTTTGAAAGTGAAAAAATTAGCACGGTAGTCAATTTTTGGATAATTTCGCATATAATATGAATTGGTGGTGTAAAATTATAATTATACAGGGTCTTTCAAAATATGTTAGATGGTCCATAAGAGTTGCTATGCAGGATATGGTTAAAATATAGCGTCAAATGGAATTATAGTATAGTTAGAAAAAAAGCGAGAAAAAATAATTTTATAGAGTACCTCATAAGCAGTTGTAAATTAATCATAGCTGACATACAGGGCGAAGTAAAAGTATTGTTATATAGGGTCACTAAAAAATGTTAATAGAATGTTGCAATATAGGATGTAGTGGGATTATAATATTGTATTTGTATGTTCCGAACATGTAACTATTTTATGGTCATATTTTCCTAGCATTACAAGTTTTCAAGGTGAAAAAATTGGCATGGTAGGCAATTTTTTGATGAGTAAGATCTCATGATTTCGCATGTTTGTTTGATGCATATAATATGAATTGATGGTGTAAAATTATAATTATACAGGGTCTAACAAAATTAGTTAGATGCTATGCAGGATGGTTAAAATAAAGCGAGAAAAAATAATTGTGTGGGGTACCTCATCATCATCATAGGCAGTTGGAAATTAATGATAGCTGACATACAAGGCGGAGTAAAGGTATTGTTATGCAGGTCGCTAAAAAAATGTTAATAGAATGTTTGATCTATAGGATAGCTTATTAGCATTTGCATTTATAGGGTGTTTGCATATAGGGTGTACTGGAATTATAATTAAACATGGTTATTCAAAATAAATTACAATAGGTGGCCATAAACAAATGAATATACAGGGTAGTTAAAACATATAGTGGTGTGAAATTATAGTTATACAGTGTGATTTAAAATATGTTATATTAGGTAGCCTGTAAAAACTTGGATATATAGGGTGGAGTGGAATTATAGTTATACAAAGTGTTTACAAAAATGTTACAATATAAATGAAAGAATTTGGAAACAAAAGTGTTTGTAGAATGGCCAAAAGCGGTCGCATATACAGGGTTGTTGGAATATGGAATCGAGTGAAAGTGTAGCGTGATTAAAAAAATGTTAGAAAAAAACGTTTGGATGGGTTTTTCATAAGAAGTTGTTGTTGTAAGGTGGTTGAAATATAGGGGGAGAGTTGAATTGTAGTAACACCATATAAATAAGAAATGTAAGAAAAAAATATTATGTTAGGGGAGTTTAAATTAGTTTACATAGCAAATGTCCGATTATTTGGATATATGTACGTTTGATGATAAAACCTTGAATTTACGAGTGAAGCTCAGTCACCCAGGTACTTTAGATAAATTACACTGTATATTTATAATGATGTAGTTAGAATAAGTATTTTGTGTAACTTGATAAAGGCACTGTATGCTGAAACACGTGTCGTTGTGTCAAAATAAAGTGTAAGTATATTTCGAAGTATATTTTTGTTTTGGGTGTTTCTCTAGTTGTTTTACTTTGAAGTAGGTTAAAATGTTAAAAAAAGTTTTATTCCGAAAATCTTTGTAAATCTGCACAAACAGTTTTAGCTTTGCAAGGCGGATTTATTTCAGAACCTATATTTCTGACTAATAAGATAGTAAATACCTAAAAGTAATATTTCCTTTGGCAAGTCACACGTATTTGGATTTTAGTTTCACATATCGTGAAAGCAATAACAAACATAAAGGAAAATCACAACTAGCCTGACGGACTAAAATAAAAGAGGGATACGGCATCTTTAGAAGTATATAAGAAAGGTACTTTAAACTGGCATCTTAATATTAAACAGACATCCAAGGAGCCATTTCTCAGTCCATTCTCGAACAATTGAATTATTTACCGAACGGATTGGCATAGAAGAGCGAACTCTATTCAAATTGCAGCTTAAATATTACATAAATGAAGAGAAATAATTCATAAGTTTGTACTCCGCGCGTTTAGGGTTATTTACAATGCACAAGGAAATATTTATGATCCTCTCCTTCTCATCCAGAAAGGATTGTGTTGCCTCCCGACGACTCACGACTCCAGACTCCTCCTGCTCTTCGTCTTATTCTAGAAATTTGATTCCCTCTTTTAATCTTTAATTGGAGGATTCGAGCAATTTGTTAATGCATCACTTTCCGCATCTTTGATGATACGGGCAGGAGGAGAAGGTAGAAAATTTTAAATCTTTAGGTCCGCCAGGTTAAGTTTTGTCAATAAAGTCATTTATTGTCTCAGAATAGTATTCTTAGGATTTTCAAAAATATTCTTCAAACATAAGAAAAGAAATGATTCGACACTTCATATCTTTCCGAAAATTCCTTAATACAATCCAGTTTAAATCATCAAAATTGACTAAGCCGTTTATGATTGCCTGATGAACTTACATAAAAAAGATTTCGTCAAATCTATTTATTTATTGATTTATTTAACCAATAGATATACACAATAATGTCAGTATATTATTACATATTCCCCACAGAGGTAATTGGGGTTACCTGTTCGTGGGCTTGGCACCATCATCAAAACTAATAATATAAGAAAATAAACTAGTTATATAATAGAAAATATATACTTAACATAGAGGAAAATAAAAAACACAAAAGCAAGAAGAACATAAAGGAATAAATATTGCTTCATTCATAAAAGAAAATAAAAAAATCATAATTTACGTCCAAACTGTCACTGCCAAATAGTAAGGTGGATTGACTCGAATGATAATCTAAGTTAAACAAAAAACTATCAAATTTTGATCGGTTCCGAAAGTTATTTTACATTATCATGATTATTAAGAACTCACTAACAGAAATTTATATGATAATGACCATTTATTGGGTACACTCAAGTTTGAAACATTCATTTCTTTCTAAATATGGTTTGTCAATTGTGTGGCAACTGATCAATATGTTTCCAAAAATTATTTATTATTTTAACATTATACTTTTCATTTATACTGTTTCTATTTTAAAGGCACATACAGTTTTATACAATTCAAATAAGATTAAAAAGCGCAGGATATGAATTCAAATAGTGAGATTTAAGATACATAGTTAGATCTGACATCATGGCAATAATTCTAATGTTCACGGCCCTCGTCGTTGTAGCGAATTTAATTTCAGTTTGACATCTCATAACATTGTTAACAGGGAGTTTAAGGTAACTTTTGAATTAAATGTGAAAATTATTAATGTATTATTTTGAAAATTTCAATAGACTTACAAAAATTTTCAACAAATAAAGGTATTATTTAACATAAATTAGCAGCAGGTGCATTGTATCTCTTTATATTTTTGATATAATACAGATATAGTCATCGCTAACTTTGTTTTTAAATTTTAAAACTAATATGTAAGTACCTACTTAGCTACTTGTACATTTAATTATTTTTACTGCATCTTCATAGTTATGAGTTGGTTTCTTAAGTTTAAAAATATGTTATTTAATATTAATTTATTATTTGATATACTGTATTTGAAATTTCTTATACTGTTAATTATTAATATATAATTATATATACAAGCGGAATATATATTTCAATTAATTTTAGGTAAGTAATCTACTAGCAGATACTGTTTTTTGTCCTCATATCTCATCTTATAGATATTTTATTTGGATTAAGTAACCCCATTCCTGCTTCTTAATACACAATTGATGATTGTTATCTAAAAGGAAAATATTGACATTTTTTAAAGATGTGTATTTCATTAAAAATCTATATATAAATACGCAAATGCAAAAGAGTTTTCTTCTGTGTGCCAACCAATTTTCTTGCAATTTTTAATTGCTATTTGGCGGCCTTTAGTGTGACTTATAAAAAATGAAACAAACTAATTTTCCGTTAATAGTAGTTATTGGCACCATATAATTCATAATAGCTGAACTAGCGTCATTTAACATTCCAACGGTAGAGGACAAAATTATTTAATATCTTTTGAACTAATTCAAATCAAGGCTTCTTATAAATTCCTGATTTTTATAGATGTTTTGATGGCATGCAAATTTTATATTCTTTTGAACTCAGGAACAGAACGTTATTTGGTTTTGCTAAATGAATATGCCTTATATGGTCGTATATGTATATTAACTGGAATCGTAAGATAAAACTGAAATCATTGTCCTTTACGAAATAGTTTTTGACTGAATTGTAAGTACACAGTAAAATGAATACTAGAAAAGTGTTAAAAAAATGCAAATTCATTATAGACAATAGACAATTTATTCATCTTTTTGCTACAAAAGTAGATAAGATATGTCAATAATTGGGTGTATAATTCAATCTTACAAGAAGTAAAAATAAGAAATACAATTATTCATTATTAATACCAATATATCATTTTAAAACCCTACAAATCCTTAAAAGAGTATAGCACAATTAAGATCTATTTACAGCAAACAATTAAACACACACCTATATTTAGTTAAATATTTGCTACTAATAAAAACATTCACCCTCTTCCTAGTAGATTTATTTCAAATTCTCCTATGGTATAAAAAGTTTCATTTAGCAGTAAATTCTTAAGTAGTTTCTAAATGATTCAGGAGGTAAATGATTATTTTGAAAGTTCATCTGGGATTTTCTCTCCTCGCAATGGTTTCTGAAAAATACAGATAAGTTAAGTACTTGATTATCAAGGTGTAGTATCTAAGGGCAGTTTGTGGAAACTGCCCGGAACACTAGTTGCCCTCTTATAGAAAAAACTCTCCCGCAGGATTAACTGTGAGAAAGTAGGTCTACAGATTTGTCAACTAGTATTCCAGTATAATATGTTGTGTATTTTATGTTGTACTTATCTGTTTTTTATTGTGACGTTTCGATTCCTTATCAGGAATCGTTGTCGAACAATGTTTGTTTGAATGTTTTGCACTATATTCGTCGCTTGACTTTTTTTGGTAATGTCAATTGACTGATTAATTGCCATGCAACCGGTATCTCTACAGAGGGTGTCCCAATTTCTCCATTATTCGACAACATGCAGACACTTTCTTTGATTTTTCTTTTTTTGGTATGTTCTTCTTTAAGTAGTATTTTTGTCTTATTCCAGTCCATTTTGTGTGTACCATTATCCGTGAGTACATGATTTGCCAATCTTGATCTGTTTATATGTCTTCTTGAGACGTTGTATTGGTGCTCTTTTGTTCTAATTTGGAGAGGTCTTGATGTTTCACCGGTATATGTTTTGCCGCAGGCACAAGGTGCACTATACACACAATTCTTGGAACTTTGATACCGTTTTCCGATTTTGTTTTTCTCAAATTTGATCTTAAAGTATTATTTGTTTTAAAAATCGTTGTTGAATAATGGAGAAATTGGGACACACTCTGTGGAGATACCGGTTGCATGGCAACAACTTCTGACGAATGAACATCAAAAAGGAAACTTCAAAGTCAATTAATCAGTCAATTGACATTACCAAAAAAGTCAAGCGACGAATATAGTGCAAAACATTCAAACAAACATTGGTCGACAACGATTCCTGATAAGGAATCGAAACGTCACAAAAAAAAACAGATAAGTACAACACAAAATACACAACATATTATACTGGAATACTAGTTGACAAATCTGTAGCCCTACTCTCTCATAGTTAATCCTGCGGGAGAGTTTTTTCTATAAGAGGGCAACTAGTGTTCCGGGCAGTTTCCACAAACTGCCCTTACATACTACACCTTGATATTCAAGTACTTAACTTATCTGTATTTTTCAGAAACCATTGGGAGGAGAGAAAATCCCAGATGAACATTCAAAGTAAAGTTCTTATTTGTTTTTTATATAGTGCTAGAGTTTTAATCTTTTTTATATTTTCTGGTAGTGAGTTAAACAGTCTGCAACATAGATAGTGACTAGTTTTCTTAATAAATTGATGATTGTATTTTTCTATACAGAAATTTTCTCTGTTGCGCGTCGGATAACTGTGAAAATATTCATGCGAAATAAGTTAATTTTGATTCTGATAAATATACACTAAAAGTTTGTAAATGTATATGCTTGTAACTGTTAATATTCCTTCTTTTTTGAACATTTCTCTACATGTAGCGTTATATGGTAAATAAAAAATTAATCTCATTATTCTTTTTTGCAATACCAGCACTCTGTATAAGTCATGCGCACTTCCCCACACCGCTATAGTATAGGACATGGCTGGATACGCCTTAGTGTAATAGACAGTTATAAGATTAGAATCACTTAACGAGTTTTTTAAGGATTTTATCATAAATAAACATTTATTTAGTTTTGAGCAAACATCATTAATGTGCAAATTCCATTCAAGGTTAGATTCCTAAAACCTTTGAGCTATGACTAACAGGCAAATTCAGATTATTGAATAAAATATTTAAGTTTATGGGATTGCGTATTTTTGTCTTAAATTCCATTGCCACAGTCTTTGACAGATTTATAATAAGGTTGTTCTCTTTACACCAATTTGAAAATTAAATCAATGTTAAATCAATTTTCTCCTCCAAGAGTTTCTCATCTTTTGCGGAGATAACTATGGTCGTATCATCAGCAAACATGATAACATTGCCAAATGAAATGTATTCCGGTACGTCATTTATAAATAACAAAAAAACTAGAGGACCTAGGACACTTCCTTGAGGAGCCCCCATGTCACAGTTCATAGTTTGTGGAAAAGCATAGTCAATTTAATTTTAAATTTTCTATCCTTTAAAAAAGATTAAGCCATTTATTTAATGGTCCCTTAATGCCCAACCTCTCAATTTTTTTACAACAAATTCAGGGTCAATGTTATCAAAGGCCCTTGTTAAGTCAAAAAGTAGAGCGACTACTTTTTCATTATTATCTAGTCTTTTATATATATCTTGTACTGCGGTTTCAGTTGAATGTTTATCTCTAAAACCATGCTGGTGAGGAGTAATAATTTTGTTTTTTTTTTTGTTGTAGATAATTTTTTCGAAAACCTTTGAAAAACAGTAAAGATACCGGTCTATAATTTTCGACTAACAGGGGATCATCCTTTTTATAAACAGGTAAGACATTAGCTTCTTTCAGTCGCGAGGGGAAAGTACCTTCATACACCGACATATTTATTAAATAGGCCAAACAGGTAAATAGTTTAGAAGAACACTTTTTTAACAAAGTCATTGGTACTTCATCGGGTCCTGTACATTTTTTATTTTGTAACTTTTTTATGGCCGAGCTAACCTCTTGTGGAATTACGTCATAGTATTTAAAATTATTAAAACATTTTTTTGAAACGCTGCAGTCATCTGAGAATTCGTTATTGAAGTGCGAATTTAATTTATTTTTTACAACAGTAGACAAATATTTACTAAAATTATTTGCTATTTCCTTAGGATTTGTTACCGTAACATTCTCTATGCATATTTGTCTAATGGTTTTCTTTGAATTGCTTTGGTTTTTGCCATTTAATGAGATAATTATATTCCATGTGGTCTTTGATTTATTTAATGAATTATTGATTTTTTTATTGAAATAATTTACTTTTTCATTTTTTATTCTTATGTTGATATCTTTTTTAGTACTTTATATTGAGTTTTTTGTTGAACATCTTTAGACTTCTGTGTCCAATGAAGGTTTTTTAATTTTTTAAGATCTTCTAGAAGGGCACTCGAAAACGTAACTTTTTTGTTTTGTAATTTTTCATCCTTAACCTTTTTATTTGGACAGCTTACTTGAAAACACCAATTAAATGCATGAAAGAAAGTTTCAAAGTTCTGTATCACTTAGAGTAAAGTTTATTGCAAATGAATTGAAATGAAATTCAATTCGTTAATTGAGTAACTGTCAACTCCCTGTGGTATCGTGCCGAGTTTTGTGTACTCACACTTGGCATTTTTGCCTGCTTGTCATTATAGTATATAAGTTGACAAAAATGATCGGATATTCCAGGATCAAAATTTTCGCAGGAGAAATATTCCGGTTTTGATGTAACTACATAATCAAGACCGGAAATACTGGTAACATTATTCTTGTTAGTAAAAACTCTAGTTGCTTCATTAAGTAAAGGTGTCAGCTCATTTGAATCAAATATATCCTTGAGCATATTATATAGGTATATTATCTCCAAATTTGGACCGCTAGTTTGATTAAAGGAATTGCCAGACGTGTGGATGTTGTTATAAGAAGCAGAGATTCCTATACTCAATATTAAGTAACTTGCTTTGCTTAGTTATTTTTGAGAAAATTGTATTTAAAAAGATTTATTTTTTTTTGCAGAATTGTGTTAATTTAATTGTTACACATTTATTATCACTGAAATAAAATTTATTTTAAACATTTTTTATTATGTTTTTGTTAAGAATGAACACTGAAATTCAACATTCTTGAAAACATTATCATCTTATACCTAGGGGTGCAATACTTTTGAAGGTCAGTATATATAAATTATGTAAAAAAAAAGAATCAAAAAAACTTATTTTGTAATTTTGTAACTACATTTGTTTATAATAGAAGGTAGAATTAACGATTCATTAAAACAAAAGCATATCGTTTTAAATAAATGCAAGAATCTAATAATGACGGAATAATCTAATATTTTTATGTGACAATAAAGAAAAATTCTTCACGATGAAAAACTGCGAATATTCCTCTTTTTACAACCGTATAAAGTAACAATATTACATTGTTTTCGCTCAGAAATGATAATAAAATAGCAGAAACGAAGTTTGAAACCGTAAAAATGCAATTTTAATAGAAAATACGGGTTATGTCTGGCTATAAGCGTCGTAGTTTTTCATCACTGGGAAATGTCAAGCTTTGAAAACGTAATGATTTAGGGAAAAACTAACAAATTCGACATCACGCGAATACTCTTGGCGTTACGATGGTTGGTGTACTAGTCTCTCACTCTCTCTCTCTCTCTTTGCCACGTTTTCTAAATAATTGGAATTGTTACTTTTTCATCGTTTTTCGGTACTTTCCTAATTAGATTCTTTGATCCGGTGGAACTTCGTCACGCCTGCCAATCTAGCAGGATTTTTCATTGCTGGAAAATTAGTTAATAACGACAGGAAAATAATCGGGATAAAAGTGAATGTTTCGTCAGTGTGACTTAAAAAATTGGATCACACAATATTTGTAATGCAAATACTGTAAAAATGCAATGCTCTTCAACTATTATGTAATAGTCTATTGAAAAGTTACATTTGGGGTTGCAAAAGTTACAAAATGTTATTTTATTATTTGTATGTCAAGAAGGGACTAGTTTAAGTTAAATCCAACTTTGTGGGGCCGCAACCCTTGTCTCGCGACCGCTATCTTGTAAAAAGGGGTGCGAAACTATTAGTCGTATTACCAAAAATAACAAAATTATTAACGAATTTAGTTCAAAATTTGGGAAACAATTTTCTATCGGTTGTTATTATTTTTTTCTGGTCGTTTTATAAAAAATTGACATCAAGACATTTTAGTAAAGCAGTTTTCAAAGAATAATTTTCATTTTTTCAAATTTTGAACCGACTTCCAAAAAGGAGGAGGTTATCAATTCGTCGCGTTTTTTTTTTCGCTTTTTTTGTATATATGTTACCTGATTTCTTCTCCTGTGAATGAATATGGTCTTGTTTAATAGAGTATATATCCGGATTGGTGAAACTGCAAATTTTGGAAAAGAATTCTATTGGTAAAGTGATAAAATTTGTGAATAAACACATGCTTGCATGGAAATCGACCAATATCCCTAATATTTTAGTCGATTTTTCGATAACTCCTTATGGATGTGTATAGGTTTTTAAAGTTTAATCTATTAAGGAAGATTCCTAGGTGATTTCATATATTTTTCTGCGACGTGAAACTTGCAGTTTTGCAGAAAATCGCCGAAAATTCCAAAATTCTTATCAAAAATTTCATCGAAATGACATAACGGACATTTCCTCATAAATATTTTAATTCCAACGTTATAGTGCGGTAATTTTAGGCACTGGAAGTTTTAATTGCGAATTTGAAAATTTTCTATGTACATCTCAAGCATATATATATATATATATATATATATATATATATATATGTTTTAGGCGGTTTCCGGGAATTCATCCGCGTAGTTGATAACTGATCCCTGTCGGGATCGATGGTAAAATGACGACGTTTCGGCAGAGTCACATCTGCCCTCTTCAGGTCGGTTCGCATAATTCTCGTAGCCTTCTGCTTTCGGTTGACACCGTGAACGGCTGCGTGTGATTGGCCCTTGGCGCTCAGTGGGCACGGCTCCATCCTGCTGATTTGTTATTTCTGGTTGAGTTGTTATTGGATGGGTCCGGGCGGGTACGGTGTTTAATAGGATTTTCCAACAATTCGATAAGTTCTGAATTTCATTGCGTGCGTTTAGACTGTGAGGTCTCTTCGCTATTTCAATTGCCTCTCTTACGAGTCTTGATTTCGGGTGTTCTATATTTGCCAGTACTCTGGTATTCTCAAAGTCTATTCGGTGTGACATCGTGGTGGCGTGTTCCGCAATGGATTTTGTTTTTTCCTGCTTTCTTACAGCGTTCTGGTGTTCATCACGTCTAGCTTGAATTTTTCTATTAGTTTGCCCCACATAGGTTTTATGACAGTCTGCACATGGAATCTCGTACACTCCCTGTTGTTCTAAAGGGATCCTCGTCTTCGGAGTCCTCAACACCGTGCTTATTTTTCTGTCTGTATTGAAAATAGTATCGATATTGTGTCTCCGTAGAATTCTTGCAATACTGTCCGTGGTCCCCTTGACATACGGTAAATAAGCCTTGGTTATTGGTGTCTCATGCTCCTCGTCTGTTTGTCTCGGTTTTGACTTTAGGGCTCTTTGTATATTTCGGTCTGTAAATCCGTTTTGTCTCAGAGCTGTTTTTAAACTGTCCATTTCCTGTTTGATGTTATCCTGGTCAGCTAGCCTTTGTGATCTGGTTACTAAAGTCTTGACGACGGCTTGTAGTTGAGCTGGGTGGTGATGAGAATTACCATGAATGGATCTGTTGGTGTGAGTTGCTTTCCTATATACTGTATGGCCAAGGGTTCCATCTTGCTTCCTATTTATAAGAACATCAAGGAATGGCAGTTGATTGTTGGCTTCAACCTCCATGGTAAATTTTATTTTGTGATGGATGCCATTAAGGTGTTCAAAAAAAGTATTGAGGTGTTCCCTCCCATGAGGCCAAATAACAAATGTATCACCCACATATCGCAACCACAAACTGGGCTTAAGAGTTGTTGTTCTTAGTGCCAACTCCTCAAAGTTCTCCATAAAAAGGTTCGCTATAACTGGTGAGAGTGGCGATCCCATTGGAGCTCCTTCCACTTGTTTGTAGCGTTGGTTCTCGTAAACAAAATAGGTGTTCATCAGACAGTGCCTTGTTAAGTCTACAAGGTGTTGAGGTGGTTTGTATTTTTCTATTATGATATCCAAGGCTTCGTCGATAGGGATGTTGGTGAAAAGAGACACTACGTCAACACTTACCGTTTTTCTAAGAATTTCGATGAAATGTGTCGAATTTTTGACATATGAGTCTGCCCCCTCTGCAAACGGTTGAAGTTGTTGGGCTAGGTATTTGGCTAGGTGTTGTGTTGGGGATCCAATTGAGCTTACTATTGGCCTCAAAGGTGCACCTTCTTTATGTACTTTTGGCAACCCATAGAATTTCGGACATCTCGATGACTTTTCACGTGGAATGAGTTGCAGTTGGAGATTTTTGTCGATCCTACTTGCTTGGATTTTGGCCTTGGTTGTTTTCTCTAGATAAGTTGTTGGGTCAGTAGTAATTTGTTTATATGCTGGATCTTGTAGCAATATTTGAATTTTGTTTGAATAATCCCCTGTATCTAAAATTACAGTCGCATTTCCTTTATCAGCAGGTAGAATGACAATGTGCTTGTTGAGGCACAGTTGTTTCAAGGCCTCATTTTCTTCTATAGATAGGTTCCTTTTGGGTGGTTTAGACTTTCTTAGAACATGTGACACATCTTGTCTAATTATTCCAGCGGTGTTCGCATCTAATTTTGAAACTGCTATGTGGGGCAAACTAATAGAAGAATTCAAGCTAGACGTGATGAACACCAGAACGCTGTAAGAAAGCAGGAAAAAACAACATCCATTGCGGAACACGCCACCACGATGTCACACCTATATATATATAGGTAGTAAAGCATAGTATTTTCGGCTCCTCAAATCAATGAGTACCAAGCTCGTTTTGTTGTATGCCAGGCAAATACCTATTTAAATGCAAATTTTTCCATTTTGCGAAGACGGTGCTTTTGGTTGTCACATTCTCCCGGCCTAATAGAAAATTCAGTGACAACACATGTCAAACTTTAAACTGCTATTTGGTGTGTTTATAGACAGAGTGTTTAGTTATAGCAAACAAAATCACAAAGTAAAGTGATAGAAGAAGTTGCATTTATATGATGATTGAAATATAGGTAAGGCCGTTTAGCCGTATACACAGGATGGTTGGAATATAGGGTGGAGTGGACGTTTGGTGGTATAAAAATGTTGGAAAATATCTGAAATTAAAATTATATAGGGTGATTAAAAAACTGTTATATGATGTGGACATAAGCAAATCATATACAGGATGGTTGAAATATGTGCTGGAGTTGAATTATATTTATACAGTGTCATTAAAAAAATATTTCTTTTAAATATGGGATGAATTCTACTCCGCCTATAGTTTAAAGAAGGCAGCTAACAAATTTATGCTTGTCCGTGGGCAGTCGTTTGTACAGGATGGTTGGTACATAGGTTGGAGTGGAATTATCTATCGTAATACAGGGTTGTCAAAAAAAGTTGAAAAAAGGTTACATGGCGTAGTCCATAAAGCATAAATATATTTTGGGCTTAGTAAGTCAACGCGTACTAGTACATTTTGTTCGTGAAGATTTACCTGTCAATTTAAATGAGAAAGTATCATTGTGTAATGTTCTGTCTATAAAGGTTATACATACAAAATAAAAAATAAAGAATGAAAGCTACCTGAGTTCAAAAAAAATAAAAAGTTGAAAATAAAACATTTTTAAAATAATATAAGCGACTTCTACCTATAACTAAAAAGCTAAAACTAATTATAACAAAATACAACTCTAGCAAATAAATAACACATTCAATGTTGTTAGGTACCTAGCCAGGAAGTAAAAAATGTAAACATTAAAAGGTGCTCTTTCTGTACAAATTATTTACCTACCAATCTAGTATATTTTTGAAGTCGGTGCCAAGCAACAATCAAGTTTGATAAATTAGTAGATAAGTACGCAATGGAGGATTTTAGATTTGATTGGCACCGGTTTCAAAATATACTAGATTGGTAGATAATTAATTTGTACAGAATAAGCACCTTTTAATGTTTACATTTTTTACTTCTTGGGTAGGTACCTAACAACATTGAATATGTTATGTATTTGCTAGAGTTGTATTTTGTTATAATTATTTTTAGCTTTTTAGTTATAGGTAGTAGTCGGTTATATATTTTTAAAAAATGTTTTATATTTATTTATTACGGTTTTACAGGGCTCCGAAAGTTATACTATTCTATAGTACTCTTGAGTACTACATTAATATGAATGGTTCGGCATAGTTTTCTCTCCCCTTTCCCTTATTTTATCCATTCCTACAATTCCTCTCCATCCTAAGTTACAACCCTCCTATGTAAACTGCATATGGGCTACCAAATATAGCATTTTGCCCCAACATTTTTGAAATTACGCTATATAACCATAACTCTTCTTCTTCTGGTGGTACTTTCTTCACTTAATGAAGGTTGGCGATTACTTCGGCACACTGTACTTTGTTTTCTGCTTTTCATATTACAACTATAATTCTAATCTAGCATAATTGCCAACCACTCTACACATGTATCTTCGAATGGCCACAATACTACATTTTTTGAACCACCTTGTAATCCAACTCCACCCTATTTTCCAACCACCCTAAACACTCTGTATAACAATTGCTTTACGCGTCCCTATCTTTCAGCTAACAGATGTAGTCAACAGCTTATGGTATACCCTATATTACAATATTTTATCCAGGTTTTTTCTAACCACCTTGTATAACTATAATTCACTCCACTCCACTCTATATTTTAATTTCTCTTTATGTGCTACTGCTTATGGACCACTCAATAAGCATTTAGTTTCTCACATATTTGGAACCACCTTGTATAATAATTCTACAATTCAACCAATTTATATACAGGGTGTCCCACGGTAGATGGTACCTTAGACGGAAAGCAGAAAATGGGATGTTTCTGAAAATTTGGTTACCTAAGTAATTAATCCAGGTCTATCGATGTCAAATATTTTCAAAGATGATTTCAAATGGGACACCTTGTACATGATAGCATTTTTGGATTCGTAATTACTTTCTTATTATTTTGTCTAAATACTTCCCTGTACCTATCCCTAACAGTTGTCTAGTTATTAATAGGTTTCTATATTTTTTTGTTCAAAACATCACTCCAATTAAATGTTTGTTAGGGCGGTATTTGAATTCATAGAAACTTTACAGTCCAGTGAAATGGCATTAGTGTATCGAAACGAAAAATTGTCATGCCGGCGATGTTTTCTATATGGAATGAGGTCGTAGGTATGAGTGCGTTCATGAGTGCATGTGATGTTGAAATATAAGGTGTAATTGAATTATACTTATAAAGAGATGTTCACAAAATGTTATATTGCGTAATACGTAAGTAGTTGCGTGTACAAGATGGTTAAAATAAGGGTGGAGTAAAACTATACTTATACAGAGAGGACCAAAAAACGTTAAAAATAAAGTTAAATAAGCATATGCAGTAGGGAAATTTGCGTTACAGGGCGGGGTATAACTACAGTTATACAGAAAGGTTAAAAAAATAGAAACAGTGAAATATGTAGGATAGTTGAAATATAAGGTCGAGTAGAATTATAATTATACAGGGTGGATAAAAAGTTATATATTGTGAAACTAGTTACTTATACCAGGTGGTTGAAGTAAGGATGGAGTAAAATTATTGTTATTCAGTTTATATCAAAAATTTGTTATAAGAGCATAAGGATATTTGAATTTGAATTATCGGCGAGGATAATATATTTATAGAAATGGGTCCAAAAAAATTTAGAAGCAGTTACATATACTGGGTGGTTGAAATAAATGAGAGTAGAGTGAAATTATTGTTATAAAATGTGGTTAATAAAAATGTGAAAAATTTTGTTTTATAGGGTAATAATTAACTGATACTACAATTGCAATTTCCACAAATTACGTTTTTTGAAAACAGTCCGACGCGTTTCGACTAATGTCTTTGTCAAGGAACTAGACTAACTGGGTATTTCTTGAGGAAGTTGTATTTATATTCGAGAAGTGATATAATTACCAGGTACTTAGTTTTAAACAGGATTATTTAATTTTATTACAGGTAAAAGAATTAACTAAAGAGGTTTATTAAAGGAGAATTATTTATTTCTGTCTGGTCGTTTAACAAATTACCGGTATTTTTAAGTTTATTAATCTCCAATGATTCTAAAAAAATTAATTTTTGCCTTTATTTTCTGAATGTAATAATTTAACGCATCGGACAGTTTTCAAAAAACGTAATTTGTGGAAATGCAATTGTAGTATCAGTTAATTATTATAATGAATTTCCAACAAGTATCGGCCGAATCAATTCAGTATTTATAGGGTAATCCATGAGCAGTTCCACAAATAGATTACTTGACATATGAGGCGAAGTAACATTATAGGTATGCATGTATAATTGAAACAATAGAAAAATAGAAAAATCAATAATGTGTAGAGGATTTATACTTAAACAGGGTGGTTTTAAAAATATCAGGGCGGTTGCAGTAATGTGTGGAGTTGAAGAATAGTTATAGAGGGTGGTTCAGAAAATGATAGACAATACACAGAAGCATATACAGAGTTGTTGCAATATAAAGTGAATAAGAGTTTCACTTATAGAAAGTGGTCCAAATAATAAAACAAAAAAAATGAACGGTTTGAAGTCGGTTCTTTTTTAAATATAAATTAAATTATGGACCTTCTTTTATTTGTAGTTAGTTAAATACGTCCGCCAAGGCCAATATAGAAAGAGGAACTATAAGAAGGTACTTGCTGGTTTATGGGTCACCCTGTATAGCCAGTGGTGACAACTTTATTAAATAACGACAATATTAGCAGCTCGCGTATTGTGATTACATTATATCGATCACGATAATCTGGCATTCTTATAATAAACTTATGACCTTATTCCTCCTTGAATTATATATTGTTTTATTTCCTTCATAAATAAAACTGTGTGTTGTTCCATTGTGGGTTAATTTTTTTGTAATAAGTTTTCGTCGGCGAGTGATGTTTGTATTGTCATCGTGATTGTTTCACTATTACGGGTGCGTCATTATTATTTTACGATTACAATAATGAATTCATTTTTAATTATTTATATTCGGAGTGTTCCTGCAAATGTGTTTGTTTTCCTGAGTAACTGCTAATGTTAAACTGTAATGAAAACTACTACTAATTCCATTGTTTTCCGATTTCTTAGTCAACGAGTTCACAAAAGTTAATTGTTTGAACATGAGTTGCATTTAAATGTTTTTCACCTCAGCATCAATGGTTTTAAAAAAATTGTAAATAGTTGCTAGTAGATAAAAAGAATCCCTAGAAAACCATGGATTACAAATTCTATCATGAACTCGTGTTCAACTAAAGATCAACTATATAAAATTTGGAAATTAGATCCAGAGAATGAAGAACTAGGCAGAATATAAAACTATGAAAAAATATTTAATAAGGTTATAGCTGAAGCCAAGGTTAAATATGATAAAGAGTCAATCGAGAAAAACTCGAATAACAACAAAAAGTTATGGAATACCATAAATGAAAAATTGGGTAGAAAATCTAAAAAAAATTGTAAACTAGACTATTTAATTATTGATGTAAATATTAGAATAGGTAACTCAGATAATATCGTTGAATATATGAATCAATATTTCTGTGAAATTGGAATAAATTTAAGTCGAAAGATACACAACTCAGCTAAGAATATAATTTACATGCCAGATATGAATCAAAATAGTGTTTTTATAGATCCTACTTCTAAGGAGGAAATTGTAACCATAATAAATAATTTAAAAGATAAAGCTGGTGGAGTTGATGATATACACTCCAGAGCCTTAAAAGCTATATCCAAATATATAGCTGAACGTATATTGTTAATCTATGTATTGAATTCTCTGTATGGCCAATTGACTTAAAAAATGCTGAAGTAGTTCCAATCTTTAAAGCCAACGATAAAAGTCAAGTAAAAAATCACAGACCAACATCATTAATATCAAATGTAGCAAAAAATTTTGAGAAACTTTTATACAACAGATTTTTTAATTAAAAAAAAAATGTAACATATTATCTAAAAAACAGTTTGGTTTTATAAAAGGATTAGGAACTAAAGATGCACTAGCTTTAATAACTAATATCATCTATAAGTCCCTAGACAAGAGTAAACCAATTATTACCACTTTTCTACATTTGACTAAGGCTTTTGATACAGTCAATCATGAGATCTTACTAAGTAAACTTTATTGTTATGGAATAAGAGGAAATGCTCACAAATTAGTAAGTAGTTATCTATCTAACAGACAACAAAGAGTTAAGATGAATAACGTAGTAAGTGATTATAAAGAAATCAGAACATGTGTCCCACAAGGTACAATATGAGGTCCTCTATTATTTATTCTTTATGTTATGCGGATGACACAGCTGTGATTACTAGAGGAAATACATGGGATGAAGCTAAAAATAAAATGAATGAAAGCCTAACTAAAATAAACTTGTGGCTAGAAGCAAATAAACTTACTCTAAACATTGACAAAACTGTACATATGACTTTTGGAAACAATTGTAATAGTGTACCGACTACTTTGGAAATTAAAATTAAAAACAAGTTACTAACTAGAGTTAAAAAGTTGTAAATACCTAGGGATCATATCAATCAATGGAATAATCACATTGAATATATAATAAATGAGACAAAGTATCTTTCTTTTATCTTTTACAAGTTAACTAAATTTATGGAAACTAAAACTCTAATGGTAATTTACTATGCCCATTTTCAGAGTATTATAAGCTACGGGATAATTGCTTGGGGAGGGGATTTTTCTAACAATTGAAATTTATTACAAAAGCTACAAAATAGATTAACAAAAATACTCTAGCAATAAACCATAACCCACTAAATTTAACCCAATTATTCCGAGTAGAAGCAATTGTCTACCATTACAAGGACTTTAAATATCAATATGAAATGTCTAGTAGTAGAACTAGGAATAAAAGCATTCTTTTACCACAAATATATAAAACCATTAGCGATAAAAATAATTACATTGTGGCTATCAAAGTATTTAACCAACTACCAAACGGCTTAAAACCAATAGTTAATAATAAATATATTAAAAAGAAAGGTTTGGATATCTGAAAATATTTAACAATAAATAATTCTATATTATCTGAATATAAATTGCTGTTGTTTTCTGAAGGATACTTGTGGCATCTTTTTCAATGTCTAAGTGTTTATTGGGAAATAACACCACACTTTAAAGGAAATTGCTGTATATTCCAAACGTTTCGGGGTCTAGATCAGACCCCGTTGTCAATGGCTACGAAACTACGGATTAAAAAGGTACAATTCCAAGACGTAAATTTAAATATTTGACAATCTTGTTTACGTTGTTGTTCTGTAAATTTACATCTTGGAATTGTACCTTTTTAATCCGTAGTTTCTTAATCATTGACAACGGGGTCTGATCTAGACCCCGAAACGTTTGGAATATACAGCAATTTCCTTTAAAGTGTGGTGTTATTTCCCAATAAACACTTAGACATAAATTGCTGTAACGTATCAATTTTGATGGGTAAACTTAAGCATATATGCGTGCGTGTATATATATTATATACATGTATGTATATATGTGTCTTTATTGTGTGTAATTATTAGTAGGTAAATGGTGTCAATTAGTCTGTAAGTATTTTCTGTTAGATTGTAAGCTTCCAGTGTCCTACGCATAGGTATTATTATACCTCTGTAGAAATTACTGTTGTACTATGTTTGCTATTGTAATGTAATTCAAATGTAACATTTTACTGGTTAAATAAATAAATAAATAAATAAGCTATAAGCTTACGAGCCCAAAACTGTAAACGTTTACATCTAATTTCCCATAAGAGAATTTAAGGTCCCAAAACGCCGAAATTGAACCAAATTCCCCGTCCACTCACATTTCGCCACAAGCCACGCCCCCATTGAAGCGCCTCATTGGCCAGATACCGTGTGCTCTTTGACGTATGTCACAGAACGATGGTATGGGGCATTGACGTATGGCACGGAACGTTGGTATGAGGCGTTGACGTATGGCATAGAACGATGGCACGGAACAGCGGACGTATTGTACTTACGACAGGTTATGACGTAATAGATAAGTAGTTACCCCTTGAAGCGCTCTCATTGGTTAATTACCACGTGCTCAGCTTCGGTATGTAAGAAATATTTTTTTTATAAAAATTGCTGCAGTAGGTTACCCTCTGACCCCAGGAACTGGCCTGCCGTAAATCTTAAATCGTATCAAATAATAGCTCAACCAAAGGTCCCTTTAGTCCCTTTACTTTGACGCTTGCTTATTAAAAAATGGGATATATATTTTATAGAGCAGCCCGATCTTTCTCTAATAGAACATGTTTGGGATAAGATGCGTAGAAGGCTCGGAAATTTATCCTAGACCTCACGGAGTTTGGAGGTTCAAAGACATGAAAATCCAGCTAGTTTGGGATAGTATTCGTCAAGAAAAAATAGTCCACCTTATTTAATCAATGCCAACAGTTTATAGATAACCAGGGTGAACAAACACATTATTAATAAAGTTTAATACAAAAATTAAACTCCTTGGTATTTTTTAAACATCTCCCTATAGACCCTATGAGTGTTGCGATTTCTTTGTAAGACAGTATATATTAAATAACGTTCTGATTGGACTAAAAGAACTTTCAGTGCTCATCTCAAACAAATCTTTGTAATCTTTTCTGTGTACTAGAGCATTATATAAAATTTGTTACTAACCCTGTGCCATAATCTTTTATCCTCACCATTTATATATTAGAACGCAGTTGTGGGCTAGAGCTAATCTTTAATATTTCAACAGAGATTAGTCTACCTCGTTGTTTATAAACTCGCGTAAATCTACAATCCCAGATTCGAAACAGTAAATTAAATTATTATGACTAGTTTTTCCGGCTTGTTTGACATGAATAATATCCAGGCAATTTAAAGAAACACACCTAATCTCACCATTAATCAAGTCTTTATTGGTTGGAACTCAACATCAATGCTCGAGCACACCATTGAAATGTAATACCAGCCGATAAGTTTATAAATAATAAAATACATACGAGAAAATAAATGGCATTTGTAAATACAGCATAATCTTGGTTCACATAATAATTTTTATCTTTGCCATTATAAATTCTTTGTGATAACCGATATAATATGGAGCAGTGTGAAACACAACACGATATACGTGCTCGAATGAGCATTAGCAAAGGAACTGTAATATTTATTATTTATTTTATAACTATGGGCCGTTTGTTGTTTTAGAAATATTTCAAATTGCCACATAGCCTTACCTGATCGTAAATCAGTACGAGGAAGTTTATTATATACTAGAGAACACGTGTGTTTTGAAGTGATTTGAAAAATGTGTAGATATATTTATGCTTTAAGGCTGGTCAACAAGGTTCGGGAAAGATGAAATGAAGTGTTAATAACTAGAGCGAAACTAAGAAATTATCTATATGAGTCCACTAATATTTTTGATTCAACTCAGATTAACATTTTTTTTAGTCATACCAGAGGAGTTGTTTTACCCTTGAACAAACTACCCCTCTTTTGCAACCATCGCCTGTTTCAAGCAAATTGAGTGAAATATATTTCTAATTATGAATCTACGGAATCTATGGAAGAAATTTGTGTTCCACTTTCTTATCTAATTAATGAGTCTTTTAAAACAGGAAAATATCCCAAACACTTTAAAAAATCTAAATCTATACCAGTCTACAAAAGTAAAGGTCCAGTAGACAATATTACAAATTATCGAAACATATATGTTCAAAGTCAGCTAGCTAAAGTTTTTGAAGCGGCTTACAACATTAGACTGAACACTTTTCTCGAGAATTATAATTTACTAATCCCCTGCCAACACGTCTTTCGTGCAAGTAAATCTACACATAGTGAATTATCGGAGCTATGCAATTTTATATATGACTCATTGAACAATAAAATATTAAATATAACTTGCTTCTTGGATTTATCACCTGCATTTGACTCCATAGAGCATTACTTGTTACTAGATAAACATAAAAGAATAGGCGTCAGAGGCTTAGCAAATGAATGGATTCGATCATACATGACAAACCGTGAACAAGCTATTCAAGTAGGAGAAACTAGATCCAATTTCAAGACAGTTGATACGGGGGTGCCACAAGGCTCACTATTGGGCCCTGTTCTATTTCTTATATTTATTAATGATATATCATTATCATGTCCCACATCTGATCTCAAAATTCTCTATGCTGACGACACAAATTTTGTCAGATTTGGGAAAAGTGATTCGGAACTTGTCAGAAAGCTAATGTAGCCACTCGGGAGTTTCATGACTATTGTAATTCAAATGGTTTAACAGTAAATGTTACAAAATCACAAATAATGTCATTCCTACCTAAAAACAACACTAATAATTTAAGGTTATCTTGTCAAGTTAAATAATGAATGTATTGAGCAGACAAATTTATGTACGTTCTTAGGAATAATTGTTGATAATAAACTTACTTGGGAAAAACACATTGATTATGTAACAAATAAATTAAGTAAGAAGAATTTTTGAAAGATGCTGAGTGACGCGGGTGGTGATTGTTTTGACATGGCAAATAAATCATTTGCATTTGTAAGATTATTTTTTTGTAAATGCAGTGATTTTAAATGTTGAATAAAGGAATATTTATTTATTTATTTATTTACTATCAAAATTGACGCTGGAATCTTGGAAGGGTGGTATCCACCCCTGTAAGTACCTCTATATAATCCTTGTTCTATTTCTTCAAAGTTATGAATCAGGGTATTAAAGTAAATAAGTTGAGTATTTGTTAGCTTCTTAATGACAAAGTGAGAGTCCAACATTATTTTAAGTCACGCCAGACGGAGCAGGTCATTTACAGGGTGGTTAGAACATAGAGTGAAGAGGTATTATAGTTATACAGGATGGTTAAAAAATAATTATATAAAGTGGCCCATAAGAAGTTCAATATATATGCTAGTGAAATATTGAGCAGAGTAGAATAATTGTTGTACAGGGTGTTTAAAAAGTATATAGGATAGTTGCAATATAGGGTGGAGAGAAATGATAGTTGTACACGTGTTAATATTTTTTTTTAAATGAAATGATTTATAAGATAGCCTAGAAACAATATATGTGGTGGTTGAGATATAGGAAGTACAATTAAAGTTACAAAACGTGGTTAAAAAATGTTAGAAACAAAAAGTGCATATAGGGTGTTCCATAACCAGTAGAATACACAAGATTGTGGGTTTACAAGGTGCAGTGGAATTATAGTTATACAGAGTAGGTAAAAAACGTTACCAAAAAAATAAAACAAAAATTCGATGATAGAAGCCGCAATAATTTTATTTAGTAGTCCATGGGAGGTTATGAAATTATGAAAAACAGTGCAATAATCAATGTAAGAAAACTGATTCATAGTTTGTCTGAGGAAAAATTAATTTACAGAGTAAATGTCCGATTTGAATATAAGTACCCATAATTTTTATGAAACCTTGAATTTACATGTGAAGCTTAAATTGATTCAGATCTACTTGGAAAAAAATGTTTACATAGCAAATGACCTAAATTCTTGATGAAACTCTGAAGCAGCCTTTTATGACGTGTTATTATAACGACACTTTTACTTTGAGTAAGTTTTCGAAATTATTTATTTATCTTAGTCTCTTTTACTACAAATAATAATTATAATATAAGTGATACCCAGTTACTGTGATTATAAAAATGTGAAAAAGAACAAATTATAACAGATTAATTATTATGATATTAATAAATTAGATACACCAAATTTTGAATGACTATTCATGTGATATGAACTGAAACTACTGTAATCAAAAATAAAATTGTTAATGTGAGAGAACTAGATCATTTATAAATTTGCGGTGTGAGAATTTAGAATACAATGGGGGCAACAGCATAACTTTCTTTTCCTACAGGGCCATTCATAAAATACTTCGAACTAAATTTTGCCTTTTCGGACCCTTCCCTATTACAAGCCAGACTTCCACGCTAACTGAGACACCTCCACCCCCTGTGTGCGAATGTATTTTATTAACGAACGCTAACATGATGTCTCTTTTATGCGATATCATTCTACTTTTAGAATGATTTTGCCCAATATACGTTGCATCACAATTATTACAATCTTTGTATATACATTGTGGAACAGCCAAATGGAATAAGTACAATATGGTTTCACCAAGATGGAGCACCGCCCCATTACGAAATCAATGTCCGGCAGTACCTGAACCAAATTTTTCCAAATCGGTGGATTGGGAGGCTGGGATCGATAGAATGGACAGTACGATTTTCTAATTATACGCCATTCGACTTCTTTTTGTGGGGATATGTCAAAAGTACTGTATACAAAACATAATCCCCCTTAATGTTTTTCTGTTTTTTATATTATTATGAAATAATCACAATAAATTATTAGGTTTTCAGTGTAATGCAGCGAATTTGTGAAATAAAATAATTTCTGTTTTTAATGTTAATTTTTGTAATAAATCTGAAAACACTTAATATTTCCGAAACAGTTGAAGATATGTGTAGGACATTATACATGAATTATGTCTAGAATTTTCTAGAGAATCCAAAAAATAAAAAATATACAGGGTATTGCATTTAAAATAAGAAAATTGGTATCGGCCTCTGTCACATGACACACCCTATATATATTTTTTGAAAAAATGCGCCTTTAAAAATACAAATCGATGTGTCGAAGCGTTTTTCCCAACATGTCCTCCTTTATTCGGTATCGGATTTAATCCATTTTTACTGTTCCACACTGTAACATTAGACATTAGATTTCAATAGTTTTCAGGAACGTAGGAGTTATACAATTAGAAAGTACTAGCGGTTACCCGCGGTTTCACCCGCGTACAGAATGTCCACAATCCCGAATACATTTCACCCAATCTACCTGCAAGTACTTATTGGTCACCCTATATAACTGTTTTATTCAACATTTTTTGAATAACTGTAAGTCTACTCACCCTATATTGCAACTATCCTGTATATGCTGCTGTTTATTTGTCACCCAATATAACCTTTTGAATACCTGACTATAACTCTTATCTACCCTAAATTCCAGCTATGCGACTGCTTACGGTCTACGCTGTATAACAATTATTTCAGATATTTTTGGAACCACCTTTTAAAGTACACTTTTTCTTTACCTTATATTTTAAACACCCTTTATATGCAACTTTTTCTAACATTGTATTAAACGCACTCTCAAACTATAATCTTGCTTCTCATTATATTTCAGATATTCCATATAGTAGAATGCAACTGTCATGGTCTACCCTATATAAAATATTTTTTTGTAACTTTTTTTGATCCACCGTGTTGGAAATATCTGTGGAACCCTTGGTGTGCCACAAATGTAAAAACACAGTTTTGCACCGTAACACCAAACTTTTATTTAAACATTCACCCAAACTTATTGGCCACCCTATATAACAATTTTAATCAACTTTTTTTAACAGCCTTGTATAACTAACTCTAACTTTCAACTACATTAAAACCGTCCTGTATACACCGCTGCCAATTTGTCAAACATTATAACTTATTTTTGAACCATCCTGTATAACCATAATTTTACTCTACAAACTATTTCAATCACCCTGTATGTGCATCTTCTTAGGGGCCACCAAATATAACATTTTTTAAACTCTTAACTATAACTCTGGACTATTCATTATCTTATACATGCAACTGCTTATGGACTACGCTACATATCTATTTTTTTTAACCACCATTGAAAGTATATTCTGTCTCCACCTTATATTTCAAACACCCCTTATATGCAGCTCTTTCTAAAATTCTTTTAATCACACTGTATGAACAATAATTTTACTTCGATCCATGTTTCAGGTATTGCATATATGCAACAGCTGATGTTCTATCCTACAAAAAAATTGTTTAACTAAAATTCTACTCCACCCGCTATTTCAACCACCTTGTATATGCAACTACTTTTCGGCCACCCAGTATAACATTTTTTGTACCACCCTGTATAACTATCCATCCATCAATGCCCAATATATTTCACCAAAACTGCAACAGCTTATTGGACACACTATATAACAGTTTTGTTCAACGTGTTTTTTAATCATCTTGTATGTATTTCAACTACTCTGTATACGCTACTGCTTATTGGTCATCCAATATAAATTTTTTTAAATAATTTACCGTAACACTTCTCCACCCTTTATTTCAACTATCCTATCTCTGCAACTTATTATGAAATACGCTATTTCACAACTATTCCACATATTTTTTCGACAACTTTATAACGTATAATTTCTCTCCATACTTCATTTAAACCATCCTTCATTTGCAACTTTTTCCAGCCTTGTTTGAATCACACTATATAACTATACTTCCTATATGCAACTGCTATATAACAAAATTTTTTTAGCATTTTTTACCCAACCTGTATAATTATAACTCTACACCACCCTATATTTCAATAACCTTTTATATGCAACTACTTATTTGCCACCTGTATAGCTGTAATTATACTCCGCTATATATTTCAGCCATCTTATATATGCAAATACATGTGGATAAAAACAAGTTTTTACCCACACCATAAACTATATTCGACTCCATCTTATATTTCAACAACCTCTATAAGCAACTGCTTCTAACATTTCTTCAACTCATTTCATAACAATAATATCCTCTGAACATAATTCAAAGATCCTAACTGCTTACATAAGACATTTTATTCTAAGTTTTTTTTATCCAAACTTTATAAATTTCTACCCTTTTTCAACTACTTGGTATATGCAATTATTTATGGCCCACTCAATATAACGTTTTTGGACTACCCCGTATAACTAATTCCACTCCCCTTTATTTCAACCACATTGTATATATGCAGCTGCTTATAGGACACCCAATATAACTATTTTTTAGATTTTTTAAATTCATGTAATTATACTCCGCACTAAGTTTCCTATATACAGAACACATTTACGCTTGTTATATCAGTTGATTTTTTTTAAATTTCAAACATATTACATTGGCACATTCCGAATTTTGAATAAAAGCTAAGCTGATGCCAGTATCTAATATTTTGTGCGGGCGGTGGAACCAATTGAGTAATTCTTTTACCAAACATGGTAGAAGATTTTTCGCTATATCTACCGTTTCTGTTAATTAGGGATATAAAATGTCTACCAGATTTTAAGTCAAACTATAGGCTAAGCAATAAAAAAAGATTCATCAAAATCAGTTCAGTAGTTCTTACGTGATGAGGTAACAAACAGACAAACAAATAAACAGACAAACTACAATTTTATAATAGTATATAGATGGCATAAACAGGAACACAATTGGGTTTCTCTGTAAGTAAAGTTTATTATATTATGTACACTATTTGCAACTTACAAAATTCTCACCTGTAAATAAAGAAACACATTTAATGTTCGTTATTTAAATGTCAGTTCCTAATTAGAACTAGTTCGAAATACAATTCAACAATAAGGGCAAACAAATAAAAAATTCACAATTGTGAATATGACTTGTCACTCGAGCTGTCCATATATCGATTTGTCTTACCGGCGATCGGATAGATTGTTATATATAATATACCGGCGGTCTCATTTAAATTTCAATTAAAGAAAGTAAAGTCCGTTTATAAATAAACAAATAATTTTTGCCAACCCCTCTGCCGACGCCGATGTTGTCCTGCCATCTTCACTTCCCTCCACCACTTCGACGCTAGTCATCTGTTTCGACGAGAACGCCGACCCTGTCTTGTTTGCAAGAGCGTCTCCCAATACAAAGTGGTACCGATACTCGCACACATCAACGGTGATAAATTAGTTATGAATAAAAAAAACAGTGAATAATCTTGTGAGTGCCAGTGCCAATTCAGTGACATTCCACAGTTTTCGATTTGGAATAAATCCACATTGTCGGTAAGTAGTCGTTGCAACTTTTTCGAAAATCCAACGTGATCGTCGAGTGTGTAAATAAACGGCAAAGCAACGAAGCAACAGGTTAGAATTGTCATTTCATAGCCTGCCGAGACGCGAGCACACGAGACTTCGGCTGGCGTCGGGTGGCTGGCGTCTTGTCCGTGGACGCGCGCGCAGCTTACGAGGTGGCTTGTTTTGTTGATGTTGGGTTCGGGTATTTTGAGTACGCGGTTCGGTCAGCAGTCATGGGCGGGTGGATCGGGTTTCTGTTGGGCATTATAAACACTGGCCATTATTCTTTAATATCATATATTGTATGTATTAACTAGGAACATAACGAATGTCCGATTTTTGATATTCATGAATGCGAATTTTCTTTTCCAATATTCGCGAATACGAATGCGAGTATTGGATTTTTAAATATGCTGCCAAAAGTAAGCAATCACAAACACACATTTGATCGCTCCTTTTACGACCGTTCATTTTAAAAGACAATTAATAAAATTTACTTATTTTGGTTTAATTAAAAATTATACCACAAATTGTATTGTATATAATTATTATATAAAGGAGTTCTTCTATTTTTAATACATAAACTGAAATATCTGCGAAACCTTTGTTGTGTCACGGATGTATAAACAGAAAATTTTGTATCCTAACACCAAACCCTTACACTCAAAGCTGTTTCAACATTTAGGCTGTCATCATATTGGAGTGAACCAAAAAAGTTTGATATGTATATTATATTTTCGTTTATGAGACAAATTATAAGAAATTTGTAAAGCTCATTTACGTGGGACACACCCTTAGGAAAATATTCTGCATATTTCCAATTTGGCAGTTTGCCCTGACAAACGGCCTGGAGCTAGTCTGAGCGTTCCACAAACTGTAAAATTTAAACTTGACCCGGAAGTTAAAGCTAGGAGTCTATTAAGTGTCGAAACCTTTTAAAAAAGTTTAGAGTAGAAGGAGATATATTTTAAAGAAACGGTTTACTGGCGAAAAATGTTTTATTACAAATTCCTTAACAACAGCATAAAACGATAGGTTGAATACATCCATCAACAAAAAACAACACGTGAAACATCATAAACCGTTTGTTTGTTTAGAGAAAGGGATAAGTTCGGTAACTATGTAATGGTGACTGAGGAACTCTCAAGACATTATAAAGTTGACTGAGTAAGGAATCAAGCTAAACTCGAAAACTCGTTGCGGTATTTCTTAACATCATCCCGTATGAAATTGTAGCAGGATTTGGCTCACCCTATAATCTCTCAAAATTAAGGTTTTACTAAAAATTTTATCGTCATTAGCTTGCACCATTGTCACACGGCTGTCAATAATCCGAAATAGCAGCGGTACACAACGAAGCAAAATTTGTCATCAGGAGATTAAAACATACGTACCTATATAGTGTAAATAGGACAGTTATTTTTTGACAGATTCATAAGCTCAACCTCCCGTTGTATTTGTAAATATTCAAGCTAGAAGTGACCCAAGAAAGTACCACCATGTTTCAAAGTTTGCCAAAGTTTAGATATGTCTGCAATTTTGTTTTTAAAACTGATTTAGCACTCTGACACCATCAATTGTCTTTTAAACAACTCATAATTTAAAATCAGTACACAGATAAAAATGTTATAAAACGAAAATAAAATTTCATTTTTCTTGGACAACCTTATATAATACTATCTTTTCGAGATTTTACAATTCATTCAACCTAAGAGAATATGTTGCTTCTAGTCAAGAACCTTTATCAACCCTCCCCTCAACTGATTGACTCTCTAAAATATTGCATCATAATTTCTTTGACAGGTTTTAGTTAACCTACGAATTCTTTGTCCTAGAAATCACAAGGAAACGGTGTTATATACAGTATGACCCCCGATTTTTAGTCTCTTTGAGCGAGTTTTTCCTAGAACTCGAAATTTATTTTTCCATAAAACCCCATTTCATTGTCTTCTAAACGTTGTTTGTGGCATATTCTTGATAACTTATATGTTTCTTTGGGGAATAACACCACAATAGAAATAAAACTACCTATATTGCAGGAATACCAAACGTTTCAAAGTCTATTCTGACTTCGTTGTCAATGGCTTTATATTTATTGATGTGATTGCAATCAATAAATATAAAGCCATTGACAACGAAGTCAGAATAGACTTTGAAACGTTTGGTATTCCTGCAATATAGGTAGTTTTATTTCTATTGTGGTGTTATTCCCCAAAGAAACATATAAGTTACCCCATTTCATGTTATGAAACTGACATAACTTGCTTAATTTGATCTAGCAATTAAATCGATCCTTAATTACATCTAAATGTGCGGATTCCAGAAGAAATGTAAATATGTAGTTGACACACAACTAGTGTATTTTGTATTAAAGTTATAAAGAAATTTGTCATCATACAATTGTTATTTCACATTGCAAATACAAGTAAATGCCATCCTGTACTTAACTTTTGAATTGACAAGTGCAAGGTTTAAAACTATTTTCGCCTTTCATTGTCAAAGACATTCGCAAAAAATTTGCATATATAACCGCGAATACGAATGCGAATATTAAAAAACACGCGAATATTCCCTGATGCGAATGCGAATATTCGCTACATCCCTATATGTATTAAGCCTTTGCACTCGTATTTATATTTGGAGAACACTACACTGCACTCATATTTATTTTTGCTAAGTCTACCCCACAACTCGGAATTATTTTTCAGATTCAATAAATACGAAAACATTTGCCTTCGAACCATATTACTTCTGACTTGCCGATGTAGTAGAAAAAATTAAAAAAATATATTTAATTATATCTGAAAACATATCGAATAATAAAGGTTAAACCAAAATTGCACTGCGTAAAATATGAGGCTTCCGAATATTTTTATTATCAAAATTTAGGCATACACACAGTTTCAGCCCAACGCCAACCGTTTTAGCATCTTATATCTTATAGTATTGCATAGTCTGTTGAAAAAAGTCTCTAATATTTTATCCCCGGTTAGGAGTACACTTTGATTAGAGCATACTTAGCAGTCCTTTTTAACGGACTTCCAAAAAGGAGGAGGTTATCAATTCGTCGCGTATTTTTTTTTGTATGTATGTTACCTGATTTCTTCTCCTGTGGTAAACCGTTTTGAATGAATATGATTTTGTTTAATAGAGTATATATCCAGACTGGTGAAACTTCAAATTTTGGAAGAGAATTATTCTATTGGTAAAGTGATGAAATTTGTGAATGAACACATGCGTGCATGGAAATCAACCAGTATCCCTAATATATTGGTGGATTTTTCGAAAATTCCTTATGGATGTGTATAGTTTTTTAACGTTTAATCTATTAAGGAAGATCTCTAGGTGATCTCATATACTTTTCTGCGACGTGCAACTTGCAGATTTGCAGAAAATCGCCGAAAATTACAAATTTCTTATCAAAAATTTAATGGAAAGACATAACGGACGTTTCCTCATAAATAATTTAATTCCAACGTAATAGTGCGGGAATTTTAGGCAATGGAAGTTTTAATTGCGAATTTGAAAATTTTCTATGTATATCTCAAGCATATAGGAAGTAAGTAAAGCATAGTATTTTCGGCTCCTTAAATCAATGAGTACCAAGTTCGTTTTGTTTGTATACCAGGCAAATATCTATTTAAATGAAAATTTTTCCATTTTACGAAGACGGTGCTTTTAGTTGTCACATTTTCTCGGCCTAATAGAAAATTCAGTGACAACACATGTTAAATTCTAAACTGCCTATTGGTGCGTTTATACACAGGGTGTTTAGTTATAGCAAACAAAATCATAAAATAAAGTGATAGAAGGAGTTGCATTTATATGATGATTGAAATATAGGACGGAGTAGAATGATCTTGGTCCATAGGCAGCCGTATATACAGCATGGTTGGAATGTAGGGTGGAGTGGATGTTTGGTGGTATAAAAATGTTGGAAAAATGTGAAAATAAAATTATATAGGGTGAATAAAAAACTGTTATATGATGTGGACGTAAACAAATCATATACAGGATGGTTGAAATATATGCTGGATTTGAATTATATTTATACAATGGGATAAATAATTTATGGGGTAACCCACAAGGAGTTATATACTATGGTTGAAATTTGACGGATTTGACTCCGTAAATATGGGATGGATTCTACTCCTTTCTATAGTTTACCGAAGGCAGCTAACAAATTTATACTAGTCCTTGGGCAGTCATATGTACAGGATGGTTAGTACATAGGGTGGAGTGAAAAAAAGTTGAAAAAAAGGTTACATGGTGTGGTCCATAAGGCTTAAATATATTTTGGGCTTATTAGGTCAACGCGCACTAGTACATTTTGTTCGTAAACACCTGTCAATTTAAATGAAAATGTATCATTGTGTAATCTTGAAGCTTTTGATGTTACCTGGTACTGTCTATTAAGGTTATACATACAAAATAAAGAATGAAAACTACCGGAGTTCAAAAAAAACCTGACAATAAAACAGTTAAAAAATATATATCCACCTATAACTAAAAAGCTAATAATAATTATAATAAAATGCAACTCTAGCAAATAAATAAACATTCAATGTTGTTAGGTACCTACTCAGGAAGTAAAACATGTAAACATTAAAAGGTGCTCATTGTGTACAAATTAATTACCTACCAATTTAGTATATTTTTGAAGTCGGTGCCAAGAAAATCTAAAATCCTTCATTGCCTACTCATCTACTACTTCATCAAACTTGATTGTTGCTTGGCACCGACTTCAAAAATATACTAGATTGGTAGGTAATTCATTTGTACAGAATGAGCACCTTTTAATGTTTACATTTTTTACTTTTTGGGTAGGTACCTAAAAACATTGAATGTGTTATTTATTTGCTACAGTTGTATTTTGTTATAATTATTTTTAGCTTTTTAGTTATAGGTGGAAGTCGGTTATATATTTTTTAAATGTTTTATTTCCCCCTCATTTTGTCGCAAAATGTGCAATTTGCCGTAATTTTTGTCAGGAATTATAAAGCCTTGCCTGTAAATCAGTTTATTGACTAGTTTAACCGTTTATTTTGGAGACGTTGAGTTATATATGATAATAAATATGCATTTATACTTTATATCTAAAGCTCCCAAAAAATAATTTTCGGTAACATTTCAACAATTCTGCTGAACTCATTAAAATAAGCCTATAATAATACGTCCCTATTAACATGTGCTCTAAAACAAACCCTTAGGAAGTTATATACACTTAAAAGGGCTCAAACAAAACTGTTTTTAGGATTCCGTATATATAATATACGGATACTCTTATAAAATCACTCCGGATTTCTGCCTCTTTCACATCACAGCAATTTTCTCCTAAACTACTGGAAGGAAAAGGTTGAAAGTTGGTATCAGTGTATAGTTTGGTGACCCGATCAGGAGTACATATTGTAAATGAAGAAATTTTGAGTTTAGGGGTACGTCTGAGGGGAAAAACTAAAAAAATCGACCGTTCCCTCCCTGATCTCCGAAACTACTGAGCCTAACATTTTGAAAAAAATAGGAAATATGGAACGTTGCCAGCACTTTACAGGAAAAATAAGGAGAAACCATTCTAGTTAATTTTGGGGGGCAAATTATAGAATTAAATAAAAATTTAAAAATAAAATTTTTTTCAAACACATCATGTAAAACATCAAATGAAAGGTACCATTCTGAGGAACACAAATATATTTTTTCATATTTTAAAAAAAACTCAAAATACACCAAAATTTACCCATTCCCCCCCTTACCTCTGAAACTATAAATCGTAAAGTTTTGCAAAAAATTAGAGGTATAGGGTCCGACCTGAAGTTTACTGGAAAAATAAGGAGAAACCTCTACTTTTAATTTTGGGGGCCAAATTACAGAATTAAATGGAAAATATAAAATTAAAATTGTTTCTAACGCATCATGTTATAAATCAAATAAAAGGACTCATTATGGCGAAGACAAATATATTTTTTTCATATTTTTAAAATAAATAAATTAAAAGATTAAAAATATAAAAAAAATTACCCATTCCCCTTATCTCCGAAACCATAAGTTGCAAAATTTTGAAAAAAAAATAGAGGTATAGCCCCTCACCTGAACTTTACTGAAAAAAAAGGAGAACCTCCTAATATTCATTTTGGGGGGCAAATCATAGAATTAAATGGAAAATAAAAAATTATATTTGTTTCTAACGAATCAAGTATTATATCAAATCACAGGGCTCATTATGACGAATACAAATATATATTTTTATTTTTTTTAAATAAATATTTTAAAATATACTTAAAAACATATTTAAAAAAATTACCCATTCCCCCCTTTATTTTCCAAGCCATAAGACCTACATTTTTTTGGTTACAGGAAAAATACGAAGAAATCCGTAATATTAATATTGGGGGCCAAATTATAGAATTCGAAATTCTTCTTTTACGATATGTAGTGCTGGTCCACCAAACTATACATTGATCGCAAATTTCAACCTCTTCCGTCCAGTAGTTTAGGAGAAAATTGCTGTGATGTTACAGAGTCAGAAATCAGGAGTGATATTATATTGTACATACGGAACCCTAAAAATGTACTTTCTGCCAATCATTACCCAAATAAATTTATTAATAACGAGTTAAACAAAATCGAATACCAAACGATCCCTAACAATCAACATCAAACTTCACCAAGCAACACTGACTCCCAAGATAATCACATTAATACAATAACTATACCATACAAAACATCATTTAAAACAAGAAATACACTAAAATCAATTATATCAAAAACCAAACCAAACACAACTCAAAATACAAAAAATTGTATTTATAAAATCCCTTGTGAATGTAATAAATTCTATATTGGAGAAACCTCTAGACCTCTAAATGTTCGAACAAACGAACACAAAAATTATATGAAAAAATGACAATTTGAAAAATTTAAAATTTGTGAACATGCTTGGGACCTTGGTCATAAACTACAGTTTCAAAATTCAGTTACATTACACAAATAAGAACACAACACCAAAAGAAAACTAAAAGAGTCTGCTTTAATTTTGTTAAATGGAAACGATTGTATGGCTACTACCTCCGTAGAATTCAGTCGTTCCTGGTTGCCTATGATTAAGGAAGAAATTGCTAATAGTCATGTCCTTGTGAACAACCCAATAGTGGGATAGTTCATAAGGTTTTTCCTAGGTTTACCCTTATTATTTTAATGGAATCACTGAATCAACAAAATTATTTGGTCGCATTTTTGGCAAGTGCACTCTCTTATAACAACGTCGCACCTAGGAGTGCCATATAAAATTCTGAAGATCTCCCTTTCAAATTCTTCCAATTTGAAAGGAACTTTATGATTTTATGATCTTTAGAAGTTTCTGTGCTATCCTGTATATTACAAATAAAATTCTCTTAGTTACGTCAGAAATCAAATAATACATATTCTCAAATATTTTAATTTTACATCTTAGAATTGTGCCGTTTTAGGGTTCCGTATATATAATATACGGATACTCTTAATATCACTCCGGATTTCTGCCTCTGTCACATCACAGCAATTTTCTCCTAAACTACTGGACGGAAGAGGTTGAAATTTGGCATCAATATATAGTTTGGTGACCCGATCAGGAGTACATATCGTAAATGAAGAAATTTTGATTTTAGGGGTACTTTTGGGGGGAAAAACTAAAAAAAGTACTGTGCCTAAAATTTTGAAAAAAATAGGAAATATAGATCGTTGCGCGAACTTTACAGGAAAAATAAGGAGAGACCATCAATATTAATTTTGGGGGGCAAATTATAGAATTAAATAAAAAATAAAAATAAAAATTGAACATCTTGTAATATATCAAATGAAAGGTCCCATTCTGAGGAACAGACACATATATATATATATATATATATATATATATATATATATATATATATAATTTTCATATTAAAAAAAATAATTAAAAAGATATTAACGAAAATATACCAAAATTTACCCTTCCCCCCCTTTTCTCTCCGAAACTATAAAACGTAAATTTTGAAAAAAAATAGAGGAATATGGTCTGACCTGAAGTTTACTGGAAAAATAAGAAGAAACCTTTATTTTAAATTTGGGGGGCAAATTACAGAATTAAATATAAAATATAAAATTAAAATTGTTTCTAACCCATCATGTTATATATCAAATGAAAGGGCTCATTATGAAGAAAACAAATATATTTTTTCCATATTTTTAAAATAAATTAATTAAAAGATATTAACAAAAATATAAAAAAATACCCATTCTCCCTCCCCCCTTATCTCCGAAACCATAAGCTGTAAAATTAAAAAAAATAAAGGTATAGCGCCTCATCTGAAGTTTTTTAAAAAAATAGATTTATAGGTTCTGACCTGAAGTTTACTGGAAAAATAAGGAGAAACCTCTACTTTTAATTTTGGGGGGCCAATTACAGAATTAAATGGAAAATATAAAATTAAAATTGTTTCTAACCCATCATCAAATGAAAGGGCTCATTACGACGAAAATAAATATATTTTTTTTCATATTTTTAAAATAAATTAATTAAAAGATATTAACAAAAATATAAAAAAAATTACCCATTCCCCCCCTTATCACCGAAACCATAAGCTGGAAAATTTTGAAAAACTGGAAGTATAGCCCCTCACCTGAACTTTACTGGAAAAATAAGGAGAAACCCCTATTATTCATTTTGGGGGGCAAATTATAGAATTAAATGGAAAATAAAAAAATATAATTGTTTCTAACGGATCAAGTAATATATCAGATCAAAGGGCTCATTATGACCAATACTAATGTATTTTTTATTTTTTTTAAATAAATATTTTAAATATATTGTGGGCTCAGCTAAGTGACTGTATTTTCTTGGTAATAAATATCTTCTTGAATAACAGACTGTTATTTTACAACTACTCTAGAATCTAAAATTAAAATCATATGTCACAAATCTATTAGCATAAAACACATAGAAAAGGTATACTGTCAAACGACATGGAACACAATTTACTCTTCCTCTTCTTAACAAACATATGTTTGGCCATAACATATATTTAAAAAAATATTAAAAAAACTACCCATTCCCCCCTTCATTCCCCAAATTATAAGACCTAAATTTTTTTGTTTACAAAAAAATACGAAGAAATCCCTAATATTAATATTGGGGGCCAAATTATAGAATTAAACGGACAATAAAAAAATATTTTTTAACGCATCATGCAATACATCAAATGAAAGGGTTTATTATGAGGAATACAAATATGTATTTTTCATATTTTTAAAATTAATTGTTTACAAGATATTAACATAAAGATATAAAAACTTCTCATTTCTCTCTTTATTTCCGAAACTATACCCCCTAAAATTTTGAAAATAATTAGGGTTACTGGGGATCACTTGAAATTTATAAGAAAAATTATTCGAAAACCCCCATAGTAATTTTAGGGACAAATTATACAATTAAATGGAAAATAAAAAATTATAATTGTTTCAAACGCATCATGTAATATATCAGATAAAAGGCTCATTATGTGAATTACAAATATATCATATTTTTAAATCATTTGTTTAAAAGATACTAACAAAAATATTAAATATCGACTTAATTCCCACTTTAGAAACTACACTATTTAAATTTTGAAAAATATATTTTATTTGTATTTTCAAATAATTTGAATAACAGATTTAATAATTTATAATTTCAAACTTGACCTATTACATACAGAGCCTTAAAATTCAGACAGTAGATTATAAAAAAGGCTTCCCTGAAAGTTTATTAGTAAAATAAAACTCTAATGTTAATTTTTGGGGGCCAAATTAGAAAATTAAATACATATGTATTCTGATAAAAATCAAGCGAATCCTGAAGCAGATAAACTAAAAAGTCTATGCGTGGAAAATGAAAGTGTATATTCCTTATAAATTTAAAACACTTCCTTTAAAAGAAAATAAAGGGTAAATGTAAGAAAATGCGCTCATTCCCTGCTATTCTGAAACTGGAATATTAAAATCTTGAAGGTGGTACGGAACTCTTAGTATGCGAGTCCAACTCGCACTTGACCAAATTATTTATCCATAGTTTCTTAACCATTAACAACGAGGTCTGACCCAGACCCCGAAACGTTTGGAATATACAGCAATTTTCTTAACTCTGGTGTAATTTCCCAAGAAGTACTTACACATTAAACATCTTTGTTTTACCGAAGCAATATGAAATTTAAACTGCTCCTTCGTGGTGTTGGGCTTTCTTTGTCAGTGAATATATTTTAGTCTAATACACCGTAGCATTACATTCTTGTTTTTTGTACCTGAAGAATAAGGCATACGGCATTGATCATATTAATTTATCGATAACCAAACACTTCGCAAATTGCTTATCCGATACTCTACGAATTCCCAATAAAAATGAATCGAGCGTCTCTCTCATAACGAAGTTCTCAGCGAAGTGTACAACACATAACGGCGGTGTATAACTTAAATAACTGGAAGCTAAGTGCTAGGTAAATGTATACTTTATCGAGAAAAGCAATCTAGCAAATTCAATTAGTTGCAAGATTAGTTGCAGATAGAACTACGGCCGGGCTACAGCAGCATCCAGCAAACGCCAGCATTAGAGATACCGAAACCAAGCGAATCGGATTTAGTCTACATTTAATAACATGAAATACAATATTCTTGGGATGCCTCGGTGATTGCATACCCTATCTCTATCGCTCTACCATATAAATTATTCAGGTGCAGTTTTGCGTTATGGGATTTCCAAGATGAATGCATGTCGAATTCTAATACTATGTAGCGACGAGGATAAATAATTGTGAAAATGTCCGTGAAAATGAGTAAAATGTTGCCGGGACTATTGCGGTGAAGTATTTTTGAAGCGAAAGTTTTTTAACGGAGGCCCACACTTACATATTTAAGGTAAATGAGTATGGTAGTGAAATGAAAAAAATGCATTTGTTTCGACATTATGTTCCGACCGACACCACACTTGCACGTTTTGGTCAACTTGCAGTTTCAGCCTCTAAGCTGGGGTGAATTTCACTTCTAAATGTTTAGATACAAAGGAGTATCATGTGATACCTCTTTTTGCCAATCTCTTGACACATCATTTTTTAAAATCGGATTATTTTTTATGGAGTAAGGCTATTGTTATGTTTCAAATTAAAATAATTATTATTTATATTGTTGGTAGTTTCTGTCTTTACTTGGTGAAATTTCATTTTAATTTTATATTAAAATAAACAGTCTAAGTTCAGGAATAACGCGAGGTTGAATTATGTACACCACAGTTTTTAGATGTTCCCAGAAAAAAAGTCAGAGGCGGTAGGTCGGGTGATCTTGCTGGCCATTCTATGGCGCTCCTTCTTCCAATCTATTTATTTGGAAATGTGCTACTAAGCCAATTTCGTACAGGCAAAGGATAATGTGGAGGTGCCCCATCCTGTTGAAAAAATAGGTTCCAAGCAAATCTAAAATCCTTCATTGCGTACTTATCTACTACTTCATCAAACCTGATTGTTGGTTGGCACCGACTTCAAAAATATACTAGATTGATAGGTAATTAATTTGTACAGAATGAGTACCTTTTAATGTTTACATTGTTTACTTCCTAGAGTTGTTGTATTTTGTTATAATTACTTTTAGCTTTTTAGTTATAGGTGGAAGTCGGTAATATATTTTTTAATGTTTTATTTTATGTTTTATTTTCAAGTTTTTAGTTTTTTTGAACTCAGGTAGTTTTCATTCTTTATTTTTTATTTTGTATGTAAACCTTAATAGACAGAATCAGGTAACATCGAAAGCCTCAGCATTACACAATGATACATTTTCATTTAAATTAACAAGTAAATGTTTACCAACAAAATGTACTAGTACGCGTTCACTTAATAAGCCCAAAATATATTTATGCCTTATGTAACCATGTAACCTTTTTTTCAACATTTTTTGACAGCTCTGTATAATTATAGATAATTCCACTCCGCCCTATGTACCAACCATCCTGTACATACGACTGCCCACGGACAAGCATAAATTTGTTAGCTGCCTTCTGTAAACTATAGTCAAATCCGTCCTATATTTCAACAATAGTATATAACTCCTTGTGGGCTACCCCATAAATTATTTTATTTTATATTATCGCCCTGTGTAACATTAATTCCTCTCCACACTTTATGGGCTTCTTATGGGCTCTAAAATAAATAATTTTTTAATCACACTGTACAAATATAATTTAACTCCAGCATCTATTTCAACCATCCTGTATATGATTTGTTTACGTCCACATCATATAACAGTTTTTTAGTCACGCTATATAATTTTAATTTCACATTTTTTCCAACATTTTTATACCACCAAACGTCCACTCCACCCTATATTCCAACCATCCTGTATGTGCGGCTGCCTAAGGACCACTATCATTCTACTCCGTCCTATATTTCATTATCATATAAATTCAACTCTTTCTATCACTTTACTTTGTGATTTTGTTTGCTATAACTAAACACCCTGTCTATAAAAGCACCAAATAGCAGTTTAGAGTTTGACATGTGTTGTCACTGAATTTTCTATAAGGCCGGGAGAATGTGACAACCAAAAGCACCGCCTTCACAAAATGGAACAATTTTCATTTAAATAGGTATTTGCCTGGTATACAAACAAAACGAGCTTGGTACTCATTGATTTAAGCCGCCTAAAATACTATGCTTTACTAGTGCCTATATACTTGAGATGTACATAGAAAATTTTCAAATTCGCAATTAAAACTTCCAGTGCCTAAAATTCCCGCACTATTACGTTGGAATAAAATTATTTATGAGGAAAGTCCGTTATGTCATTTCGATGAAATTTTGGATAAGAAATTTGTAATTTTCGGCGACTATCTGCAAGTTGCACGTCGCAGAAAAGTATATGAGAGCATCCTTAATAGATTAAACGTTAAAAAACTATACACATCCATAATGAGTTGTCGAAAAATTGACCATTCACAAATTTCATCACTTTACCAATAGAATTCTTTTCTAAAATTTGAAGTTTCACCAATCCGAATATATACTCTATTAAACAAGACAATATTCATTCAAAACGGTTCACCAAAGGAGAAGAAATCAGGTAACATACATACAAAAAGAATACGCGACGAATTGATAACCTCCTCCTTTTTGGAAGTCGGTTCAAAAATGAGACCGAGTTATTATGACTTTGAAGACGCGAGATGTAAGACCGACATCTAGGATTTTCGAGAGAATTAGCACACAGAATATATTATTATGACTTATTTTAAGTTACAGAGACAAATGCTCTATTATAATGCGGATATGATCGGTGCAAAAGTAAATTATGTATTTATTGCCCTTTCTATTTCTTATTGCTCAAACTAAAATGGCATTCGATAAATTATAAAGTTTCGTAAAAATATGCCATTTGAGGGTCCATTTAGTAATCAATCCATAACGTACAAACATTTAAGTGCTAGTTATTATTTAAAGCTCACGAATTTTGTGAATTTCAATTTGTAGTGTTGATATTTGATTACAAGCTTTTCGTCGGTTTGAAGCGTAATTACAGTTTACGGTCTACAAAGAAAAAGATATAAGAATTGTTGCTTTTGCACAATTTTATCGTGGTTGAATTAAAGACCCACACTAAATACCATAACAAATCAAATGTAAATTATCGAGATATTTCACGACGGGATTTATTTAGTCATGATGGAATTTTTTGAGTTGTAACGTTTGTGGCAGATATTTAGCCCAGTGCCTTTTGAATATATCTTTAAGTTTTTATTGATTCCAGTTCAAAATTTACAATAAATATTTATATATAGGGTGTAAGTGTTATAATAATGTAACGAATGATATAGCCCTTATCTTAGCATAGTAAACCCCTTGTGTTTCACCGTCCCCTAGCCACCATCATTTGTTACAGAAATTCAAAAATTCATCTTCAGAATGCTTCGTAAGTATTTGTCTTTTATTTTACTACATAATTTGACAGTCATTGTTATTTAATTTGGACTCTATATTCTTCCAAAAAGTTCTATTATTATTGTTATAAACTCCGTAGGTTTAATTAATTAAAATTTAAAAACTAATATTCACTACCACTTTCTAGAACTTTTATTTACATCAAATATACACAACAGCTGATTCGAATATCACAATAATAATTCAACATACGCTCTTCGCTGCACTAACTAACTGCTGCGATGATGGGTCGCTCCTTTTAAAATCAGCTTCGAATTCTCTCGTACAATTTGGTGTCAATTTTACAGTTGTCGAGTTATTTCAAGATAAGTTAATTTTTTGCCATCCGAACCTTCTAGCTCTTTTTTTTCTATCCAAGTTTCATTGAATGAAACCAGGGACGGACTGGATAGATTTTTACGACACTGCCCTCCCTTTAATTCTGATCGTCCCGATCAGAAACATCCTCTCCATTGTAGGGAGCTAGTCGATTTAATTGGACCACCTTCAACTTAGCCCTGGGGTTTTGACGGATCCGGTAGACGACGTCATTAAGCCTCTTGACCACCTCGTATGGACCATCCCAGGCGGGTGTAAGCTTTGGAGATTTACCCTTGCTCCGTTTTGGGTTGTACAGCCAGACTTTGTCTCTCTCTTAGAACCCGACTAAATTGGCCTTGAGGTCGTATCGCGTCTTCATCCGGTCACTGGTGACCAACATCTGCGTTCGGGCTAATTCGTGTATTGCCAGCATGTTATGTAGGAGATGGTCGGCATAATCGTTGATGTCATGGAAAGGTCCTTCGGGGGATCCATAAGCCAAGTCGCAGCTCTTTTCCAAATAGGACCCTGGCTGGAGTCAGGCCTGTACTATTATGTACGGCTGAGCGATATGCCGACAGGAATACAGGAATATGCTCATCTCAATCAGACTGGTTATTGCTGACGACCTTGGATAGGTGTTGTTCCAAGGTCCTGTTGAATCTTTCGACCATTCCGTCTGACTGTCGGTGTAATGGTGTTGTTCTGGTTTTTCTGATCCCCAACATCGTGCAGACCTTCTGGAATACATTCGATTCGAAGTTACGCCCCTGGTCTGAATGTAGTTTCATCGGGACGCCAAACCTGCTGAATAGCTGTTCTAATAGCACCTTCGCTACCGTGGTTGCCTCTTGGTTGGGTATCGCATATGCCTCAGGCCATTTGCTGAAGTAATCCATTGCGACCAGAATGTATTTGTTCCCTCTCTCAGATTCGGGAAAAGGACCGGCGACATCGATGGCAATTCTTTCAAATGGGACGCCCACATTGTACTGCTGCATTCTGCCCTTGGTCCGGGTCTTCGGGCCCTTACTGGCTGTACAGGGGTCAGATTTCCGGCACCAAGCTCTGACGTCCTCGAAATAATTTAGCCAGTAGTATGGCTGGCGAACTTTGTCTAGGGTTTTGTTCATGCCCAGGTGGCCCCCGGTAATCCCATCATGTACTTCGGTCAGGATGACTGGTACCTTTTTCTTAGGAACTACCAGTTGGGACTTGGTTTCTCGGCCATCAGTGCTTTCCCAAACTCGCATTTATTGTAAATTCTATGAAACTAATGAAATCTGTGCGTAGGACCGAGACCAAATTATATAATACTAACATACAAAATTTAGACAAATAAACTATTATGTTAAAACATTGCAACTCTTATTAATTTTTTAAGTTTTTAATTTTTAATTTTTTAATTTAATGTTTTTTTCAATTTGTATTCATACCATTGAAAACGATGTATGATTTAGACCTTGAAACGTTTAGACTTTTTGAAATATACAGACTTCAAGTTTATGTGGTAGTTATTCCCAAAGAACTCAGAAAAAATAAAAACCAGAGATGCCACAATTATCATTCAGAAAACAACTATATTCAAGTATTTCTAAATTTTATTTTTATGCAATACTAATTAATGCAAAATTTAATAATACCCGATTTACTCTGGACAAGAAAAAAGACTTAGTATACTCACTCTTTGTTTCATAAATGTTAAGGATACATAACATATTTGTTACTAAAATACATTCATTTATTTTCCTTTTTTTGAGATTGCTTTTGAAGATATTGATTGTTTTTCTTTATAATAGGCATTTGTAAGATTTTATTTTCAGTTAAACTTGTCCATTTTAAAAATTTATCCTTTAGAATTTAGAATTCAAAGTCAAAGAGTTGTTTTATATTTAGTGGATTAGTCATAAGTACACACTGGTGGATTTACATTAGCGACAGTCGGGGCTAGTGCCCAGGGCGGCAAATTTTATAGGGCGGCAAAATTTGGAAGGTGAAATAAAATTTTTCCAGCCTAATATAATTAATTAATTTTTTCAATTAATCATTTTTATATAATTGATAATTCAAGAAATTCAATTAGCGCATTATTTGTAAATTATAATTTTGGTAATTAAAGTAAAAGTTAATAATCAAATTGATTTAATTAACTTATTTGGAATAATATTCGATTTTGTTATTTCCTGGAATGAAAGAAATTAAATTAGTAGTTTTTTTCGAAATATTGAAAATATTTTGGAAGGGATATTTGCATTTTTCAAAACATAATGAAATGTAAAAAAATAGTAATAATTTATGGATTAAACAAATTAAATTTAATTTAAAATAATGTTTCATTTCAATAAACTTGCAACAGCACATGGTGGCACCTACAGTCTGTTTTACAAATGTAGGTAGGTATATAGGTTCTTTTAAACTGATGATTGTTTCATATTTTAATTATATTAAAACACTACCAATGTAGTAACTTACACAAATTTATTATATTTTATTTGACAACTGTTTCGCTCTGATGACAGGCTTCGTCATCAGAGCGAAACAATTGTCAAATAAAATATAATAAATTTGTGAAAATTACGACAGTGTTGTGTTTTAATATAATTAGTATATAGGTTCCTTTAATATTACATTAGTAATGTAATTAACTAAATAGATAGATATACTATAAGTTTGAATAAAATTTCAATATTGTGGCAGCATTTTTTCCGGTGCCCATGGGCGGTATTAAGTTAAATCCGGCCCTGTAAGTACAAGTTTGTTATTATTTATTTTTTTCAAAATTCTGTTTTGGATGCTTTAAATTATGACCGAAAATAATCCCTAAATATTTAGAATTTTGTTCTCTAATAATGTTACTACATTTTATTTTTATATTAAATATATCAGAATAATTCCCAAAAGGTCATACATGCGGTTTTCTTTGCATTAAAGGACATTTTGTTTAACATAAGCCAGTCAGCAATGTGTTCGAGATACTCATTCATTTTTATTGGACCTCCTTCCCAAGATTTCTAATGTTGAGATAACGGCATATCTGCATACGATATTATATTGAATGACATATCCACAAAGACGTTATTAATCTATATATATAAATAGGCAAAAACAAAACGATTAGGTACCATTTTCTCCTCTGTCTCTCAACCGATTTTCTTCATTTTTGTTTTGTTTAGTAGGTACTGACGACCTTCAGTGTAGAATCCTAATATTAATTTATAATATTGTTTCATTCAATATATAAAATATAACAAAAATTCATTATTTACGTCCATATTGTCAACGCCAAACAACTAACAGTGCCGCCTATTTGATCTGTTGTGGCGGTGGCCGCCGCCAGACGGTCAAAACTCAAAACATTGAGTAATTATATATGAAGAGAGCGATCGTTAGATATATTCTTAGAGCATGTACTTCTGGAAGTGGCATGCAAGCGTTTTTATTGTTTGGTGGTAAAATAGTCAATGCAGTAGATCAGTATTGATTTTTCGGACGCGTTGCAGTAACTTTCATATTAAATATTCTGTTTTTAATATGAATTTAATTATTTGATTAATATATTATTATCACAACTTATTTAAAAGGTGTTGTGTAGAAAAATGTCAGACCGCGGACAATAGAGAATGTATTACTTTTATTGTTTTTTTCAAAGTCTATTCTGACTTCGTTGTCAATGGCTTTATATTTATTGAGGTAGATTGCAAAATGAATGGTATTCCTGCAATATACGTCGTTTTATTTCTATTGTGGTGTTATTGCCCAAAAAAACATAAAAGTAATCAAGAATATAACACAAACAACGTTTAGAAGACAATAGAGAATGTATTAAATATTTAAGTTGTAAGGGTTGTTGGTCCTCTCTTTTCTTTAATATTACTGAACTTGATTGAAACCGCAAATGAGGAAAACTTTTAGGTTACAAAGAACAATCTTCTAATTATGAATATTTTGCCAGGAGCGGTTCAAGCCAAAAATTTAGGGGTCATTCATTCAAATCATCAAAAAAATTTCAAATACTAATATTTGATTACATTTTTTATTTTCTTTTTATTTCAATAGATTTATTAATATGAGTGTACAATTTTGGTCATTACATCTACTTCTTCGATTTCTCCACAACTTTGTTTCTTATAAAAATATACTTTTTACAATTTCATGAAATAGGGTCGAATTTCGACCACTGGTGTATATAATGGCCCTAAAACTGTTCCCTGAGGAACCTCTTTTTTGACGTTCAAAAATTTACTATACTCTTCATCTATCTTAACTCCCTGTTGAGTATTTTCTATGAAACCCATTAAGAGTTTGTTAGCTCTCCCTCTAACTCCATATATCTCTAATTTATCAAGTAAAATTCTATGGTTGACCGTATCGAAGGCCCTTCCTAAATCAAGAAATGTAATTACTATTGGGTGGTTCTTATCTAGGTTTTCTATTACCAAATTGGTTATCAAATTTAAAGAATCTTTTCTTCCATTATTTTTATGAAGCCATATCGTATCAAGATATTTGTTATTCGCAAAAATATTTTTCAAATAATCTGAATCTGCCTAGACTTAACTGAGAAGGTATTTTCAACTGGGCATCATTGGAGACAGCATATCCAACTTGTCTTGTTGGAGTGTGTGCTCAAATCATCTGACAGGATAAGAGTTGATTTACTGGCGACTTCACCAATATTAAAAAGTGAATTATGGTTAATACGGTTGAAAAAAAATCTCAAAATCCTGAATTAATTTAAATGGAAGCAAAATATAGAGCTAATTATGTATTTTAGTATTAATTTACATACCTGCAATACCTAAAAGTAGTTTTTGCTCTTGATGTTATTTATCAGTACTACATATGGTTGTTGTGTTTTTTTATTTGTCATAGCATTTACATATTATTACTCAAAAAAATTAATTTTAAATCTAAGAGGTTACGAAGAAGTGGGTTTATTATCATGCTAATTTGTTCGGTGGCTTTCTTGGGATATTCTAATATTTAACTTCATAGTAATGTTATATGGGATATTGTATGTGTCTGCTTCCTTAATAAAACATTTAATCTTATATTCTGGATATGTATATAAAAAAATATATATATATATATATATATATATATATATATATAACCGACTTCTACCTATAACTAAAAAGCTAAAAATAATTATAACAAAATCCAACTCGAGCAAATAAATAACACATTCAATGTTGTTAGGTACCTACCCAGGAAGTTGATTTTAATATTAATGATTTTGTCATGCATCTTAACAGTAGGTTTGCTTCTATTAAGTTTACATAAGAACAAAAAAATAAGGGTACTCTACCATTTTTGGATGTATTAGTTTTAAGAAATGATAATAATAAGTTAGAGTTTGATGTATATAGGAAGGATACTAGCACATATAGATATTTACCTAGGACGTCTTTTCACTGCCAACAACATAAAATGGCGGGGATTAATTTCCTTGTACATCGGTTCTTGATTTTCCCTCTTAACAGGTTTTGTAAATGAAAAGAAAACTATAAACTTGCTGATTTCGAGAAGTCGGGTGGGTATTTATGAAATCAAATGTAATGAGTGTGATTTAATGTATTATGGACAGGCAGGCAGATCTATCAGTACTCGTTTCAAAGAGCATATTGCCCATTTGAAATACGGAAAAGCGGATAAATCTAGTGTTGCACATCATGTTTTACAACACCACCACTCTGTAGATTTATCTTCTTTAAAATTAGTTAAACAAGTAAATAATTATAGGGAACTGGACTCTTACGAAAGCATAATGATTTATAAAAATAATAAACTAATGAATTCAGATAAGGGTCCTATTCCATACAGTTCATTGTATAGTTTACTTTCTAAGAATCCATAAAATAAGTATTAAAAATGTCATTACTTAATAATGTATCGTAAAAGTAGGTTCTATCCAAGAACATGCTAGTTTGTTAATTTTGCAGTTACTATGTCTTTTGCTATTTTGTACATACGTACGGCGATTATATCTCGTCTATGGGCTTTATCATTCCTTCATCAGTTATATCTGCAATCTCTACAAAGACCTCGTTTACAACTTACTTATCTATAATTCTAGAGTTCTGTCTATTTTGGATTCATATAGATCTATTAACATGTGTTGTTGTGTTGTTGTTGGGTTGTTTAACATTTTCGGCCGTCGCCATCTATATTTCAATATCTTTGTCAAGGAATTTACAACAAATTTTTCTTACAGTTACATCAGATTGATTTTTAAACAAATTAATTTTTTTCCCAAAGTACACAGAAAAAACAAAAACCAGAGATGCCACAACTAAAAAAAACATGTTTAGTTCTTATGTGACAAAAATGTGAATTTAGATGAATTTCTATTTTTAACCGACTTCCAAAAATGAGGAGGTTATCAATTCGTCGCGTTTTTTTTTAGCTTTTTTTATATGTATTTTACCTGATTTCTTCTCCTATGGTGCCCCATTTTGAATGAATACGGTATTGTTTAATAGAGTATATATCCGGATTGGTGAAACTTCAAATTTTGGAAAAGAATTCTATTGGTAAAGTGATAAAATTTGTGAATGAACACATGCGTGCATGGAAATCGACCAATATCCCTAATATTTTAGTCGATTTTTCGATAACAGCTTATGGATGTGTATAGTTTTTTAACGTTTAATCTATTAAGGAAGATCCTTAAGTGATATACTTTTCTGCGACGTGCAACTTGCAGTTTTGCAGAAAATCGCCGAAAATTCCAAAATTCTTATCTAAAATTTCCTCGAAATGACATAACGGACATTTCCTCATAAATATTTTAATTCCAACGAAAATTTTCTATGTATATCTCAAGCATATAGGTAGTAAAACAAAGTATTTTCTGTTCCTTAAATCAATGAGTACCAAGCTCGTTTGTTTGTATACCAGGCAAATACCTATTTAAATGCAAATTTTTCCATTTTGCGAAAATGGTGCTTTTGGTTGCCACATTCTCCCGGCCTAATAGAAAATTCAGTGACAACACATGTCAAACTTTAAACTGCTATTTGGTGCGTTTATAGACAGGGTGTTTAGTTATAGCAAACAAAATCACAAAGTAAAGTGAAAGAAGGAGTTGCATTTATATGAAGATTGAAATATAGGACGGACTAGAATGATGCTGATCTGTAGGCAGCCGTATATACAGGATGGTTGGAATATAGGGTGGACTGGACGTTTGGTGGTATAAAAATGTTGAAAAAAATGTGATATTAAAATTATGTAGGTTTATTAAAAAACTGTTATATGATGGGGACATAAGCAAATCATATACAGGATGGTTGAAATATATGCTGGAGTTGAATTATATTTATACAGTGTGATTAAACAATTATTTCTTTTATAGCCCATAAGAAGTTGCATTAAGTGTGGAGAGAAATTAATGTTACACAGGGCGATAATATAAAATGTTAAAAATGAAATAATTTATGGGCTAGCCCACAAGGAGTTATATACTATGGTTGAAATATAGGACGGATTTGACCCCGTAGATATGGGATGGATTCTACTCCGTCCTATAGTTTACAGAAGGCAGCTAACAAATTTATGCTTGTCCGTGGACAGTCGTATGTACAGGATGGTTGGTACATAGGTTGGAGTGTAATTATCTATAGTTATACAGGGTTATCAAAAAAAGTTGAAAAAAGGTTACATGGCGTAGTCCATAAGGCATAAATATATTTTGGGCTTATTAAGTCAACGCGTACTAATACATTTTGTTCGTAAAGATTTACCTGTCAATTTAAATGAGAAAGTATCATTGTGTAATGTTGAGGCTTTCGATGTTACCTAGTTCTGTTTATTAAGGTTATACATACAAAATCAAAAATAAAGAATGAAAACTACCGGAGTTCAAAAAAACTAAAAAGTTGAAAATAAAAATATAACCGACTTCTACCTATAACTAAAAAGCTAAAAATAATTATAACAAAATACAACTCTAGCAAATAAATAACACATTCAATGTTGTTAGGTACCTACCCAGGAAGTAAAAAATGTAAACATTAAAAGTGTGCTCATTCTGTACTAATTAATTACCTACCAATCTAGTATATTTTTGAAGTCGGTGTCAAGCAACAATCAAGTTTGACGAATTAGTAGATAAGTTCTCAATGAAGTATTTTAGATTTGCTTGGCACCGGCTTCAAAATATGCTAGATTGGTAGGTAATTAATTTGTACAGGATGAGCACGTTTTAATGTTTACATTTTTTACTTCCTGGGTAGGTACCTAACAACATTGAATGTGTTATTTATTTGCTAGAGTTGTATTTTGTTATAATTATTTTTAGCTTTTTAATTATAGGTAGAAGTCGGTTATATAAAAATGTTTTATTATTTATTCACCTACCATAAAAATTAAGAATTTCATAGTTGATTTCGACTAGTGTATTCAAAGATATAAGTCATTAAGAAATAAAAAGTTCGTTAAAAAGAATTAGAGGACTAATCGTATTAACCCCGTATTAGAAAAAAATCTACTTCACCGTACATTACATCTAGCTCAAAGGACCAATTTATCGTAACTTACATTGTACGGCTCGAGCGCGACAAATAACATACAAAATAATAATCGCGTCCAGTATCGGCTATCTAAGTAAAAGCAATGAGCCTACTAAGCCGTTAAGTTGCGGTCGTGCGGCTCTTGAAGGGGGGTTTAGGTGTCGATTCGACTCATCTTCGTTGCCCAAGCAAAGCAAAAGCAATCGTACGTACGCGGCACGAGCAATTAGCCTCGCCGAACGAAAGTCGAAAACGAACGTCGCCGCTGACACCGCTGCCGCCGCGTTCGTCCTGTCGTGGCCGCGTTGATTGCCGCGCGGTGTCCACGCGGTCTTGTGGGTGGATGGGTGGGGTAAGGGCGGTCTCGCTCCCGTAGTGGGGGTAAGGCGTGCGCGAGAAGGCGGCCCCGTCCCTCCTGCCGAGCTCCGACAACACTCCGAATCGCACGTATCCGTCAGTCAAGCGCTCAGTTTCGCCGCTACTGTCGAAAGTTGATGTAAGATCGGAACGATAGCGTTTTTTCGCACGCCGTTTTCCCGTTTACTGCGTTAGATTGAGAACACGTGCTCGCTCGTCTCGTTGCGATTTTCATTCATTAGTATCTAGTGTGCTCAGGTCTGCCATGTGCGTGTAACTATTGTGAACTGTGTTTTGTTGAACTTCTAGGTGGTGAAAATGCAGCACAACACCGGATCTCCACAGCAGTTCTGTCTGCGTTGGAACAACTACCAAACGAATCTCACTAACGTCTTCGATCAATTGCTACAAAGCGAATCTTTCGTCGATGTGACACTAGCTTGCGATGGGCATTCAGTTAAAGCCCACAAAATGGTACTGTCAGCGTGCAGCCCATACTTCCAGTCATTGTTCTTTGAGAACCCATGCCAACACCCGATCGTCATTATGAGGGACATCAAATGGCCCGAACTCAAGGCAGCTGTCGAATTCATGTACAAAGGTGAGATCAACGTTTCCCAGGAACAAATCGGACCGTTGCTCAAAGTCGCTGAGTCTCTGAAGATCCGCGGCTTGGCCGACGTTAACGGAGAACAAGACGTCGTGGCACCGGCTGGAGAATTGACGGCCAGACCGTCCTCAGTAAAGCCGGTGGCGACTCCGACGAATCCTCGACCAGAATGGGGCGACAATCGACAACAGGACATGGAGAACGATCCGACGAGAGCCAAGAAAAGACGCAGACCATCTGGAGAGCGAAGCAGCCTGAGCAGCCCCGCGGAGAGTGCGAGCACTGAGTTACAGGAGCCTCCACCTTCAGTGGAGATGCCACCAGCTCCATCCGCGACTCCGTTGCCCCAAACTCCGGCACCATCGGAACAGCCTCTGCAACTGACTCTGCCGTTGCCACCGGCCCCCGTGGCCGTGTCTCATCCCTCTGATGACATGGAAATCAAACCTGGCATAGCTGAGATGATACGAGAGGAGGAAAGGGTGAGTAAAGAAATTTTTTTCTGAAAGTTTTTGTGACGCACATGTCGAACGAAGCGCGGGAAATCGGTAGAAGGTTAACACAGAGTTTTCCACGTGTTAACTGGAAACGCCTTTTTCATGCGTCGAGTTTTAAATTATGTTGCCAACAAGGATAACACTAGCAATGGCATGGAAATTATTTGTGGTGTCCTTTAATGATTGCAGGTCGTACAATGCTTTTGAATATGATGAACAAAGTGATATTTTCACAGTTTGTCGCTTCTTCAAGTTCAGTTTTGTTAGAATTTAATCTTTAGACATTCAAGAACAACATCTTAGCTGAAAAGTGGGTTTATTGAGAAACTTGACTAGCGCATGTCATGCTCTTTCTATTAGTGTCATTAAAGGAAGTTAAATGGTTGTTGTAAAGTTCAATTTATAAGATCTAATAAAGAGATCTCTTCTTTATGTACCACCTGCTGTAAGGGACGACACCCGCATATCATGCGTTCTAATAAAAGTTTTGAAAAAGAATTTCTTAGTAGTTATAACAATGAATGCCTGTAAAGCCGTTACTAGTTTTGGAAAAATTGTCTTCAAAGTCTAACAAAAATGCAAAGTCGAATAAAAAACATGCGCGAAATTGGCAGAAATATTAATTAAATTATATATTTTTATGTTCTGTTAGTCTTTTTATAACACTTTAAATATTTGACCAATATAAAACAATTGCAAATTTTATAGCTCCGAAATTTTAAACATTTAATTATTAAAAGTTTATTTATAAAATTGCAATTTTTAGTAATAGGACTGAGATAAAATTCATATTAATTTTTTAAGGAATAATATGAAATAATTGGAATATACGGAAAAGCCAGAATGAGCTTAATGTTTGACAAGTGAGTGTTTATAAATAATTTTGTTAAATAGTTTATAGTAAAAGTACAAATTTTCAAAATATTTTTGGGTATTTTTATTTCTGTATTATAAAGTGCCTTATTTTCGTATATGTCTATAATATTATTTTGGATATATTCAATGTATTGAGTGATATCCAAATAAATTATAATTTACTTTTAATTAACTATAACGAATCCAAAATTAACAGTTTGTTCACGTGAAATATTGTTAATTATAATGTGTTTCATATGTTTGGGTTGAATCTTGAATCAGTTATCAAGAACTTTCAATAAACTCCCATTTTTGCATTCTCAATATTACAAAATTATAATACGGCAAAAAGTTGTATGAAATATATTAAATGTTTGTTTTTTTTTGCTTTCCCAAATTTTTCAGATTTTTTTCAATTAGAATCTAGCTTTAAAATTCTTTTTAGCGTAATGTTTATAATTTTTTAATACGATTTTAGTTGTCTAGTATGTCTAAAAAACAGTGATTAATAAAATGGGTAGTTTTATAAAATTGCTTTAACACAAAATTTAATAAGACTTAAATGTCTAGTTCAACAATTAATCAATATTAACGTAAGTATTTTTGACCTATGAGATCATCCTTTTAAAAGACATTTATTTTTTTTTATTTTTTATTAATTTATGCTAAATATTTTCCTGTATTTTTTTATTATTTTACATAGAAAATGTTGATATTGTAGATAATTTATATCAAAATAAATTTTAATTCGGGATTAACTATCTACAACAAATTAACAAATTTAGAAATAAATATTTTTTTTCTAAAATATTTTATTTCGCTATTAAAAAGAACTAACCCAAGATTCTAAATGCATTTTGAGCCAATAATAAACAGACTTATAGAATAAGTCACATAAATTATTATTCACGTTATTGTATTTCTATTTTGTTATTTATGCAAAATGAATATTGATTATAATTTATTCAAACATATTAGCAAAAATGTAGTCAGCTTAAGATAATTTTTGTCTCTTTGGAAAAATTGTTTAATAAGTCAAATATTAAGTTTATAGTTTCCTTTAGTTTAATACAATTGAACTTATTACTAAAAGTCTGCGATATGCGATAATTATTATAAATTAAAAAGTAGTTTTTAGAAAAAAAATGTAGTGGACTATATTTTTTTTGTCTATAAGGTACAACATATATTTAAAACTTGTGTAAAGCGTATTTATAGATATTAATATTGTTTTCAATAAATCGATTTGGACCCAATTCTAATATGCTTACTACAAAAATTTAAATATACTTGAAAATACAGTATAATAAGTAATTCTTATATCTTCTCAGAATGAAGGAAAGTTATTTAGTCACAGTAACGTAGTTTTAGAGTTGATATCATTTTACATAATTTGAAGCTCTTAATTCAGAATGGAACTATTTTTTGGGAGTGTGGATGAAATACAAAATATAATGGAAAATAATAATTAATATAGAGACTATTACCAAAATTAACACCTGTTGATATTTATGACACTTTATTTTGAAAAAAAACCCAAAAATATTTTGTCATATTCTATTTCATATTTAAAAAAAAGCTGATATACCTATACACAAATCTAAAGATAAACACTTTACATCAAACTATAGGCCTCTTTCATTGGTATCAAACTTTGCTAAAATATTTGAAAAGATAATTTACACTAGATTATTGCAATTTGTTAAAAAATATAAAATATTATCAAAAACGCAATATGGATTTACACAAAATTTGGGAACCAATGACGCATTGAACTATTTAACAGACATTATTTTAACAAATTAGACAAGAGTTGTCCTGTGACATTCCTTGACTTTGCCAAGGCGTTCGACACTGTTGACCATCAGATACTACTTAACAAGATATACAATTACGGAATAAGGGGTAAAGCTCATAAATTAATAGAAAATTATTCAGACAGTAGGCACCAGAGAGTAAAAATTAATAATATCATGAGTGAATTCTCTCAGATTAATACAGGTGTTCCACAAGGAACTGCCTTAGGACAGTTTCTATTTATATTATATATTAATGAACTTTTAAAGCTATTGCCTGATGGTATTGTAATATCATTTGCCGATGATACGGCTGTTGTAGCTAGTGGAGACACTTGGAAGTATGTTGAAACCAACATGAACAACTACCTAATTGCAATAAGTAATTGGTTGGCTGTAAATAAATTATCACTAAATATTGACAAAACTGAGTATATTACGTTTGGCAACTTTTCTAACAGTGTTCCTGAACGCATAAATATTAATATCAATGGACTCAATATAAAAAGGGTAGAATATTTTAAATATCTCTGGGTGTAGTTCTATTTTAAGTAAAACTAAGTACCTTATATATTTTTTCTATAGTTTAAGTAAATCTATGTTTACTGAAACCTTACTTATGTTATACTACACTGTTTTCCATAGCGTTATTAGCTACGGAGTAACAGCATGGGGAGGAGCATATAATAACACTTTACAAATGCTTCAGCGATTTAAAAATAGACTACTAAAAATTATAGAACAGAAGCAAGTTATACCTAACCAAAAATACCCATTCAACATTAAATAACTGTTTACATGTGAATCTGTGGTATATCATTATAAAATCCTTAGTAATGTATTCAATAATTCTACGAGCATAACAAGAAATAAAACCATTCAAATCCCTAACTGAAGTAAAACTGTCAGCGTCAAGAATAGTTACTATAGAGCAATAATAACATTTAACTCTTTACCAAATAAACTTAAAACAATGGCAACAGAACAGATAAATAAGATTAAAACAAAACTTAAACCCTGGATTATGAAAAATATATGAAAGTACTGAGGATAATACTTTTGTGTTATGGACAACTTAATATATGTATAAGTACAATGAAACTTTTTTTTATCCAATTAGTTTAATTTTAGTTAATTAGTATAGTTAGTGGTTAGTTTGTAAGTATATACCAGCCTACGAGCAGGTAACTTTGTTACCTTGTAGGATTTACTATGTAAATATGTGTGGAATGTATCTGGTAAATAAATAAAATAAATAAAAATTAAAAGTCATTTCTTTTACGTCAAATAAAAAATAGGTTTGAAATTCTCTTTATAAATATTTTAATGTTCTAAACTTACTAAAATATTCTATTGAAATTTTTGTTATTCATTTGTTTTGTAGCCTTTTAATTTTTCCATTAACATTATTGGATGTCTAAATAATTTTAAAAATGAAGTGATAGAACCGAGCATTCAAAATTATAAAGTTTTGAAAAAATCTTCAAAAATTCAAATAAGTAGGTACTTAGGGAAAATTTCTTCATACGTACAAAAAAATGCAAATGCAATATTAAAAAGTTATTGTGCGTAATTACAATTGCTTGAAGACGTTTTGGGCATAATTAAACGCTGATTGCCTAATAATTGTTTGCAAAAAATTTATATATATCTTTTTATGGCTAATTTGTCTGTCCCAAGGTCATAATTTATATAAAAGTACATTCACCTCCAGGTACCAGCATTTACGCAACATGTACTTCCTATTGTAGAATACATTGAAGCCGTAATATTTAAATTAGACGCTAGCGAGGTACTGCCCGATTTTTGGGTAAATCATAAAGATCTTTTGTGTTTTGAGATACCCAAAATGCTTGGCGCCATATGTTGGGATGGGAATCTAGTCTACAAGAATAAATTTAAAATTTTTACAATAGCCAATAATAAGACATATTTTTAAACAGTTAGATTCCGGATTTAGATGGTACTTCGAGTTTAGTTTGTCCTGTGATAATATCTGTCCTGTGAATTAGGTGGTAAATAAATTTTGAGCGAAATTTGTTTAAAATATCTCTAATGTTTAAATTTCGAATAATTTTCTGGGGATTAAATTAGTATTTTACCTAATTTAAAAAGAAATATTGAGGGGCTACTTGCTCATTCTGATTGTTGTATGCAATTATTGGAGAATTTCCTGAGTTTTTCTGTAAAACATACTCATTTAAATTGTTTTTGAGGCCAAGTGTCACAGGAAAAATTTAAAATATTTCTCTGATCACTGGTTTTTCTTCTCCCTCAAAGATATCTTCAGAGAAATATTTATTTACACTAGATTTTTTTTTGTAGATAGAAATGTTTGATGAAACTTATTGTGGTATTTTCTAGTTTCTTTAATTTTTTTCTTGGGAGATAATATCACATTGACGAGAAATTGTCAAATTGTATTTTATGGCCTAGGTCCCAAGCATGTTCACAAATTTTCGATTTTTCAAATTGTCGTTTCTTTATGTAATTCTTGTATTCATTTATTCGTACGTTTAATGGTCTCGATGTTTCTCCAATATAAAATTTATTACATTCGCAAGGAATCTTGTATATGCAGTTTTTTGAGCCATTAACAACGAAGTCAGAATAGACTTTGAAACGTTTGGTTTTCCTTCAATATACGTCGTTTTATTACGATTGTGTTGTTATTGCCCAAAAAACATAAAAGTAATCAAGAATATGCCACAAACAACATTTTGAAGACAACTTGAAATCTATTGTTTTGACAGTTTTACATAGCATAACTAAGGAAATTTATTATTAAAAAAAAAACTTCCAAAGTTCATATGTAAAATAGTAAAGCTGCTTTAAAGTTGGAAGAACTTGATTCAGTGTTCCCATTAGCTTCATAACGAAAATGTTGGAAAAACTTTATGAACTTAAATAGAATCTACACAATCGCCCTCACTTAACAGAATTAATGCAGATTCTTTTAATTTTCGTTTTATATTGTGTTCTTCTTTGAGTAGTGTTGTTGAATTGCCATTTTTTATGGCCTAGGTCCCAAGCATTTTCACAAATTTTAGATTTCTCAATTTGTCATTTCTTGATGTTAATTTTGTGTTCAGTTATTCGTACATTTAGAGGTCTAGATGTTTCCCCAATATAAAATTTTGGAAAAGCATTTTTTTGTGCTTGGAGTGGGTGTTTCTTGGTTTAGTTTTCGATATAAGTGATTTTTGTGTATTTCTTATTTTGATTTTCCCTTCTTCGGAGTACCTGCATCTTATCTTTTTAAATAGTGTATCCGAAATTTTCTCTGACCTGCTACAGCATGAAGATGATAACATGGAAAAGCTGCAGAACTGTTCTATATGCACGTTTACATGAAGTCCCAGATATGTGTCCAGAGCCAACTTATAGATACCATTATTGTTAGCGTTGTCATGGATGACTTCTTAGGGAAATTTTAGGGTCTAACTTCTTACTAGTTCTTCGCTGCTTTCATCCGTTTATTCAGTTATATTTTATCTTCACTACTTCTTTATTATGTTCTCAATGAATTATTTCTAGCTTTCACTGTGTAACATATTAATATCAGCTTTAACAGAATTGGTATTACCACACTTAACAGGAGTCCAACATTTCTACAAATAAAACTTCCAGGATAGACAAATCAATTGATGTAAGAAATTCTACTTCAAGACGTTTGTATCTTTATTCCAAACTCCCAGAGAATCTCTACTCTTTAAGCTAAACCATGTGTAGTACTGTAGAGAATTTAACGATTTTTCAACCTGTAGCAGTCAAACATTTTTGGTAAACCTCGGGGTATTTTTTTTTTCAAACATCAAACTATAACAAAATAATGCAGGTTGAATATGTAATTCCTTTAAATTATGTTGCAATTTTTCACCAGTGTGCATGGTTTAAAATGGTACCAAATACAACCCAGTTTTTGTCGATATTTTTACCGACAAAATAGGTACCATGTTCGACGCGTATGTTTATCATGTTCTAAGGAATGAATATTCGGAGATGGTCCTATATATTTTTCTCCGTTGAAGCGTACCGGTTTTCCGAAAATCGTAAACAGCTTAACCTATTTGGATAGTTTAAACTACCCCTTATGTTTTTTATGATTTGTTTGTATATAGTATGCTGAAAATCACCGAAAAAAGTAGTAAATCAACGATCTAAACTGACATTTTTTCAAAGCTGTTGAAATTCAAATGTAATAGTTAGCCGAAAATATGTTTAATTAAATTTAAATTAAATTATATATCGATCGTCTAATGATAAAATTGTTGGATAAGTAAAAACTGCCCTAAAAAAGTCTCACTCAGATAATGTATTGCTTAAAGAAAGATAATTTTACCTCGACAACATATAAACAAAACATTTTTCTTATAGAAAATGGAAAATTATTGCAGTGAGTTTAAAACAGATTTGAAAATATTCACTTGTCAACAGGGCAACCTTGCAAACAATTGTTCAAATTGTGATCGCCACCATTTGCACGTAGTACTGCCTGTAAGATGGTTACCGCTGTTATTGTTGATTAAATTTTAAGCAATGTATGCTAAACTCGAATGAATTTGTTTTATAAATTATATAAATATTTGGTCTGGCATTATTTTGTCGATTGATTTTTAATTTTAAGATTCCATTATAATGCCTGAATTATGTTAACAAACTGATGAATTGTTGTATCCTGTTGATTAAGAATTTTAAAATTGTAATTTAAATTTGAGTACAGCTTTATATCGGCTAAAGTTGCCTACATATGGGAAATGTTTGATTTATGCATAAATCATAGACATTAAAAAAAATAGATGTTAAGTATATTTTGTTAATAACAATTATGCAAAATTCATGATAATAATATTATTTCGTATTGTTTTTTTTGTGGAACGTGTTTATAATTATTTTGATCTATAACTTGTACAACTCATCAATCTTAAGAACTTTTTTGACGATGTTAATAAAAATGTTAAAAACAAAAGTTACCTTAAAAAACTACAGAGATTTATCTTAAATACCTCGAAAATTTGATTTAATGAATTTGCAAAACTGACACTAGCTAATGAATATCCGTAACCCAAGAAATATGTTATCAGAGTCTTGCAAAATTCATCTTCGTTTTGGTTTAGGTTTTTAATGTTACATTGCATGTAAGGTTTACTTCTAAATAGACAACCGGTTTTAATAGCAATATTAAATTTGTGATGGTTTAAATACAATTAAAGACAACACAGGTTTATTAATTTTAAAATTGATGAAATAAGTCCTGAAGTGATTTTTTTTTAAAGTATAATATTAATGTTAAAGGGAAGCCATCTTTGTAATGGGTTTTAGAACAAGATGGGACCTAATATTGGGTCCTGAGGCATACCAAAATTTGTAGTTGTCTCTGAGCTATTCGTTTTTAAGGTAATAATTTGAAGGATAAACCACGAATTCCACGTTTATTCTTTTTTTTTAAGTGTTGAATACCTTAGTTGGAACAAGAAAGACAACTAAACAAGCATACTATGCTATTTTTATGTCAGAAAGTTTTGGGAAAGTTGTTTATAATTGATATTGGGCTGTAATTCTTTAGTAAATTTTTATTTATGTCGAAGTGTAAGTATTGGTTCTAGATCTTGAATACACATATGAGCAGTTTTTGGTGTTTTACTATTTATATAATCTAATATTATGCACTATTCTTTAGCCCAAACAATTAAATAAAAAATATATTGAGGTATGCTCACTCTCTTTCGTGGTAGTAGGAATTTATTGTTTACATTTTAATAAGCAACAAATTTTGTTAAAATTTTTTGAGTTACTAGAGAAGATGTTTTCCGAGCAACCCTAATATTGGAGATTTTTCAAACAGATGAAACAACGTTTAAACTGTCATGTATTTCGTAATGGCTTTAAATTTCAAATTAAGAAAAGAAGATCGTGTTAATAAAGCAAACAAAACTTCCTACTGAAAATCTTTAAATTCTATCTTGTTGAGCTTAAAACTAATAAAGAGAAAGTGCTTACTGTACATGTAACAATTTGTATGTATATGACATTTAGTCAAAGAAATTAAAATCCAATATATTTGAACAAAATTTAGTAATTAATCCAATAATATTTAATTAAGAAATCAATCGACAAAATAAAGCGAGACAAAACATTTATATACATTGCAAAACAATTTCATTCTAGTTTGGCATATATATTGTTTATACTTTTAGCAAGCAACGTCGATAATCATCTTACAAAATGTTGCTGTGTTAACCAATAAATATACCCATAAAACCTTATTTGAATCAGTTGTATGATGTTTTTGAAATTTCTGTAGAAAATCCCAACATTTAAAAAAATATACTAAATTGTTTATAATTTATTTATTATAGTGTTACGTATTCTGAGTTTGATAAATATATCACTAAGTCTTGCAAATCATTAAAGGTACAATACTTTACACTATTGTCAAATGAAGCATTCGATCCACGCAATTTCGTTGTCTATGAGAAACCCATCGGACCCTTCAAATGATCTTTTTTTTGTGGGTCATTTTGGGAGGATCTAGTTGTTGTTGTCCCGTCATGAAGTGGCGACGTGAATTTAAACTTTATAACAATATGTTATATTATTTGTTTAATCTTAAGATCTCCAATTACTTAATCTAATAATGATTACGGAAAGAGCATGTGCTACGTTTGCCATGTAGCAAGAGATGAGGAAATGTGGAGCAGCGCAGTTCTAAAATCAGGTCTGTTTTTTTATTAATCTCTTTTTTTAATTGTTATTTAGACAAAAATTGCATCTTTTTAAGATTGACATTACCGCTTTCCTTAGGTCACCAACTGTCTCATACTTTCTTTTGTATACTTTGTCTTTTAGCGCACTCCATAAATAGAAGTCTATAACTGCCAAATCATGAGATCGGGGTGGCCATTCGCGTGGGCCATTTCTTCCTATCCAAGAGTTTGGATAGATATTATCTAAGTGTTGTCTTACTAATAACGAGTTAAGAGCAGGTGCTCCATCATGTTGGAACCACTCAATTTCTAAACGTGTTCTCAAATTCAAATTATGCAACATGTCTTGAAAAGTGTATTGCAAGAAATGCAAGTAGCGCTCCCCAGTCAGTGATTCGTCATAGATAAAAGGCCCCAGAATAGTAGACCCTATGATACCACACCAAACATTAAAACCAAATTTTATCTGGGGTCGTCTTTGTTCTACATGAAAAGGGTTTTCTTTAGCCCAGATATGCTCATTGTGTCTATTGAACATAGCGCAGTTAGTAAATCTAGTTTCATCTGACCATAACACCTTTAATGGAAACTGTGGATTGTCAAGGCACATGTCTCGCTTTCAGTACCTTAACTACAGTTCGTTGAGATGTGCCAGCTTCTGTTGCAATCTCATGAGTTGATGTAGATGGATTTTGATTTACCATTGCCAAAACATTTATTTGTGCTGCTTCGTTAATTTGATTACGTTCCTTTGGTGGTTTAGTAAAAGATCCATATCTGCGTAAACTATCGTAAAGCCTCTTAACTGTACATAGAGCAGGTTGATGACGATTAAAATATCTATGAAAGTATTCCTCAGCTGCACGAACTGAATTTTTATGGCATATGATATAACATTCCACCATATTCAATTTTTCTTCGTTAGAATATTCCATTTTATCACGAAAATTTTTCAATATCTACTGTCAGTTCAGCACTACTAATGGAATTACTCTCAAATGAGGAAACGTCAAAGTGAAAACAATCTTTTTCATGGCTACCTACGTTAAAAGTGAAAATAAGAGAGAAAAGCATCCATAACTCCGCTATTTTTATGAATAACTATATCGAGTATTATATCGTTGAAAAGCTCTAAGAATGTCCGATTTTTTGAGGTTATAGCCAACTATGGTTTCTATTCAAAAAAAGATAAGTTTGTGTCATATCTCGAAAACGAGAGCTGTCACGCAAACGAGGACATGACAATCATATTCGGGATACAATTCCCTTCAGTTTTGATATATACACTTTTTTATAAAATCAAAAACAAAGGAGCTAGAGGGATTTGACTAAATCGACAGAATTTCGTTTTTTCAAAATATCTAGTAAGCCATGACTTTTTAAAAAAATCCTTAAGTGTCATTAAATTGGGCCAGTAAAACTGCAAATCTTTCCCAATTTAACCATTGCTCTATCTCCGCTATTTTCCCAGATCCCCATACTGATCATCAAAAAAAACTCACCCTGTTTAATTTTTTGCTACATGATTAGTAATATTGCAGTTGCATTTCCCGAACAGAATATTGCATTCTGCTCCAGTTTTTACATGTACATCATTCTATAAATAATAGGCATACACTTTCTCAACACAACACAATCCATAAAAACCCTCTCTCCCAAAATGCATTGGAATCCATCAACGAAATAATCAAGAAAATGTAAATAATGCATCGAGTTACCGCGCCTGAAACATCTTGCATCTGGTCGTCGTCTTCTTCATGTTGGCATTAATTCAAAGATAAAAATGTTAGGAGGGTCATAGCTCCTTCTCACACCCGGTCGTGGCGGGTTCTTCAAAATAAAATTATGTTGATTCGCAGCCTATAAAATGCAGCCGCGAGCAATTAATAATTTGGATGACACGATATATCGCTTATGTAGGTGACTACGAGGTGCCACCGAGAATTTGTAAAGATATTTAATGTTGGTGTTGAGGTAGGTAGTTCAAATAATAATTGAATAGGTTTTTTAGGATTTCTTTGCTTTTCTGCATCATCATCATCATACTCAGCTATATTCTAATAGAATTTCATGGTGTAGCGGTTCTGTTTTTAGTTTTTTGGGACTGAAGTATGACTGTTACTTTCCTGATCATAGTTCCAGCTTACCCTGGTCTTTTTTAAACCCTGAGGTAACTTTGGGTCATTTCTCTCATCCACATATTGTTGCCTATTGTGGATGACACCACCTTGGACATATTTCTTATCCATTCTATTTGCTTTCAGTCTGTCTTTGTTAGGCCTCTTCATGGTCTTGAAGTCTTCTTGACAATAGGCAAAGACAAAACGATTAGGTACCATTTTCTCCTCTGTTTCTCAACCGATTTGCTTCATTTTTGTTTTGTTTAGTAACTACTGACGACCTTCAGTGCAGAATGCTAATATTAATTTATAATATTGGTTCATTCATTAAATAAAATATAATAAAAATTCATTATTTACGTCCATAATGTCAACGCCAAAAACTGAATGTGCCGCCGTCGCCAAACTCAAAACATTGAGTAATTATATATAGAGGGACCAATGCTGTTATATACTTAGAGCATGTTCTTCTGGAAGAGGCATGCAAGCGTTGTTATTGTTTAGTGGTAAAGTAATCTTTGTATATTATAATTATACAGGGCGATTCCAGATATGTTAGAAATCATTTTTTTTGTCGGTGGCACAAAAGCAGTTGCATATATAGGGTGTTTAAAATATAGAGTAGAGTGCAATTATAATTAATAAAATAATTATATAGGGAAGCCCATTAGCGGTTGAATTTACAGGGTTCTTGGAATAGAAGGCGCAGTAGTAGTACTGTTATACAATGTGGTGCAAAAAATATTATACAGAGATGCATATACAGGGTGGCGGAAATGGAAATGCAACATTTCGTGACCCATATGTAGTTGTATATATAGAGAAGATGAAATATAGAGTGAGAGGAATTATAGATATACAGGATGATGATAAAAAATGTAAAAAAAGGAAATGATTTATAGAGTAGCCCACGAAGAGTTCCTTATATATGATGACTGAAATATAGGTCGGAGTAGAATTATAGCTACAGAAGAGAGTTAAAAATTTCATAAACAAAAAGAGTAAATACGGTGACTCATAGGCAGTGGCATATACAGAATGGTTTACCGGGTGGTTCAAAAAGGTTAAAAAATATGATGCGTGGTCCATGAGCAGTTGCATATACAGGGTGGTGGAAATATATAATGAGATCGAATTATTATAATGAATATTTTAATACATGTTAGTGAATTGAGTGCAATTATAGCTATACAGTGAGGTTAGAAAAAATAAATATGTCGGGTAGCCCATTAGCGATTGAATTGTTGTCATATTAAATTATGAATCATATCTGAAAAAACTTGAATTTCGTGACTTATTTGTAGAAGCGAGATGTAAGACCGACATCTAGGATTTTCGAGGAAACTATCACGCAGAGGTTCCGAATCTGGATCCGTTCCGTGTAATTGCTGTTCTCCCTAAAGTCCTAGTATAGAATGTCACGATAAAATTTTCAGGTTACTTAACCTGCCAGAGATATTGACACAAGTGGTCGAATTTCGACCCCTGAGCGACAGCTAGTGTGCATTAAATGTCCTGTTCTGCTATATTTCTGGTGTTATAGTATCTGTGATGAGGATGATTAACATATTCTTATTCTCCATTAAGGCCTTTGTTGTTCCAATCTAATTTTCAAAAGGTATTTTGTAAATTGTTTTACGAAGTAAAATTTCGGGCTGCTTTCAAATATTCTGATTGTGGCTTAGACTTTCCTATGTATAATGACGAACGTTTTTATATATGGATTTTCAACACCTTGCTTACTTGATAATTTTTAGTTCGGCCGATCGCTTGGAGTATCTATGTGATCTATGGTGTTAAAGACACAGTGGAATCCAGCTTGTACTCTAGGTTGAGTTGAGTATTTTGTATTCTCTTCTGTATGCTTGAGTGAAAACTTTGTAGCGACAAATCAACATATTTATGTAATTACTACCGTTGTTTTTGAGTATGTCTTTTTTGCCCTTCTTTATCGCTAAAAATGATATTTCCATTTTTATATATAGCGTATTTTTGTCGTCTTAAATCACCCTTAACCTTTTATTGTTAATTTCTTATTCGACGTAGGCATTTGCGAGAAAGTGAAACTTACCTTTAACATATGCCGAAAGTGGAGGAATTGATTCAAACTAAGCACTTCAGAAAGGAAAAAATAGAAACGGTCTTAATATCGGCTCCACAATCCATGACTAGCTGGAAAATTTCAAGAAGACCATATGAAATAAATTAGATGTGTTGTGACTTGGTTTATGCAGATTTTTGGTAAATGATTTATTGGTCTGCAGACGCGGGTGTCTGCTTTACAATCTTTCTTGTGAGTGATGTTCCATTATTCTGGTGTGAATCTGGTTCTTGTACATTGCATATAAATTTTAGCCATATTTGTCTACTACCATGTTTTTCTTGACCATCATCTATAATTTAATAGTTCGGGGGCTTCATTTAGGTTTCTAGAGAATTTACTGACTTGCTCCCATGAATTTGTTGCTTTTTGTGTGTTTGAGGTCATCGTCTGTTAATGGTGTTGATTAATCTTGTCCGATTTTTGTACTTCCTTAGCCTTATTTTAGTTGTTTTTGATTTTCAATTCAAGATTATATTAGGCTCTTGTAATTTTTTTATGTTGTCTGCAATATTCTTTCTTATAGTCTTGTTCGGTATATTTTAGTCGTTAGATGTTCGTTTTCCTTTTCAAATCTTTGTTTTCGTGTTTAGTTTATGCTATTGCTCTCGATTTCATTTATTTCATTTTTTCTGGTTAGTATTGCATTCGATACTTGCGTTTTAACTTGTCTTATAGCTTTTCTGCATCATAGTGGTAGCATAATAATGCATATATGGTGCTAAGTAAGGCAAGTGATTGTACTCAAAGATGATTATCATAAATTCAGCATTCAATTTGAATGCATTGTCGATTTTTCTTGACAAAACAAAACAGACGAGTCTATCCTATATTCTTAAATTGCACAGAGGACGGTGCAGGAAGAGTTCAGAATCAGTAAGGTATTATGATAACTAGCTTGTTTTACTATTTAGGAAGGAAAGAAATACACATCTGCATTATCCCTAATATCAGAGGTAGCATTTATTTGAAATAAATTAAACTTTGTTTGATAAACAAGTTTTTTTATTATCGAAACTAGAGATGAAATAGATATCCGGAAACTATCCGGTTTCCGGCCTTTCCTATGTGGCCGGATATCGAATAATAAGCAAGAATCTGGCCGGATACAGGATTTAAAAAAAATAGGTACTTAAAAATTTGGGAATTTTACTTAACCCATATATCAATTATATTTACTATAATGTCATTTTGCAACAAAAAAAATACTCATACTGCCCTAAAGGCAAATTATGGTGAATGAGTACCAACTTCTCTGTATTAAAAGGCAACAAACGGTTTGGATTGCCTTCATAGCATTCATAGACAAGGCCAGCTTCAGTAAAAAGTTTTTACTGTATACGCTGCTTCTGATTCCTTTATCGTGAGACTGACTATTGTTATTGCTACCTCAATGAAGCAATCTCAGAACGTGTCATGAGCTTAGTGAGATACAGCCGACTCTGTTTCCTCTCGTCTACTATTAATAGCCGGTGTTGAAGTTAAACTGTTACTAGAAATTCCAATAGAATCTCCTATCGAGCTCTTTTAGCTTCAACAACCCCCAACGTAGTTTGTTTTAAAACATTAAGTAGTTATTGTGTTAAGGATATACCCTAACTTTCCTTATGAACAAATACAAGTTTTATCCGATACCCGGTATCCGGCTAAACAGATATCCGTTTCACCCTTAATACAAATACTCGTTATAGGTTTGAATACGAGGGCTGCCTTTTATATTTCGGGATTGGACAACCCTAGTGTTGCAATCTGACAACTGACAGCTCCATCGTAAAGTTTGACATTTTTGAGGTTATACGTACTCAGAACGTTTTGACATACGAGTGCTATGTGTTGTTTACAGTAACTTAAAGGATTCATCTCGGTCAAAAAATGGAATTAAATCGTGAACATTTTCGTGCGATTTTTTTTTACAACTTTAGACGTGGATTAAAGTCAGCAAGAGTGCATGGATGAACTTAATTTAATTTTAGGCGATGAAACTCCATCAAGGACCACTGTTTATCGATGGTATGGTGAATTCAATCGAGGTCGTAGTTCACTCCAAGACGAATTTCGTGAAGGTCGTCCAAAAACAGTTGTTGTTCCGGAAACCATTGATGCTGTGCGCGAACTGTTATTGTAAGATCGTCATGTGACCTATCGTGAGATTGAGTCAACCTTACACATTAGTGGGACCAGTATACATTCAATATTGCATAAACATTTGAATGTCAAAAAAATTTGTTCGCGTTGGATCCCACACAATTTGTCAATCGTTCAAAAAAAGGCTCGTGTCGATTGGTCGAAGAGAAGCTCAAAAAAATTTGTTCGCGCACGAAGCACTTCCAAGCAAATGATCGCCTGTTGTTTCGGAAAAACTGGACATGTCGCAACCGTACAACTAGAACAACGCAGAACAGTTAATTCTGAGTGGTACACAACCATTTGTTTGCCAGTTGTTTTCCAAGAAATGAGGAAAACCAACCGCCGAAGACGGATCACTCTTCATCACGGCAATGCGAGCTCTCACACATCGGCTCAAACAATTGCATTTTTGACCACTCAAAACATCGATTTGGTGAGTCATCCGCCGTACTCCTATATGTTTCACTGAAGTAATATAAAAAGAATAATTATAACGATTATAATATCGTTGTAAATGTCCGTCGTCCGTATTTTTGACCTTCCCTGGTATAAATCTTTATAAGACGACTAGCTAAATGCATTGGTGAGAATGACGGAACGCATATATCCATAATCGTAAAAAAATCATTCAAAATACGTCAGACTAAATTAATTTTTTATTGCTTATGAACAGCGGGAGATTTCGAAGGAGATGAGTTTTTATTGAAATAAGGTTTTTTATTGCTGATGAAAAATATATCGTATCGAATATAATTATTATATTAAAAAAATAATGGTTGGCTTATATGTTGACGGGATCAGTTCTGTAAGTATTCGGGTCGGAACTTTTATATATTTTACATCCTTGGTGACATGTAGTTTTATATTTAGCACTGAATATGAATTTCCCTTTCTTCGAAACTGACTTGATAGTATTCTTCTGTGTTGTCAGCTGTTGGAGATCGCGTTCTTTATTATGAATATGTAAAGTAATGTGGTGTCAAATCAGGCTAATATGCTGGATAATCCAAAGGTGAATGTTGTACTTGTCCAGAAACAAGTTGGGAGGTAATGCAGTAGTATGTCAAGCTGACTTTCTGATTTTTTTGAGCTTAAAAACTCAAGGTAGTAATCCTGCTAAACAATTCAACCGTTAGTAACTCATTTAGGGTACAAAATCTCATAGGAGTTGAAATGAAGAACAAATTTTATTAGCTTATTCGACATTATTTAGCCTTTAACTGCGGGTTTTTCTACTGCATGGGTTGACGCTTGATAAAATTCAATTGTCGTAGCAATTTTTGTTATACTAAATTTCACAGGTAATTATACAGGTCTACAAAAAAATACAGGTATAACGCCTCACCTGAACTTTACTGGAAAAATAAGGAAAAACCCCTAATATTCATTTTGAGGGCAAATTATAGAATTAAATGGAAAATAAAAAATTATAATTGTTTCTATCGGATCAAGTAATATATCAAATCAAAAGGCTCATTATGCCGAATATTATCATATATTTATTTTAATATATTTTAAAATATTTATTAAAAAAATTATTACATTATTACAATTTGTCAATCGTTCAAAAAAAGGCTCGTGTCCATTGATCGAAAGGAAAGCTCAAAAAATACGATCGCGGTGATTCAAAACACGTTTATGACATAGTACTAGGTGATGAATCGTGGATTTACGCGTATGAGCCCGAAAGTAAACAGCAGTCGACTGTATGGGTGTTTCAAGATAAGCCGAATCCAACAAAAGTTGTTCGCACACGAAGCGCTTCCAAGCAAATGATTGTCTGTTTTTTCGGAAAAACTGGACATGTCGTTACGATTGTCCACAATTGGATTTTTACTGTTGACGACTGTCAAAATTCGAATATTAGATTAAGCTACTTGTTCATAGTGGGCGCTACTCGAATTTTTTTAACAATTTATCTCTGAATTAGTTATTTTAAAAGACATAAATAAAGATTCTTTATATATTCTGCACTGAAGGTCGTCAATAGCTACTAAACAAATCAAAAATAAAGAAAATCGGTCGAGAAACAGAGGAGAAAATGGTACCTAAAAGTATTTTGGTATTATTACTATTTTCTTACCGTATTTATTAAGAGACTTAAAATCATGTAAATCTCAAATTCACTTTCAATAAATCTGTAATTAACATTGAAGTATTAAACAGTAAAGAACCATTGAATTGACTTGCATTATCGAAATGTTAATATCACATACACTTTCCCTCCAATGTTGATTCGTACTGAGCTCTTAATATATACGCAGTCTGAAGGGCCCTTGTATTCTACCAAACTGATGTTAGCTTCCAATTACCCAACAATTTCGACGTTAAAGTTAATCAAGTTAGAAATGGTGTTTAAAAAATTAAACCCAATATAATTCGTTAAACTTTCGAGTGGTTTTGTTGAGGAAGTATTATTCGCTGGAAAACGGGAAAGTTATGTAACAAAAATAAAAAAAAACACAAAACAATGTGGATAAGTTTTTTTCGTATCGGTGTATGGGATAAATTTTAAAATTACATGCAAGTAGTTGGTAAATATATATTTTAATTTGGATAGAGGTTTCGCAGTATTAAAAAATTAGTAGGAGTTTGCTAGATATTGCAGTAATTTAGTAAAATAAAGTTTCAGAAACGTATATGAGTGGGACGCACAAAAATAATCTTTGACTGAAAACGAAAAATGGTTTGAAACATATATAGCAATCGAAAGAGACACTGACCTGTGTGGATACAAATTTCCCTCTCAAACAGTCGCGCAATTTCAGCATCAAACTATAGATTCACATTAACCAAAATAATGTTAATTAAATCTTTTATGTCTATAAAGAAACCAACTTCTTGATTTTTAACAGAAGTACTGTCATTATGAGTTACTTCTAATAAAACTTTTGGTCAGCTCAGCCCAAGTTGACTTCATCATATAGTTCTAGCAGAGATCAATTTGAGTCTTGTTCAACTCTATTTCCGTTTCAAAGCGTCCTATCATCTACCTCGAATAACACTTTGACCAGCTCAGTCCCATGATGACCTTGTCACACAGTTCTAGTAGAGATCAGTTAGATTTTCGTCACACTCTTTTTTGGTTTCATGATGTGCTGACTTTATCAGCTGCTTCTAGGCATACATTGACCAGCCAGTCCAAGCTGACACTGTCATATAGTTCTACTAGAGATCTATTTGATTTTTGTCCAATTCTTCTCTCGTTTCGTAAAGTGCTATTTTTATCAGCTACTTCGAGTAAGACTTTGACCAGCTTAGTCCCCAGCTGACCTTGTCATATAGTTGTAGTAGAGATCAGTTTGATTTTTGTCGAAGACATTGATCAGACTAATACGACAAGCAACGACTAACTGCTTGAAAAGCAGCAAAACTATTATAGTAAATATAGAATTATTAGTTTTTTTTGGCAAATGCCAAAAATGAAATCGAGATTTTCAAAAATATTGCTATGACAAAACGTCTTAAAATACCGAAGGTTCCTTTTTGCTAATTTGTACACTTTTGAGTGATTGTAATAAACTAACCCCACGTAATAAAATAATTATCATGTAGTTGTTATATGTTGGGTCCAATTATCCTTTTACAGATAGTACCATCGTTTCAGAATTACGTATTCTTCTAGTCGAACTCAATTTATAGCTCAATTAAAAAAACACTCGTAGGCACTCGAACCATACGTGGAAAAACACAATTAGCGTTAAAGTCTTTATCATAACATCATTACTTTTTACTTTAAAACCTCATTGTTATAGTCCAGATAAACTACTCATACAGTACAGCTGTCAAATTTACTGTGGAAAACATGCAATTTGAATATTTTATTTTGAATCTTGGGATATTTAAAAAATGCCAATATTGTTTTTTTGTGCAGTGGGTTCAGCTGGAATGTTTAACGAAAAAGAGGTACTAAAGTATTGGTTAATTCAAAAATACCTGTTATAGCAAGTTATCATTCTAGATGGTTTGTTTGTAAGAAACAAACAGCTGCATCGGATATGAACAGCTATGTTTGAACTCATTATAGGTATTTTCCTGCCAAATAACCAGTTTGGGACGACTTTTCCAAAATTCGCACCATGAGTAAAGAAAAAGCAAAGGTGTCAAATCTGGAGGCCTTGGTGGCCATTTGATTGCTTCTTTTCTCCCTATACATTTACCAGGGAAAGGACCGGTCATCAAAATCGTTATTGGTTATGAGATCCAAACAGTTAATTTGTCCGTTTATTGTGTCCTATACTCTTACATCCAGTGTATATAGGGTGTTTCTAAAATAGGATGCCAAACTTCTATTATAGAAACACCCTGTATTTCCTTCTGCCGGTTTATATGACCGTTGAGCATGTAATTAATATTCACTGGACAGAAGGATATTGATATGAGACTTTAATTTTTGGCATTGTGTTCCATAATAATTGCCGGTTTCGCAAAATTCGGTTGTTCCATGTTCCATCCAAGTCATCTTGGGCCAAATGAACTTGTAATGGATGCCAGTTCTGTTTTTTGATAAGTCTAACTAGACTTTATTGCTCTACTTAAAACATCTTGGGCCAAATGAAACTGTAATGGATACCAGTTCTATTTTTTGAGAACTACACTTAATTGATCTACTTAAAACACAAGTAACATTGTGAACATAGCGTGTTTCTTTAAACTGTTTGTGTGCAAACAGCTATTGTTTGAATCCCTATTTCTGATGCCCTAACCTAACTAGCATTTGTATCTTCTGACACAAAATACGCAAACTATTAGTATTAGAGTATTTCATTGTAAATATTGGATTGCGATTTTCTTTTTATTATTATCAGTTTGTTGTATTTGCGTTTTAAAACGACTGTACTACTGTACTTATTTATCGATTGTGAAATGCAACAATAAGATGATTCTATTTTTGTTTTGTTACTTTTGGTGTTAACTCTAAACTGGAATTTATCAATTCATATGTTTCTTTTGGCGAGATCTGTAATGATAGTATCTATATTAGTACTGGATGTATCTCTAGCTATAGCAGATTTAAGTCGTTTTCCGCTATGGACATTGCTAACAAAATCTAAAGGTGTCAAACCTGATTTGGTGGCCATTCAGTCACTTCTTTCCGGCCCATCCTTCATTGTAGGAATGTGCTACATCATCACTAGGGTACATATAGTCGAGTGGTGTCAAATCTGGAGGCCTTCATGGCCACTGGATCACTTCTTTCACTTGTCCATCTATCGGAAAAATGGCTTCAATGGTGTATAGTGGGGTGCCATATTCTGCTGAGATCTAGGCCCACGTCTATTTCATAATAGTTTATTCAATTGTGACGAATACCCTGCACAAGTTGTACATATGGTGGACAAGTCAAGCTTTCATAAAGAAATTGTGTCAGCTTAAATATTTATTTTAGGGCGAAGAGACAAAGCAGTTTTCAGGGCACTATGATTATTACAAGCAGCTTAGAAACTATACTACATGCGCTATTAGCGCAGAAAAAAAGCTTATTTCAGATTCAAATTTAAAAATTCTGATGCAAAGAAAAAATGGAAGGAACTTAACAAGCTAAATTTAACTAAATCAAAGCAAGGCAGTCTACCTCCAAATCTAAGTAATCCTAACGAACTTAATAATTATTTTGTTAATTCTGTTCTTAATAATAATATTAGACCTGGACAGGATCTTCTAAATTTCTATGAAAATAATCGACATCCCTCAGCTACTGATGAGTTTGATTTTAGGTTGTCAACGGAAATAGAAATTTTAAATACATTCAAAGATCTCAAATCCAAAGCAGTAGGAAGTGATAAAATTAATATTACACTCATAAGTTAGGTTGCCCATATATTATTCCATTTATAACGCATATAATCAATGATTGCATTTTAAATTCTTACTTTCCATTATCTTGGAAGGAAGCCCTAGTTATGACACTACCTAAAGTCCATAATCCAACAGACTTCACTCAACTTCGATCAATCAGCATTTTCCCTACCCTTTCCAAGGTGCTTGAAAAAATTTTAGATAAGCAAATCCGTATTTACTTAAATCTTAAAAACATTTTGCCCGTCAAACAATCAGGGTTCAGGTCGGGTCATAGTTGTGAAACTGCATTATCAGACATCACTGATGAAATTTTACAAGCTCAGGATAAAAGCAAAATCAGTGCTTTAGTGCTTGTAGATTTTAGCAAAGCTTTTGATATGCTCAACCATAGGATACTACTATCTACTCTTCACTATGTCGGCTTTAGCGTAGACTCCAGTAAATTCTTACATTCATTTTTATCTGATCGCTACCAGAAAGTAGTATTAAATGATAATTGCTCAGACTTCAAAAAATACAATTGGGAGTACCACAGGGTAGCATTTTGGGCCCCATGCTGTGTACCATATATATTTCTAATTTTGCTACCACACTTCAACACTGCGAATATCATTTTTATGCGGACGATAACCAGTTGTATTTTTCTTTCTGTGATCATGAGATTAATGAATGGCAGGATAAAATTAACATAGATTTGGATCGATTCTACGCTAAAGACTCTAAGCATTTACTTGTGCTAAATCCAAACAAGTCCTCAGTCATGGTATTTGGGAATGATACTCAAGTGTCACATGTTAAGGAAAATATGTGTATTAAATTAAATAATACAATACTGCCATTTACCAATGAGTGTAAAAGTTTAGGGTTAACATTCGATTCTAAATTAAGATTTAAACATCATGTCACAACCAAATTAAGAGCAGCTTACGGTAACCTCAAAATGATATATGATCAGCGGCATTCCCTTTCTCAAACTTCACGTAAAATCCTTTGTGAAGCTCTAGTTTTATCCCAATTTAATCACTCTTGCAGTGTTTATGGACCTTGCCTTGACAGTTTTGATCGCAACCGTATACAAAAAGTTCAAAATTCGTGTTTACGGCTTATTTATGGAGGTCAAAGGGGATGTCACATTTCACCATATTTAGTAGCATCAGGGTGGCTTAATATGCACGACCGCTTCAAGCTGCACAGAGCAAGTTTTTATTATAGAGTTTTGAAACTTAAGTCCCCGTCATACCTTTACAGGAGAATTACATTGCGAACTGATGTACACCGCATAAATCTGCGTCGACAGCACCTCATTCGAACACCCCAACATAGGAAAGAAATGTTTAAACGGTGATTCTCCTATAACTTACCGAGCTTACTCAGTTCATTAAACGAAAGAAATACAAGACCCACCTTTTAAATTTGCAATAACTACCTATTATTATTTTAAATTTATTTCTATTGTTAGAGAGCAGCTACGCATTTTAAATAACCTTTATGCCTCTTCCATTCCTCTGTCCTTATCCCTTTCTATAAATAGTTGTAATGAAATATTGTAATAATTGAATTATTTAGTTTTACTTTATTATTCGTTTTATTATTAGTATAAAATTTCTTCTTTTTATATTGAGGCCATTCAGTATCTGGCGTGTAGACCAGATGGCTGCAAACTAGTGCCTTTTGTAAACCATATAGTTCTAGTAAATTCTATATTTTATATTCTATGTGTATATGTATTTGTCATTTAAACAATAAACGATTATTATAATATGTAAGTACCATTTTAAATATCTTACTCTTACGTGAGTAGCCCAAATACGTCACCATCATGTTCCGTACATTTTGCCCGATTTCCGGAAGTTTATTCCTTCCGAACAAATCCAAAAACAATTTTCGTTTTTTGTGTGACCCGACTAAACTCGAGTATATTCAAGCATCTAATTTTCTTTTGCGAAATCCTTCCTGCCGGAACGGCATAAGCGAAATTCCAGAGGACCGACAAGGATTTCCTAACAACCTAATATCGATTCACGTTGAGACTGGCTGCGACTGGAAGAAGGTAGGTAGCCGGAAAAGGACAAGAGAGACTATCAGACACGTTCCGCGACTTCCCTATGACGACATCTGGCACATTCGACGTCGTCGTCGGTGTTCACGGTCGGTCGGGGAAAAAGGGAAAATCCCGTGGAAAATTCACAAGATCATTGTCGGGGAAAGAGTGGCTTGTTCAGCCAGAACTGTCGGGCGCTTTAGCTTTCCCAAGATTTTTCGTTTGATCCCAGGACACAGGGATGCTACTCAATTTAGTACACGATGGAAAAGGGGACGTAATAGACTACTGCTAAATAATCGACAGAAAGAAATGCGATAAAAACAACGAAATGTGGTAGAAAATCGGTCTTTGATTTGATTTGTGAGTAATTTGGCCACAGGATTATACACCATATACAAAAATTATTGTATTATTTGTCCTTATTTATTTATTTATTTAATCAGGGCAAGCCCCAATTACAGATTACAATTTTCACAATTTACATAAAACTGATGATAGTTTGATAGATTAAACAAAGGTTTCAAACACAATCTCCGAAGTAAAATTTCACATAACAATTTAGAACTTTTAGGGGTAGAAACAGAACTTGCTTCGCTTAACAATACCAACAGCATAACTGACAAACATATCGCGTCAAATCTAATCCGCCACTCATTTAAGAAAACTGTCAACAACTCTGAACTCTCTACATTAAACTCGATCAAAAACGAAATTAAGGACAATGATTTAACATTTACTAACGCAGACAAAGGAAACAGTATTGTTGGCTTAGATAAAACTAACTACATTAACAAAACCAACGAATTTTTAAACCCTTCCAATTATCCTATTATTACCAAAGATCCCACCTCCAAATTTCAACTTCAAGTTAAAAATACCCTTCAATATCAATTTTTTATTTAATGAATTTCAAAAAAGAACCTTAACAGTAATGAATCCATATCCCCCTCGTTTATATTCACTAATTAAACTCCATAAAGATAATCACCCTATCAGACCTATTATTTCCTATTTCTCAGCTCCTTCTTCGAAAATTTCCAAAACACTCCTTGACATGTTAAAGCAATACTCCAAATTCACTCCCACACATAGCATAAAAAATTCCCTTGACTTAGTGACAAGAATTCAAAAACTAACTCTACCTAATAACTGCATACTATTATCATTAGATTTAGTCAATCTTTTTCCCAGCATTTCACCAGAAGAATGTACTACCCTTATCATGAACTTATTAGAAACAAACAATACCAACCCAATTATAAAAAACGAAATAATCAGTCTCTTACAACTTTGCCTTAATCAAAATTATTTTCAATTCAACAATAACATTCACACTTGTAAACAAGGTTTAATTATGGGTAACCCATTAAACCCCATTTTGGCCGAAATATTTATGAACAACATAGAATCCCTTATTTTCAAACACAATCTGAACAGTAAAATCCTATATTGGTATCGATATGTTGACGACATTTTTGCTTGTTTTACTGGTACTTACAGACAATTACAGTTACTCCATAACTATATAAATCAAATCCATCCTAACATAAAATTCACACTAGAAACTGAGACAGACAATACATTAAATCTCCTTGACTTAACCATCAATAGACATAACAACAAACATACCTTTTCCCTTTATCATAAACCTTCACACACGGACCTTACAATCCACAATAGTTCACACCATCCTTACCAACACAAACTTGCAGCATACCATAGTATGTTGCACAGATTGGTTACCATCCCACTATCAAAAACTCACTTTGATACAGAACTACACAGAATAAAATGTAATGCTGTCAATAACGGTTATAACCCTCAAATTATCGACAATATGTTAACTAAAAAATTAAATAAAAAGGCCTTAAATGAAGTATATCGTACTACCCCTAATATCGACCCCAAACTATATAAAAGTATCACATTCATCGGCTCCCCTTCTCAAAAAATGGCCCAATTTTTATTAAATAGAAACATTCATACAGCTTTTAAAACAGATAACAACTTAGGAAAACATATAAGAAACAATAAAGATAAAATGAACAAAAATAACAACTCGGGTGTCTATAAGTTGACATGTGGTAGTTGCCCTAATTTCTACCTCGGTCATACGGGAAGATCATTCAAGACAAGATGGGACGAACATACGAAAGCTTTTGAGTGCCACAACTTTTGCCGACCATTTATTGAATGAAAATCATGTACCTCAGAATACGTTTGAAGTATTACATTTACAGCATAAAAGTAAAAAATTACATCTTTTAGAGTCATTAGTAATTAACAAAAACAAAAATTCACCATACCTCTTGAATGATCAAACCGAAACCAATTCATCCCCATTACTTAATCTTTTCAATAGAATTATATAAACTCATTACAGCCATAATTTATCCATTTTTAAAAACCCAATTATAATATTGTACTTTCTTAATTGTGATAATCCCCTCCTACCTGCTTCAATAATCCTCTAAATAGCTCTGTAATTGCATCACCATAGTTTTTTGTAATAGTTTAAGGCATTTAACTGTTAGTCTTACGTTGTAATCTGAAGAAGCCAGTAACCTGGTGAAACAATTGTCAGTAGTAAATAAATTTAAGTAAAGATTACATTAGTGTATTTAGTTTAATATAATTTACATAAAACACCAAGACAAATAATAAATACAATAACTATTTATATCAATCACATAACAAGAAAAATATTTAAAAAAATGAAAAACTACAACATTCTGTAAAATACACCAAGAAGTACAAAAAATGAGCAATTAAAATATAATCATAATCTAAAATATTTTAAGAATTTTCCTGTAAAAACTACCTGGCCCTTCCGTCCAAATATCCTAATTCCCTAACTCATTACAAAACATACATTCTATTTAATGGAGCGAACTTTCCCAAGTTAGTGCGCCTCGTCGCAACAAAAAATAGTTTCTGATTTCTATTAAAATATTGTGGTACCAACCAAGAGATTGTACCAAGAACTTCAGAGCAGTGTATCTCGTTTTTTAGTAGGTTGTATAAATATAGAACCGATGCCATTTTCCCTCTACTCTCTAGCTTTTTAAATTTAAATTCATTAGTTAAAGTTGAATATGGTAAACTAAATAAATATGCACCATATTTTTTGTAATAGATTTTTGTGAATTTCATAAATCCAAATAATTGGAGCATATTCGACGATCCTTCTTACGTAAGCCTTAAGAAGTCTTATTAATGTGCTTAGTCTATTAAACTTACAAGAAATTATAAACCCTAGCATTTTATAAGCTTTTTTGCTACATAATCTACATGCTTATTGAATGAAAGTCCGTTGTCAAAACTTACGCCTAAATATTTAGCCTCAATTTTATTTTGCAGTACGATATCTCCCATAATATACTGATAATCTAGTACGCTCTTTTTGTTAGTGAACGAGACAGCAAAGCACTTACTCAAATTAAATGATGATTTATTTCTTTGAGACCACTCATATATTCTGCCCAAATCTTCCTGTAATAGTAAAGAATCCGATGACATATATTTTTATAGATTGTAAAATCATCAGCAAAAAGGTGATTGTGATATGGCTTTAGGTAGATCACTAATAAAACAAAGAAATAGTAACGGGCCCAAATTCGAGCCTTGAGAGATTCTCGATGTTGTGAAATATATTTTAGATTTAACACCTCTAAATAACACATATTGCTGTCTTGCCTCTAACTACTAACTGTTAAACAGCTTTATCAAATTATCTGATAGACCCATCGCCTGTAGTTTGTGCAGAGTACTAAATGTTGAACTTCGTCGAAAGCTTTTGCAAAATCAGTATATATGACATCCATTTGCCCAGCGTTTCCTACAACCTCAAATGACTTTGAGCAAATGTAAGCAGATTAGTTGCAGTTGATCATTTTTTCATAAATCCGTGCTGTTCTTCAGGAATAATTGGGGATACATGAGAGTAGACTTTTTCATATAGTATCATTTCAAATATCTTACATTCCGTAGACAACATAGCAACGGGTATATAGTTTTTTATGCCATTCATTTTAACGCTTTTAAATTGTTAAGATACTGTTAGTATTACCTATCCTTTTTTTATAATTGATAAAATGTTAAATATAAAGAATATTTAGTTAATTTAAAAGTACTACTTTGAGCAAAATTGCTCCGAATTCGAGGTCATTTAAAGGTCATTCGCGGGTTCCCTCAAGGTGAAATAAATAAAGTTTTGGGTTCTTGAGGATGATTTTAATATAATTGAAAGGCCATTTAAAGAACATATCAAGATTATCTATTATTGGATATTTTAATTTCTTCTTTTTTACCCAGCGTATCGATCTTGAAATTAACGATTCAAAGGATTCTTAGGTTTTTTTTGACGACGATTTTCTCTTTTTCACAACGACTTTGCATCTCTTTAATGTCTGGATGAAAAAGTTCACTCTGCTCTTCACTTCTTTGGGAATAATACCATATAAACTTGAAAGTCTGTATATTTCAAAAGTTCAAACGTTTGAAGGTCTAAATCAGACCCGTTTTCAATGGTATTAACACAAATGAACAAGACATTAAAAAATAATAAAGGGATTCGAAATGGCAAATTTTGTAAATCACAATTTGACATTAATGTTTGACAATCAAACTGATGTAGCTAACGTAATTTACTGCACATTTGATATATACAGGGTAGCACTAAAAATTTGACAATTTATATTATCTGACTTATGACGAAACTAAGAGATTTTAATTTCATAATATTCAGAGTAGCACAGAAACTTCTAGAGATCATATAATAATTAAGAATTTTTTGTGACTCTCCTAGGTGCGACTTTGTTGTAAGATTGATTCGCCAAAAATGCGATCCTAGAATATTGCTGATTCACTGATCCCATTAAAATCATAAGGGAAAACCTAGGAAAAACCTTATGGACTATCCCGATATTGGGTTGTTCATAAGGACATGACCATTAGCAATTTCTTCCTTAACCATCGGCAATCAGCGAAAGATTGAACTCCACGGAGGTAGTAGCGATACATTTGTTTTCATTTTACAAAATTAAAGCAGACAATTTTAGTTTTGGTTTCGTGTTGTGTACATCTTTGTGTAATATAACTGAATTTTGAAATTGTATTTTATGACTAAAGTCCCAAGCGTGTTCAAAACCTTCTGCTTTTGACAAATATTGAATTCTAGCGAACATACTTGCTACTCTTCTTTCATCATGATATAGTAATAAAAAGTATTACGTACTATTTTATATTTTATTATGAAATCATAATGAAATAGTAATATAAAATAGTCACATATGTAGAACAAGGTTTCAAACACAGCTTTCCAAAAAAATATTTCAATTAATAATATAGAAAAAACAATAATTAAAACAGCTAGTGCATTAAAACTCCAATTATCAAATATTAATAAAAATACTATGCATTTAATTCTACTAAAAAATATATTTTTAAAAATATCCACCCAAGACAAAAAATTAATATCATTAAGAAAATTGGCTAGTAAATAATTTTTGTGTATTCTTTATCAACTTTTCAGGGATTTCTAGTTATTAATGTTCGTAATACTTTTGCCATTTTTTGGTGGTATGAGATTTATTGCTAGTTTCTTCCCGTCCAAGCTAATGTTTTTCTTAATATCCATGATTGTGCGAATTGATCATAAATTCCAAGGCTCTCTTCAACTGAGAATAATTCGGTTGGCTAGGTTATTATATCTACTAATAATTTTGCCGTTAGATGAACTAAATTGTCAAAATTTTATTTATTTGTCAAAATATTTCGACATGACAGATATTAAAATTAATCTGCAAATTTTGTACCAAGTCATTTGTTGTTTAAAGATCCTTATGCCTGATGGGCGAATGATATGATTTTCACTTGTTCGAATTGGATTCATTAACAAAAATGTTTCCATTCATATTTAAGAAACACCTTATCAACAGTAATGTATATCAATGAGACGAAAAAAAATTCAAATATCGATAATGTTGCAATATCGGTGTTGCTTAAACAAAAACAGCTTACTGTGTCACCATTTTTAATAGACTCATCAATTGTTTATTGCGTTATTTATTTACGAGGTACAATGTTTGCCATTGTCTGTAAATTAAATAATTAAAAAACTTATTTCGATTCATTAATGTAACTCAACAAAACAACACCAGTGTGCATTGTTTGCAAAATTATGTGCTCTTCAAAGTGACAATTTAAATATTTTAATTATTTTTTTTTCGTTCACTTTTGAACCGAATTAAAATTTTGTTTGTGAGAATCTCGGATGACACGTCAGATGCTGACGTATGGTTATTGTTTTTGGGGAATTTGTTTTAAATATTTTTTGAGATTGTGTCAGTTGAACTTTATATTTGCGGCTTTTTTGAATAGCAAGAGCCACAGTTAAACAGAAATTCTGATATGTTTAAAAAAACTCAGGTTTTAGTTAGATTAGATCAGATGTTCTGAGAGGCTTCCGCGGTCATTACTATGAACAAGGCTAAGTTCCGGGTGAGAACCGCCTCTGAATTTATTATATACTCGACGTTTCGACTCCTGCTTTGGAGCCATTATCAAGAGACAAAAGTGAAAATGAGTTCCAGAGTCTAGATCGAATTCGGGGCCTCAATCTACCTACTCCCCAAGAGTCACTAGGTAACTGAACTGTTCATTTGAGTTCAGTTACCTAGTGAACTGTGATTTAATAATTTTTTTGACAAATATCTTATACGGCACTTATGATTTTCTTTATTTTAGATCATAAGTAAACCCTTAAAATCCGTGCCGTATATTTTCTAATAATTTTTTCGAATAGGGGTTGATATGAGAAAATTGACGTCAGAGTAAAAGCCCTTAGAGTCAGAGCAATGATACGGTAGTTTTCTATAATTTTTCCATCGGAGAAAATTTTTGGAAAATGAAATTTTTTTATTCTTTCCAGCACCGTTATTTTTGTACAGCACAAGGTTTTTGTGTCTTTTCCAATATCTAGCTTAGTTCGAAATGCCGACAATTATAATTTAATTAATTTACCGGGTTCGAAAATAGCAAGTTTGACTTTCCGCAGACAACCCATATGCCACGGAGAATTGACGGCATAGTGCTCAAACGTTTTCTTTTAGGCTGTAGTATTTAACTCATAGACACTCATGGTGCCAAACATCAGTAGAAAATTTTTCCCGCCCGGCTCTTAATCTATCATGAAAGTGTGAAATCCCTAAAAGTGTGTTAACGGTTTATTGAAACGGTATTTGTGAATGAAATATACAACCCAATAATATCGTTTCAATACATCGACCTTTAAATAGTTGTTTACATTCCAACACGTTGCCTAAAATAAATGTTGTCAATAAATCCCAGCAAATTTTCCAACGAATTATCAATCTGCGTAGCGTTTTTCACTTTCGATTTTCACCGTGAATTAAAAATGTTGCCCCGCACTATTTTAAATTTGTTATGCACGTGTATCGCACAAATATTAATTGAAAAATTATTAAACTGATTAAGTATCGAGCGTCAAACGGCTGACAATTCATTAGAGGGAAAACGGGATAAACTCCAAAAACAACGGTCGTTATTTAATCGGGAGTTGTGAGGATATTAATGAAACAATTTGGACAAATAGCGTATATAAAATTTTCCGCTTTACTTTAAATTCCTGTAATAATAAAATGGCACTGTATCGATGAACAAAGGGGTGGCAGCGTGATGTGATGACTGTTTAATTTTCATGGTATTCAATTGGTTACAGTAATGTGACTGGGTGTCACTATGACAATAAAAGTAAAATTTGGAATTAGTTCATTCATTGTGGTTAAATTACTATTTTGCATAGTATTTTACTTGTATTATACAGAGTGAGTTGTTTTTTTGATGATCAGTATGGGATCTCGGAAACTAGCGGAGATAGAGTAATGGTTAAATTGGGAAAGATTTGCAGTTTTACTGGCCCAATTTAATGACACTTTCGGATTTTTGTAAAAAGGCATGGCTTACTAGATATTTTGATAAAACGAAATTCTGTCGATTTAGTCAAATCCCTCTAGCTCCTTTGTTTTTCATTTTATAAAAAAAGTGTAAATATCAAAATTGTATTCCGAATATGATTGTCATGTCCTCGTTTGCGTGACAGCTCTCGTTTTCGAGATATGACACAAACTTATCTTTTTTTTGAATGGAAACCATGGTTGGCGAGGACATTTTTAGAGCTTTTCAACGATATAATACTCGATATAGTTATTCATAAAAATAACAGAGTTATGGATGCTTTTCTCTCTTATTTTCACTTTTAACGTAGGTAGCCATGAAATAGATTGATTTATTAATAACTATTCCAAAAAACATTGAGCGATTTTTATATATAACAAAAAAACTAAATAAGTAGGTACTTACTAAAAACTTTAGAAATTAAAGTACATAATAATGGTTACAATTTATGTTCGAAAAGTCCACCATTGTTATTTAGACAAAAATTGCATCTTTTTAGATTGACATTATCGCTTTTTTCACAGACCGCCTATCAGTTTCTTCAATTGCTTGTAATACCGCCTCCCTTAGGTCACCAACTGTCTCATACTTTTGTATACTTTGTTTTTAAGCGCATAGATAGAATAAATAGAAGTCTATAACTGCCAAATCGGGGGACCGGGGTGGCCATTCGCGTGGGCCATTTCTTTCTATCCAAGAGTTTGGATAGATATTATTTAATTGTTGTCTTACTAATAACGAGTTATGAGCAGGTGCTCCATCATGTTGGAACCACTCAATTTCTAAACGAGTTCTCAAATTCAAATTATGCAACAAGTGTATTGCAAGAAATGCAAGTAGCGCTCCTCAGTAAGTGATTCGTCATAGATTAAAGCCCCCCGAATAGTAAACCCTATGATACCACACCAAACATTAAAACCAAATTTGATCTGGGGTCGTCTTTGTTCTACATGGAAAGGGTTTTCTTTAGCCCAGATATGCTCATTGTGTCTATTGAACATACCGCAGTTAGTAAATCTAGTTTCATCTGACCATAACACCTTTAATGGAAACTGGATTGTCAATGCACATGTCTCTAAAACATGTACAAAACAAAATACGTCGATGTTCGTCACCAGCATGCAAAGTTTTATATGCTGAAAGTTTGTACGGGTGGAACTTGTGCGCTTTCAGTACCTTAACTACAGTTCGTTGAGATGTGCCAGCTTCTGCCGCAATCTCACGAGTTGATGTAGATGGATTTTGATTTACCATTGCCAAAACATTTTTTTGTGGTGCTTCGTTGATTTGATTACGTTCCTTTGGTGGTTAGGAAAAGATCCATATCTGCGTAAACTCTCGTAAAGCCTCTTAAATGTTCATAGAGCAGGTTCATGACGATTAAAATATCTATGAAAATATTCCTCAGCTGCACGAACTGAATTTTTATGGCATATGATATAACATTCCACCATATTCAGTTTTTCTCCGTTAGAATATTCCATTTTATCACGAACACTTGTCAATATCGACTGTCAGTGAAGCACTACTAATGGAATTAGTCTCAAATGAGGAAACGTCAAAGCGAAAATAATCTTTTTCATGGTCAAAGTGAAAATAAGAGAGAAAAGCATCCAAAACTCCGTTATTTTTATGAATAACTATATCGAGTATTATATCGTTAAAAAGCTCTAAAAATGTTCGATTTTTTGAAGTTATAGTCAACTATGGTTTCCATTCAAAAAAAGATAAGTTTGTGTCATATCTCGAAAACGAGAGCTGCCACGCAAACGAGGGAATGACAATCATATTAGGGATACAATTCCCTTTAATTTTCATATTTACACTTTTTTTATAAAATTAAAAACAAAGGAGCTAGAGGGATTTGACTAAATCGACAGAATTTCGTTTTTTCAAAATATCTAGTAAGCCATGACTACCGACGCATTGATTTTGGTCTTACTTTGCTCATCACCAACCTTTGTTGACAATATTTGCAATTGTTTTTGGGTTTCTGCGATAGTAGAGGTTGTTTAATTTTTCTATTTATTGGGATGCTCTTATACCTTTCTAACGGAATATTTAGATCCATACAATCTTTGTGTTTTCTTATATCAATTTTATTTGCTCTGACTTGTTCAATTGCTTGTTTGCTCTTTTCAATATTACGATGCCATCTTGTTTCAATTTCTTAACTTGATTTTAGATATTTGTTTTTAAGGCCCTCCTTTTTCTTTTAGTGTCTATTTAAATTTTTGTTATGAATATTTTTGAGGGAATTGTCTTTATTGCTTATTATTTTTAAATGTTGTTTTCAGTTTATGCGGGCCGAATATTAAAATTGTATGTCATCATTGGCAGGCATTACCAATATCTTCACAATACGGTGATATCTTTATGGGACAGGTGCTAAAGAAAAACAATTGATTTTATTGCAATGAAGTTTATGTGTATAAAATTGAGTGTTCTAGTTCTAGCACCTGCTTCATAAACAACTCTTTAGCTTTGCTCTTAGTACAGCGGAAATGAATAGTAAAATAGTTGTTTTATGAAAGTTATTTGTTGTATCGTCTAATTTATTTTATTGATTTTTATACAGTTTTTAAACTATAAAAACAAAATAATCGTTTAAATCAGAAAAACTAACTCAGATAAATCAATTTTAATTCATAACATACCAATACAATTAAAAATATGTTCCTATATCATTATACAGGGTGTTCCAATTTGAAGTTAATTTTTAAATTTTATTAAAATACACAAATTATTTGAGAATCATCAAATCTTTTATTTCAAATGATAGTACAATTGTTTCTGTTTAGTAATGGAAAACAATATCTTCTAAGTGACCACCTGTTGCTGTATGACAAGCTTCTAATTTTTTGGCAAAATTTTCGATAACAAATAGCTCCATAGAAAAAAATCTAGTGGTGTTAGATCGCAAGATCTAGTGGGCCAATTAGTGTTTCCTCTTCGAGCAATTAATCGATTATCAAATTTCTGTTTCTAAAGATTGATTGTTTCTGTTGCTGAATGGCATGTTGCACCGTACTGTTGGAACCACATATTCTGCACATCAATATGCTCCAATTCATCCCACAAAAAGTTAGTAATCATCTTTCGATATCGATCACTATTCACAGTAACAGCATTTCCATTGTCATCTTCAAAAAAAGTATGGACCAATATCCACCAGCCCAAAAAACCACAGCAAACAGTTACTTTTTGTGGATGCATCACCCCAGATTCGACAATTTTGCTTGTTAACAAATCCACCCTGTTCAAAATGTGCTTCATCGCTGAAGATGATTTTGTTGAAAAGTATCATATTTTCAAGTTTCTGTTGTATGACGCAATTAACCAATTGACGACGTAAACCAAAGTCCGTTGGCTTTATTTCTTGCATTATCTGAATCTTGAAAGCCTTTAAATGAAGATCTTTGTGCAAAATGCTGAATAAAGTGATTTTTGTAATGTTCAATTCCTGATTACTTTTATTTTTTTTGGGCAATAACACCACAATCGAAATAAAACGACGTATATTGAAGGAAAACCAAACGTTTCAAAGTCTATTCTAACTTCGTTGTCAATGGCTTTATATTTATTGATGTAACTTGCAAAGTGAAAATTTGATTTACATCAATACATATAAAGCCACTGACAACGAAGTCAGAATAGACTTTGAAACGTTTGTTTTTCCTTCAATATATGTCGTTTTATTTCGATTGTGGTGTTATTGCCCAAAAAAACATAAAAGTAATCAAGAATATGCCACAAACAACGTTTAGAAGACAAGTTCTATTGCTGTGCACGATGACGAATTGATGTTTTTGGTTGTTCAACAACAGCTGCAATATTTTCTTCTGAACGTCCACTATGATGATATGTTTTGCATTTCTCATCTTTTACTGAACCAGTTTCCAGGAATTTTTGAACAATTTTTTCAATCGTAACAATTGACGGACAATTTTCTCTTCTATATTTTGTACGAAATTTTCTTCCAACTTCTGCACCAAATTTAAAATAATTCTTAATAATAAACACGCGGTGCTCAATCGTATATCTCTCCATGTTTAATAACCGGAGTATTTCTACTTGTTATCTGTCAAATAACATATGATATTCTACTACAAAAAATAGAAATGGCGGCATATTTAAAAAGTCAACCTCAAATTGGAACATCCTTTATAATACCAAAATTTAATAAAGAAAAAGCAATAATAAAAAGGGTACCCTAGAAATTTTTTTAACAAAGAGTTAAACGTAATTGAACACAATGTAGTCGGTGAGAATCAATACCAAACTTCTCTAAATATTCATGGTCTTCATGATAAGCACATTACAGTATTTACTATACCTTATACTCAGGGATTGATAGAAGAAATTAAGACTAAGTAACGGATGTCATCTTAAAATAAATTACATCGAAAACAAAACCACAAAATACAAATTTATTTTTATTAAATTCTCCCAATATAATAAATTTTATATTAGAGAAACATCTAGGCTTCTAAAATTACGAGTAAATGAACACAAGAATTACATAAACACATTTGAAATTTGTGAATAAGCTTGCGACCTAAGTCATAGAATATTTGACAATTCAGCATTATTATACAAAGATGAACATAAAATGAATTTGAAAAGGCTTTGCCTTAATTCTGTTAAATGAGGACGATTGTAACGCTTCTAATTACCTAGAATTTAATTCTAATCTGGTTGCATATAACTAAGGATGAACAGTTATAGTCAAAACTTTCGAACAACCGTGTATTGGGATAGTTCATCAGGTTTTTTCTAGGGTTATTTAAAAAAAAATTAAAATATACTAAAGTGACGTTCGCGAGGATTGCAAACATATCCAAACCTTGGCCGTGTTAAACAAAAACAATTCTCCCACTTAACAGAATCATATATGAAATAGAAATAAGGAGCTTTAAATTTAAGCTCTTGTAGGTTAGATTTCTTACTCCAATGTTCGACGACTTTCGGTTAGTTTCGGCAAATTCGCGTTGTACAACTGGCAAGCTTTCAATCAGCGGATGAGCTCATCAAAACTTTGGCGCACGACTGTGGCTGGATAGAAAGTTTTACTCTGGACCCGGTGTAAACAGCACTGACCTCGTGAAGTTGTTCCGACGTAAAAATTGACAAGTTTATGTTTAGCACGGGCGAATACATTTTATTTATTGGTTGCCGGTGATATTACTGTCTTAGAGGTTTTTGGTTTCGCTAGAATCTCGATTGAATGCAGTTGTAAAGTTGATGTCAATTTCTAGCTCCTCTCAGTTGCCAAATTAGTTATTTGTATCTTGCAACAACTTTATACACTCTACATAATTATCGAATATTTTATTATCTCCAGTCTCTTGATGTCTATTTAAAGCAATCGAGACTGTAGGTAGATTGACCTAAGACGCCAAGCGATTTCTTTTTAGGGTTCCATATATACAATATACGGATACCCTTATAATATCACCCCGGATATCTGCCTCTGTCACATCACAGCAATTTTCTCCTAAACTACTGGACGGAAGAGGTTGAAATTTGGTATGAAGGTATAGTTTGGTGACCCGATCAGGAATACATATCGCAAAAAAAGAAATTTTGATTTTAGGGGTACTTCTGGGGGGAAAAACTAAAAAAATCGACCGTTCCGCCCCCCCCTGATCTCCGAAACTACTCAACCTAAAATTTTGAAAAAACTAGGAAATTAGAACGTTGCCTGAACTTTACAGGAAAAATAAGGAGAAGCCGTTAATATGAATTTTGGGGGGCAAATTATAAAATTAAATAAAAATTTAAAAATTATTTTTTTTTAAAACGCATCATTTAATACATCAAATGAAAGCTTTCATTCTGAGGAACACAAATATATTTTTTTCATATTACAAAAAAAATAATTTAAAAGATATTAACGAAAATATACCAAAATTTACCCATCCCCCCCCTTATCTCCGAAACTATAAAACGTAAAGTTTTGAAAAAAAATAGAGGTATAGAGCCTGACCTGAAGTTTACTGGAAAAATAAGGGGAAACCTCTACTTTTAATTTTGGGGGGCAAATTACAGAATTAAATGGAAAATATAAATTTAAAATTGTTTCTAACGGATCATGTTATATATCAAATGAAAGGACTCATTATGACGAAAACAAATATATTTTTTTCATATTTTAAAATTAAATTAATTAAAAGATATTAACAAAAATATAAAAAAATACCCATTCCCCCTCCCTTATCTCCGAAACGATCGAAACCATAAGCTGTAGAATTTTGAAAAAAATATAGCTATAGTGCCTCACCTGAACTTTACTGGAAAAATGAGGAGAACCCCCTAATATTCATTTTTGGGGGGCAAATTATAGAATTAAATGGAAAATCAAAAATTAAACTTGTTTCTAACGTATCGTGTAATATATCAAATCACAGGGCTCATTATGACGTGTACAAATTTATTTTTTTAATTTTTTTTTAAATAATTATTGTAAAATATATAAAAAAATTTAAAAAATTACCCATTCTCCCCTTTATTCCCCAAACTATAAGACCTAATTTTTTTATTTACAGGAAAAATACGAAGAAATCTTTAATATTAATATTGGGGGCCAAATTATAGAAATAAACGGAAAATAAAAAATATTTTTTTAACGTGTCATGCAATATATCAAATGAAGGGGAAGGAATACAAATATATATTTTTCATATTTTTATAATTAATTCTTTACATGATATTAACATAAAGATATAAAAAATACTCATTTCTCGCTTTATTTCAGATCCATACTACCTAAAATTTTGAAAATAATTAGGGGTACTGGGGCTCACTTGAAATTTATAAGAATAATTATTAGAAAACCTCCATAGTAATTTTAGGGACAAATTATACGATTAAATGGAAAATACAAATTCAATTTTCAAACGCATCATGTAATATATCAAATAAAAGGCTCATTATGTGAATTACGAATATATCATATTTTTAAATCATTTGTTTAAAAGATATTAGCAAAGATATTAAACATCCCATTTTAGAAACTACACTATTTAAATTTTGAAAAATATATTTTATTTGTATTTTTAAATAATTTCAATACCAGATTTAATAATTTATAATTTAAAACTTGACCTATTTTGCCCTTTATTTTCCAATCTATAGAAATTCAGACAGTAGATTATAAACGGCTTCCCTGAAAGTTTATTAGTAAAATAAAACTCTAAAGTTAATTTTTGGGGGGCAAATTAGAAAACTAAATACTGCGAATCTTGGAGATGGTACGGAACCCTTAGTATGCGAGTCCAACTCGCACTTGCCCAAATTATTTGTCTATATCCTTCCGGATATAAAGTTACAATTTATACTGCTTTAGCTTCACTTCAATGTTTTACTGGTGGCATATTTCTTTTAAATAGAGGAAACAACCAATAATAATCACTAACTAATTATTTAAATTCACTACAAGTAACTTCATTCACTATAATTCTTGATTTATATAAAGAATTTTTGAATATCAAAACAGTTTATAGAAAGTATACCCCATAATAATTAATTGAATGTCAAAATATTTCAAAACAAATGAAAACATTCGCTTACTAGATAAATAACATTAGCAAATAAATGAATTTATAACGACAATTTAGAATCTTGTTCGAGTAACACGTTATAACAAAAAATATTCAACAGTTTTGTCCATGAGTGTATAATTTAAAAATTTTCGTGTACATGTAATAAATAAACATGTTATAGAACATTTTAAATAGAAGCTGTAGCTATGAAACTGAAGGTTGACAATTTGTTTTACTTATTTCTTTGTTTTATTTCAATAATTAAACGCTGAAATTCTTAAATTATTTATTAATCTTTGACATGAATTAAACAAAATTTGTTGAACTGAATTTTCAATATCATTAGAAAAAACCTTAAACTTTACTTCTACTATAATTGTTAACTACTTCCTTATTCATCAAAGAATATTGTTGATTCAGTGATCCCATTAAAATCATAACCTAGGAAAAACCTTCGTTTTTAATGTAATTTTTGTGTTCGTTTATTCGAACATTTAAAGGTCTAGAGGTTTCTCTAATATAGAATTTATTACATTCACAAGGGATTTTATAAATGCAATTTTTTGTATTTTGAGTTGTGTTTTGTGTTTTTGTTTTTGATATAATTGTTTTTAGGGTACTTCTTGTTTTAAATGTTTTAATACATTTGTTTCGCACTCTTTTCAGTCTTTCTGAGAGACCCTGTATGTATGGTATACTTATTGTAGTGATTTGATTATCTTGGGAGTGTTGATAGGTGAAGTTTGGTTAGGTTGATAGCGATCGTTTGTTATTCGATTTTCTTTAGCTCTTTATTAATAAATTTTTCTGTGTAATTATTGGCAGAAAGTACATTGTTTATAAACGTTTTTTCTTCATTGAATTTATTCAGTTGTTTTTTGTTCGGTCTTATATAGATTTGATGATACCTCCTTTTACTGAATTTGTATGTGTCGATGGAGTTGAATCGTTCCTAGTTGCCGATGATTAAGGAAGAAATTGCTTATGGTAATGTTTTTATGAAGAACCCAATATCGGGATAGTTCACAAGGTTTTGCCTAGGTTTTCCCTTATGATTTTAATGGGAACACTGAATCAACTATATTCTCTGATCGCATCTAGGAGCGCCACATAAAATTCTGAAGATCACCTCTTTCATATTCTTCAAATTTGAAAGGAACTTTATTATTATATGATCTCTAGAAGTTTCTGTGCTACCCTGTAGATTATCAAATAAAATTTTCTTAGTTACCTACCTCATAAGTCAAATAATAGATATTGCCAATCATTTTAATTTCACGTTTTAGGATTGTGCCTTTTTTCATAGTTTCTTGGCCATTGACAACGGAATCTGATCTAGACTCCGAAACGTTTGGAAATATATTGAAATTTCAAGACTTGTGGTGTTATTTCCTAGAAAGTGCTTAACACAACATTACTAGCCCGCGTGCTCACTGGTGGACACACGACATGTTTTACTTGGGGACCGCATGTACACATGTGGGCATAAATACAATTTATGTTCAGTAGTTGATTCGCCGGTCCCTCGAAGAGATACTATATATAGCGGACGTAGTTAATTTGGCGTAATATACAGTAGACGTTGAGGGAGTTTGAATTGTCGGTGATGCATCCGTAACTGTCATTGCAGATATAAGAAGTTCTTTGAATTTGATCAGTTGCATCTTTTTCCCACTAACTTTTTTATACAAATCATGTGCATTCACTACAGTTGTAGCAGTAATAATATGCAATATGAGTCGTTTATACAATTTTATACTTCTTCGTAAATATGGTGTTTACACTGCCATTTGATCTATAAATACCTTTCTTCCTTTGTTGTAATCTATTGCGATGGCTCGTTTACGGATTTGTTTGCCCTTAATATTTAAGTTTATTATAGAGTCATCGTGCTCTGTACTTAACATCAGAACATCCCTTTTGTCTTTCCATTTTATTACTACACTTTATTTTGTCTTGATATGGTGCGCTAGTGTACCAATTATCTGTGTAGAGAGAGTTCTTCTTGAATCTAGTAGACTATACATTAATTCCATCACCACTTTTTCTCCAACAGAAAGACCATCTCCCTTTTCTTTTCCTGTATATACTTTGGTATTTCCAGGTGTAAACATTCTCGGCAAGTTTTTACTCGTCAAAGCTATAAAAAATGAAGAATTTGCAATACAAACAATGACTCACCCGTGGGCATGCAGCCCACGAGAGTAAATTTATATATTAGGACCGGGTGACCACCCGTGGGCACTTTAATTGAAATAAATCTAGGGGTGCTAAAATGCCCGTCCTTATGTGAGAAATGAGATTTTGCAATGCGGTCTTCAACTTGATAAAAATTTAAATTCCTTCTGGGAAAGCTGTGGAACCTTTGGTACGCCCTTTACTCCGTTATGATGACAGCTTTGCTGTTGAAACGACTTTGAATGAAACAATAAAAATTTCGTATTTATTACATTTATTAGCTTTATCATTAAACAAATCACTAAACTTAATGAATATTTTAGAGTGAAAACGAGTTACAACAGTTGATCCTTGAGTACCCAAAATATTCCAGTAAAGACATTAATTATCTCTATCATATTCTATAACAATACCTGTCCTGTTACTAAGCCACAGTTGATTTACGAAAACCTACAACGCCAACTCGAAAACATAAACATGTCCAATAATTAAATATTTGATAAACTGTAATTAATATTATTTCTACGTAGTCTGTATGGTTGGCAACACGTGCGTTGGAAGCAATTAATATATTTATATAAATTAACACATTATTCTACGTCGGTGACGTAAAGTGGATCAATAACTTCCCAACATCTGGTATATACATAAGTAACAGAATGTATCATCTAATAAATAGTTCGCGAACATTTTTATATAGCAATTGTAAATGAACGGCGAAAAAAGAAATGGAAAATTTTCTCGCTCACGTGGAATCTGGCAGTTTTATTATGTCAGGCTGCATTGTAATAAATAATATATAATTAGTTACACATAATTTTTGTTCTCTAATTACATTGTTTTTATTTATTTTGCGTGTACTTACGTATACGTTTATTTCTAGGCCGGAATTATACACTTTCATTACGTTAAATATATGTATTTAAGTTTCTAGTTATTTTTTTTTATAATTCCAACCGCATTGTTGTGTATTATTTGTAATTGCTACCGTTCTTGTACTTATAACGGGGAATATGGTAGTTCCTGCAGCATAATTTTATTAAAGTATACATAAGAAATGTGAAAATATAGATTTAGAATGTTGATTTGAAGATTTCCCACCTTGGATGTCTTGAAAATTGTCAAAGAATCGCTGAAATATCTAAATTCATTTTATACCAAGATTGCGCACCCCTTAGTCCCAACACTTATAGCATTATAAATGGAATTATAGCTTATTTTAGAAAAGTTCCTTTATTTAGTTATGTTTTTAAACGGATCATTTGTTTTCGAGAAAATTTCATAAATTACGTAAATCTCGCGAGTTCAGTGGTAAAACAAAACAAAGGTCATGAGGTGTAAGGTCAAATTCAAGGTCAGCGTTGAGTCTTTTTTAAAATTACCTAGGGTATGACCTTTGTTTGTTTTGAGGTTGACCTCAAAATAGCCTCAAAAAATTAGTTCAAGGTCAAATTCTAGGTCACCGTCCCGGCACATTGACACCCGGTATGAGGGCTGCCTTTTATATTTCGGGATTGGAAAACCCTAGTGTTGCAATCTGACAACTGACAGCTCTATCGTAAAGTTTGACATTTTTGGGGTTATACGTACTCAGAACGTTTTGACGTACGAGCGCTATGTGTTGTTTACAGTAACTTAAAGGATTCATCTCGGCAAAAAATATTATTATATTATTTTGCAAGATCGTCATGTGACCTATCGTGAGATTGAGTCAACCTTACACATTAGTGGGACCAGCATACATTCAATATTACATAAACATTTGAATGTCAAAAAAATTTATTCGCGTTGGATCCCACACAATTTGTCAATCGTTCAAAAAAAGGCTCGTCTCGATTGGTCGAAAGAAAAGCTCAAAAAATACGATCGCGGTGATTCAAACCACGTTTATGACATAGTACCAGGTGACGAATCGTGGATTTACGCGTATGAGCCCGAAAGTAAACAGCAGTCGACTGTATGGGTGTTTCAAGATGAGCCGAATCCAACAAAAGTTGTTCGCGCACGAAGCACCTCCTCGCCTGTTTTTTCAAAACCGTACCACTAGAACAACGCAGAACAGTCAATTTTGAGTGGTACACAACCATTTTTTTGCCAGGTGTCTTCCAAGAAATGAGGAAAACCAACCGCCGAAGACGGATCACTCTTCACCACGACAATGCGAGCTCTCAAACATCGGCTCAAACAACTGCATTTTTGACCACTCAAAACATCGATTTGATGAGTCATCCGCCGTATAGCCCTGACTTGTCACCAAATAACTTCTTTTTATTCCCTTACGTAAAAAACAAACTGAGACGTCAACCTTTTTCGATACCTGAAGAAGCGGTTGCTGCGTTCAGAACGCATGGTTTGGAGATATCTCAATCAGAGTGGAAAAAGTGCTTCGACAATTGGTTCAAACGCTTGCAAAAGCGTATAAATTTTCATGGGAAATATTTTGAATAACAATAAAGCGATTTTTGATGATTAATATTTGTTTTTGTTCTCTAATCCCGAAATATAAAAGGCAGTCCTCGAATAATTGTGTGAAGTTAAATAAAGCAGAATTTAGACCACCGAGAACTTAAAACTATACATTGCTCATTTGCGCTTGACTTGTATTGCCTTGTGCAATAAGGTCTGTTAAGAATGATTTTGTCGGATTATCAGTTTTTTATCGTTTGTAGTTTATTGTAGTACTAAAAAATAGGTTCTATTTTTTATATTTATCTTAAAATATAATTTAATGACATCAACAAAATATATTTACAAAATTTCACGTTTTTAAATGACAAACTATAAACGATATTTATGTTTGTAGCAACATTTGTATGTTTCTATCGTTTTAGCTCTTATAATAACTGTAATTCAAGACTTTTTTAAACGGTAAATATAAAAAATGCAAGAAATTGCGTGTAAAATTAAGATGTTGTAGTCTTAATGACCGTTCGGGCTGTTTCTAACAGGACGGCTTTTTGCATTAGTTGGTAAAGATGTTTGTCCAGACCCAGGTATTTTAAATTGTTTAATATATGTTTTGGGACTACTCCTGTCGTTGAGATACCAATTGGTACAGTTCGTGTGTTGTTCATGTCCCACTGAGTCTTTATTTGAAATTACAAATGCCTATATTTGGTTATTTTCTCAGCCTGCTTGATATTTATATTATTCTTGTTAGGAATTGCTATGTCAATACCAAAACTGTATCTGGTCTATTATGAGCAACAGTCCGATCGGTCAGTATAGTGCGGTCCCAGTACAGCTTGTAGTTGTTTTTTTCTAAAACAGATTCTGGATTGTATTTATAGTATGGTAATTTCACCGACTGTGATAGTTTCAGTGCTAGTTCCTGGTGCAGTATTTTTGCCACAGCATCGGGTCGTTCTTTGTATTCAGTTGCAGCGAACGGTTGACAACCTCCTGTGATATGTTGGATAGATTCAGATGTTTGGCAACCGTACCTGCATCTGTCGTTGTTAATAGAAAGGTCTTTAACGATGTACTTTAGATAGTTCTTAGTTGGAACTACTTGATCTTGGATTGCCAATATAAAGTCTTCCGTTTCAGGAAACATAATATGACCAGAGATCAACGCAGCACTGTCGACATAATCTTAGTTGACGTCATTTATATGTCTTCCATGATGGTCCATCTCTTTCCATTTCAGCAGTTTCTGATCAGTGGTGGTTTAATTGGACGTGTTCTTGTGTCAGTCGCAGTGGTGTTGAGTCATCAACCTGGCACATAACTCTGTGTAGATCAGAAAATTCTGCGAGTTTCTGGAAATGACTACGTAAAATAGAAACTTGTTGATCTAATAGTTTGCTTAGATCTGCCAATCCTCTTCCTCCTTCAAACCGTTGCAAAGTTGTACGTTCGACAGAGCTCTTTGGATGGTGATTTTGAGCTTCTGATATTCAAAACTCGAACTGTTCGTTGTAATTGTTCAATGTCAGTCTTGCACCAATTAACTATGCCGAAAGAGTGACTGAGCACTGAACATGCATAGGAGTTAATAGCCTGAAACAGATTTTTACTGTTTAGTTTGGTTTTCAACAGTCGTCTTACCCTCCTATAAAACTCTGCTCTTAGGTTATTTTTCATAGTCAAGTGATCATAAACATTATTATTAATAAAGTTTTCTCAGTATCTAATAAAACTACAAACAAATGAACTATACTACAAATATTTGTAGATTAAATACGCTTAAAATGATTTTTAAAAGAGTGTTCCAGCGTGATACAGCTCATAATCTTGTATTTCAATTTACTAAACTGAAATGTATAATTTTCACTTTTAAGTTGAATTGTGGGGACAATCCTGGATCCGGCATTGATATCATATGAGGAGTTTAAGAAAATAATATTATTAGCAGGTTCCATTTTTAGTTCCATTTTCTTCAGACTATCACTATTATTACACAAACATTACTGTATTACTATCATTACCCCTTATTGTTCGCAAAAAACCTCATTCCCTTATAAAAACATAATCATCGCCAAAAAAATTCTCATATAAAAAACCACAACTTAATACTCGATAATTTGTCCAAAATTCCACTAATAATCTGCGGCACTGCCAATCCTGACATGTCCTCGGGCGAGATTTTGACCAAATTATGTGAGCCCGATTCGGAGATCCTATCAAAAATTATGCAAACATCGCGTAATGGATGGTTCGCCAAAAAAACTCGAGAAGAACAACCGAGAAGCCGTTTAATGTGTGGTAATGTTTGTAAATAAATAACGTTAAGGATTGTTAATTTTTTATGGTCCAATGTTTTTTTCCAGCCACAATACGTTTAGACGCGCTCCAAATGGACCGGTTAATGTTTGTAATGCAAGTCATGTGAAATATCGGATCTCGATGATACAGTCTCTCCTGGGTTTGTTGCTTTAACATCGGCGATTGTGTTGTCATCTGATATGGTATCGATTGTGGAATAAATTATATAAATTATTTAAAATACGTTTATAATTTCAGCTATGCTGTTTTTGAAACGATGTGGCATTTCTTGGTAAATGAGTATTTTTTTAATTCTGGTCAGTGGCATGAAGCATGTTTTAGTTCAAAGTTTGACTTATGACATTTAAGTTGACATAAGAAAGATTTGTTGTTTTTAGATATACAGGTAGCACAACAAATTCTAAAGATCATGCATTATAGTTAAACAGCTTTCAAGTTGGAAGAATTTGAAAGAGTTGTCTTTAGAATTTATAAGTGGCTTTCCTATGTACGACTTGGTTATATCACATTCGCCAAAAATGCGATCAAAGAATTCTGCTGTTTCAGTGATCCCATTAACGTCATAAGGGAAAACCTAGGAAAAACCTTATGAACTATCCCGATACTGGGTTGTTCAAAAGGAGGTTACCATTAATAATTTCTGCCTTAATTGTCGGTAACCAGAAACGTTTAAATTCTACAGAAGTAGAAGCGATACAATCGTCTTCATTCAAAAGAATTAAGGCAGCCTCTTTTATTTTTCGTTTTGTGTTATGTTGTTCTTTGTGAAGTATAGTTGAATTGATTTTTCAAATTGTCGTTTCTTTATGTAATTCTTGTGTTCATTTATTCGTACGTTTAATGGTCTCGATGTTTCTCCAATATAAAATTTATTGCATTCGCAAGGAATCTTGTATGTGCAGTTTTTTGAGTTCTGGGTTTTGTTGGTTGGTTTTGTTTTCGATACTAGAGATTTCAGTGTATTTCTTGTTTGGAATGTTGTTTTAAGGTATAGTTGTAACTGTAATGTAGTTGTCCTGAGTAGTAGTTGTGTTAATAAGAGAAGTTCTGGGTGGATTCGGAAAGTTTGTTTTCTGTTCAACTCTGTTTAACTCTTTGTTGATGAATTTTGTAGGGTTTTTGTTTCCAGTGAGAACATTTTTTATAATTATTTTTTCTTTGTTGAATTTATTATCATCAGAACAGTTGGTCTTTGCTCTATCATATAATGACTTAATGACACCTTTCTTTACTGTATTCGGATGATTTGAATTGAAATTTAGGTATCTGTTTGTATCAGTTGGTTTTCTATAAACTTCTTTCTTTTAGTTTAGCAAGCATAATGCGGTGATCAAGTCTATCGAAGTCCATATAATATGTGGCACACATCCTCCCTCTAAGGTATAAGTAGCATACCTTTAGGGGAACTCTTTAATACTCAGATTTACAATATATGTACCAATCAGTAATTCGGTTTTAAGCTGTTCACATATTCTTGGTTGACGTCCATTTATATGTTTTCCATGAAGGAGCTTCTTCGCCCATTCGAGTAATTTCTGGTTAATTAACTGGTTGTGTAATTGGACTTCTTGTTCCATCAGTCGCAGATGTGTTAATGCATAAACTTGACACATGACTCTGTATTGATCAGAAAATCCTGCGAGCTTCTGGAAATGATTAATGGAAGTTAGTTGATCTAGTAGTTTGCTTATATCTGACAATCCTCTTCCTCTTTCATACCGTGGCAAAGTTGTACGTTCGACAGAGCTCTTTGGATGGTGATTTTGAGCTTCTGTTAGTAGAATTGGAACTTTCCGTTCTAACTGTTAAATGCCATTCTTGCACCAATTAACTATACCGAAAGAGTAACTGAGCACTGAACACGGGTAGGTTTTAAGAGCGTGAAACCGGTTATTACTGTTAAGTTTGGTTTTCAACAGTCGTCTTACCCTTTATAAAACTCTCTTGTTATGTCGTTTCTCTTGGTCATCGCACACTCTCACTAAAGCTCCCATAACGTGCCAATTGGTCATTATTATTAATATTATAGTTATTAAAACCCCCAAATATTTTAAACTAATTTAAATCTATTGATACTAAAAGTATCGCCATACCTTCATATTTTGTTGTCAAGTACTTTTCTGGATACTCTATCTCAACTATTCTTTTAAAAATACTTAAAAAAATTCAGAAATTTGTAATTTTAATTGCTCTACTAGTATGAGAACGGAGGCCAGAGTAATAGCTGATTCTGCTTTTTCCGGATTTGGACCGCGTCATTCTTTCGAATTAGTTTATTTATATACCTAAACCGGGATATAAACAAAGTTTTCCGACGTTTCGCGCACCCTTATAAGGGGTTTTTCAAGGATGAGACAAAAATCAAAACAAATGTTACTTACCTTGCGGCGACTCCATTCATTTCATCTTTTTCTCACGAACACTTTAAAACTTCACTTTTTATTCAACTTGTCACAATAATGCACAAATTCTAAATCAGTCATAGGTACGAAGAAATAATAATTGGCCCCCCGAAATTTTCAGGTAAAAGAAGGGTAGGAGGCACTTATGGGGTTATTTTATGATTCTGATGAAATTTCGTATACGTTCCTGGAATTTTATTATTGGATAATGTAAGTGATTTATTTTGTGGAAATGTTGATGCAAGATTGCCAAATGGACGAAAGTTCAAAACCTTTGTTTCGGTTGAAATTCTTGGGATTTTTGGCGATTTCAACGGCCTGACGGAATTTTATGGTAAAATAATACGGAGATTTGGCCACAACAGAGGAGTTGTCGAAGAGGATTTGGTGGCCCGTTTCGTGATGATATTCAGCTACAGCAGAGTTTGAAAGCAGGCCCGTTTTCAAACAACGTTTGTGCTCACCCAGACGAGTGTTTATAGATCGACCTGTTTCACCGATATATACCGCCCCACACGAGCATGGCATGGAATAAACACTTTTAGATGAAAGACGATTTTGTTTATCCTTTGGAGAGGGTAACATTTGTGAGATTTTGGGTAGTGGTTTGTAGACTGTTTTCACCTCGTGCTTATGGAAAAGCTTCCCAATACATCCGTGACCTTGCTGATATATGGCAAATATGCTACTGATTTATTAGGTGACAATTCTTTCTTAGGAAGGGGATGTTGTTGACGAGAAATGGAATTGCGAATCTCTCGTTTGCTGTAGCCGTTGTTTAGTAGGCTACCCTTAACCCAAGCTAATTTCCTTCTCAAACTTTTGGGTTCGGAAATGGATATAGCTCGATGCACCAGGGAGTTCAAGACTGACCGTTTCTGAGATGGGTGATGATGGGATCGGATGTGCAGATATCTATCGGTATGTGTTGGTTTTCTGTATACAGAGTGGCCCAGGCGATCATTTGGCAACCGTGAAACCAACACGTCTAGGATGGGCAGGGAAATTTCGAGGGGCCAATTATTATTTCTTCGTACCTATGACTCATTTAGAATTTGTGCATTAATGTGACAAGTTGAATAAAAAGTGAAGTTTTGCAGTGTTCGTGAGAAAAAGATAAAATGAATGGAGTAGCCACAAGGTAAATAACATTTGTTTTGTTTTTTGTCTCATCCTTGAAAAAGCCCTTTACAAGTGTGGCCGAAACGTCGGAAAACTTTGTTTAAATCCCGGTTTAGGTATATAAATAAATTAATTCGAAAAAATGACGCAAAAATGACGCGGTCCAAATCCGGAAAAAGCAGAATCAGCTATGCTGTACTAGTATTTATTTTAGTTCGAGCATCATTTTTGCTTGTGAACTCCGAATTTTAAAATACCAATGAACTCAAAAAATCAACTATATGAACTTTTCATTTCCTATATTTTATTACCCTCGATCCATGCGCTGTCGCAGCTATAAAACCAAAAGGAAGTTAACTCTATAACATTTAAATCATTTCGACTGCATCGTTACATTGTTACAGTAGTAAACTGAATCGTTAGTTCAGTTATTCATCACTTGAAAAAAAGTGACACATTAATATTCTCAACACTCTGGACATACACTATAAAACTTCCAACAAAATGCATTAAAACAGTTTAATATAGACATAAAGTAAATTGTGTGTAACGCTCAACTGCATTCTAGCGGTGTGGTAGCCTCACTAATGCTAATGGTGACGCTCACGACGCGCCGTTTTAGCAGACATCGAGACCAGTGGCGCACACAAACGTTGGTTCAAGAAGTTTAGTTCATAATTAAGAACATAATTGCTATTTGCGTGAAATGGTCTTATCTATTGTTGTTCTTGAAATCAATTTTTTTCATTGCATGAATGGACTATATACAGTGTGGACGCGTGGGTTGGAACAAATTCATTTAAAATTCAGGTCTTGGTTTTTTGGAAAAACGCTCGAATACGTCGGTTTTTTTTTGAACTGCGGTTTTTGTGATGATAAACTCATTTATACAAATTGAAACATTTGTTTTTTATTTTATTTTTGAATTTTGCATTGAATTCTCAGTAGTTTTCATGTATTATGTTCTATACCAAAAATTAACAGTTATTAAAAAATTAATTTATTTCAAATTTGAAGAAGAAAAAAACACCAACATATCAAATTAAATGTTCAAACTGTTGACCATTAACATCCTGACAATACCTAATAAAACGGTTTTCAAATTCTCGTAACACTTCATTAGGGTTTGTGGCAGGATTCGTTGTATTTCGGCCCCAATTATATTCTTTAATTCCTTGATATTTTCCGGCTTATTGAAGTAGACTTTCGATTTCACGTAACCCCAAAGATAAAAATCTAACGGGCTTACATCTGGAGATCTAGCTGTTCATTCGATATTAACTCTCCTTTCGATCCATCTATTTGAGAAAATATTATCAAAATAGTGCGGGGGCTCTCCATCCTGTTGAAACTATACCGAATCTGCCAGTATATTGGGGTTTTCACCATTCGGGTAAAGTTCTGTTAGACAGGGTATTATGTCGTTTTGTAATAGGTCTAAATAATTTTCCGTGTTAAGTGTTCCCTCAATAAAAAAGGACCCACAATTGAAGTACCCACAACTCCGGCCCATAAGTTAACTTTCTTGGAAAACTGTGTTTGACTTTCCATAATCCAATGTGGGTTTTCTGATGCCTAATATCGAAAATTTTGCCTGTTTACTGAACTATTTGAACAAAATGTTGCCTCGTCGGAAAAAACTGTCTTACTTGAAAAGTGCGGCTTGGCATTGCATCTATCCATCATTATTTCGCCAAATTCTACTCTCAGGTCCAAATCTTCTTCAGTAAGTTCCTGAACTAAATAAACTTTGTATGTGCTCCATTTATTTTACTTATTGACTGTTCTGCGGCTATTTGTCAGTAGATTTGTGAGGATTTTCTTGTAAACCGAGCAAAACAATTAATTGTGTATCTTCTGCAAGATGTTCGATTTCGTAATTGTCTCTTACGTGGCCAAAGTCCGCGTTTGCCCAAAAAACCAACACCTGAATTTTAAATGAATTTGTTCCAACCCACGCGTTCTCCCTGTATATAGATATAGAGAATATTGGAAGTAATATATCAGCACGCGTAATAAAACTATGCAATTTTTTTTTGGGAAAACACCAGAGAAAAAATATTCCCATTCGTTTCGCATAATCACTTTGATAAGATGTCTGGAAATATCTAATAGTGGCATATGATAGTGCAGATATTAATTAAGAATTAAAAACGATACAATGATTATAAAATGCCCCGCCATCTCTGCCTGTGTTCCCGATAAACTCAAGTACTACTGAACGGATTTTCATGCGGATTAAACCAATAGGTAGAATGTTTCATCAGGAAGGTTTTGGTATATAATTTGTCAAGAGTTTTTGTAAATTGGTTGAAATATAACGATAATTGTTGCAAGTGGCCGAAAAACTCAAGCGCTTGTGAGCTTTCATCTAAACCTCTGCCTAAGCCCTTTGATATATATCAAAACAAGGCATTGTGGGGTATTCCTCTTGTATGTATCTACAAAAAGGTATATATCTATCTATTAAGGATAGCTTATAAAGGTTGTTTTTTTAGACGTATAGAACTTTAAGTTGGGAACACTCTTTAACCGCGGCCATCTTGTCAGATGTCAAGTGATTTATGTTTACTTTGGTTTGGCATTTTATCATGAATAGACTGACGCCGGAACAACGCTTCCAAATTGTGCAAATTTATTTTGAAAATCATGGTTCTGTTCGAAATACGCATCGCTCACTATGTCCATTTTACGGTCAAAATAATCGTCCATCAGAGCAATTAATTCGATTAACTATGCAACGTTTTCGCACCACGTTTACTCCAAATTTTAATACGCATCCACAGAGATGTCGTACGGTGCGTACAGAAGAATCCATTGCTGCTGTAGAGCGTAGCGTAGAGGAAAACCCGAATCAGTCTATCGTGCACAGGAACTGGATATGTGTCCATCTACTTTATGGAAGATTTTGCGGAAAGATCTTTGTTTGCGTTTGTTACAAAATTCAACTCGTGCAAGAATTGAAGCCACACGATCACCTAGCAAGGCGTACATTCGGTGAATGGCCCCAAAACAAGATTGCCGTTGATCCCGATTTTCATAAGCGAATTTTGTTTAGCGATGAAGCTCATGTTGAGACACCCATACATCCACAAAAACCGACTGTTTGGTATGCTTTATGGGCTGGTGGAATAATTGGTCCGTACTTCTTTAAAAGAGGATGCTGGCCAGAACGTTACAGTCAATGGTGATTGCTATAGACCCATGATTACTAACATTTTCATTCATCTATTGAACAATTATGATGTACACGAGCTGTGGATTCAACAAGACGGTGCAACATGTCACACAGCTCATGCCACAATTGATTTATTGAAAGAAACGTTTGGTAACCGCATAGTTTCACGTTTCGGATTCGTGAATTGGCCTCCAAGATCGTGCAATTTAACGCCGCTTGACTATTTTCTGTGGGGATACGTGAAGTCGCTAGTCTACGCCGATAAGCCCGAAATGATTGACCACTTGGAGGACAACATTCGCCGCGCTATTGCCGAAATACGGCCACAAATGTTGGAAAAAGTCATCGAAAATTGGACATCCACATCAGACTACGTCCGAGCCAGCCGTGGCAGTCATATGCCAGAAGTCATATTCAAATTACAATGCCAGAAGGTTATCTTTCCAATAAAGTAAATTTCATGTCAATTTAAAAAATATGTCCTTGTTTTATTCCATTTCAAAGTTACTCTAAAAAAACACCCTTTATTTCTATGTTTGTCCCTGTCCTATAATTCATCTTTGTACTGTTAGATAGTGTAATAATAAATAAATAAATAAATATGACTCTACAATTAATCACTAGGTCTTCCTGTTGTTACATAGAGACAAAATGCTTTAAGAAGGAACCTTCCTGAATAAATGGAAATGCTTATTCCCGAAAAAAAAAAATAATAAAATAAAATAAATTATAATAAACCAGACTATCTTAAATTTTAGAAATATCATTATGTGATGAATGATTTTGATTTTCAAATCTTCAATATTCCTAGGTATCAGAGATTGTATCTATCTCGTTGCAAACGGACTTTTTCCGGTTTATTATAATAATAACCCCGTTCTATTTTTACAGCGGAGCCTTCAAATTGATACCCTCGAAGAAGGAGAACAATAAAAATAATGAAGCTGGTTTGTGAGTGTGTGTGTGTGAGCCAGAATGCCATGTGCATTATCGATTCTTCTACGGCGTCCCTCAAAATAAATGCTTCAGCTGTTTCTCATTGTTTTCTAATGCCCATTGTGTGTGAACAATTTCAGAAGCTGCTGGTAGACGGAGAAACATTTTAAGAATTATTTTTCTGCGGTCGTGTCTGTCTCTGTTAAGCGTTCTTCGAGAAATTAAAAGAACGCGAGTCGACGGTGTAGCTGGTGCGGTAATTGTTTAAAATGTAGAACGTAATTATTGAATATAAAGTTCACTGGACTGACACCTAATAAATAATAAATTAAGTATTAAAAAATAAGCGGCGTATCCCCGACGTTTATACGATCAAAGAAATAATAATAATTTTATTCATGAGATATTTAACATTTACGATCGTACGTTTCAAAGCAATTTGGGTAATTTCTCTTATGACATTTGTCTTATACTCGATCACGATAATTAAAATGTCTTTTTGCTGGCATGATTTATTCATGTTGAGTTTTTTATAGCGATTAATGATAACTGAATAACAAATGAGTATATCTACAAGACATGATTGCAGTTACCATATTGGATTAGTAATAAATATAGTAGGGCAACTATTTTTTTACTCTCCTATTTTGGATCCTCCCAAATAGTTTAAGCTGCCACTCGAAAAATCTTTACGACGAGTTCTTTTAATGTTATAAGGGTTATAGGCTACAATCTAACTTACATATAGGAGCCCTGTCAGATTTAGAAAGAAAATTTGAAGCGCCAGGATCGCAGAAAAGTCTTTTCAAGTGGTTCCGAGGCACTCCACCGTGTTTGTTGCTTGTCCAGCTTTTAGCTAAGCCATCGGTTACCTTGTCTTTGATTTTGGTGGTATTCCGTTTTTCGTGCCTTGCCCTGACTGGTTTTTAATATTTTCGCGATTATGTCTACCATAACTGTCTCACTGATGCTGCTCAGAGTAGTTGAATAATAGGTCTTCCTGAACCACTTTCTTAGGTTCTTGAGGGCAGAAGTTCTTTTTCTACAGGGCCCACGGTTATTGACGACTTTGTCCTGCATAATTAAGTGAAGGATTTCATCTCATTATGTGGTCGAAGTACTCTAACTTTCAATTGTTCCATGTTATTGTTCATTTGAATGAATGCATTTTTGTTAGTCACCCGCATTTCAAATGAATTTACTCTTTCAAGCAACGCTTTTGTTAGTGTCCAGGCCCCAATACCGTAAAAAAGAACAGGAAAAATGTAATACCTCAGCATCCTCATAATTATTTTTATGTGTTCTTGGGTGATAACACCACATTCGAAACAAAAACCTTTATATTTAAGGACCAAACGTTCCCAGGTCTATTATTCTGAGCTCATTTTCAATGGCTTTAAACATGTATTGAAAATATAAAATGCATTATACTAATACTCTCATGCTTATTCAAGTTTCATTTGCACATGACATAAATATAAATAATTAAAAATATATTTCCATATCCATCTCGTGAGTAGTAGCTTTTGATAATGGAAGCATATAGTTTTCCAAAATATTAGTAAATTGTGATTAAATTTATTAGTATTAGTGTACTTACATAAAACTTTTCATTTGGATTCTTCTCTAAATGCGCAAACTTCTTATACACACATTCAATTTGTTCACTTTAATAGTTGCTGTCGTCATCATTTTTGTAAAAAAGTAAAGTCATAAATGAATAGAAAAGAAGGTTTTTAGAGCATACATCTTTGTAATTAAAAGTCGATTATTTTAGTAATATTTATACTTCGCTACACGATTGTACACAATTGGGTTTTTACTATCGACTGCTGTTAAATTCAGAACATTAGATTAAGACTTAAGCTACTTGTTCATAGTGGGCGCCGTCTCATTTGGATATTATTAATAATTTATCTTTAAACTACTTTTTTAAAAAGACATAAATAAAGATTCTTTATATATTTTGCACTGAAGTTCGTCAATACTTAGTAAACAAAACAAAAAGAAAGAATATCGCTTGAGGGACAGAGGAGAACATGGTACCGAACGGTTTTCTATTTGCCTATAAACAAAGCGAAAAACACTGTTAAAACAAACTAATTTAAACTTATTGGAAATTGTTTCTGTTTCTCAAAGGGTTTATCAGTAACAGTTGATATGTTTCAATATTTTATCTATATTATAGGTTTACGAAATATTTAATGCATTCAGTTCATTCAAATCGTATTGTATAATAAGTCATATTGTTATTTAAATGACTTGAGAAAGATCGTAGACGATTTTTGGTAACTTTATCCAGTCTAGGAATTTTGCATAGGCAAGGTAATTTGAATGTTTTAAAGAATGTTCACACAATGATAACGTCTTTGTAATGTAATTGGGTTCAGTTTACAACTTCCTGTTGTGTTTGTTTCCGAAGTCTAAAAATTCGTGTTTACATGTTTATTTTATTAAATAACTGCAGACAGTTTTATGCTTGCGTGTCATTTATATAATACAATTTCGACCGTTATAATGATTATACGAGGGATATATCATTGTGTCAGGGTATTGAAAGTGAACTAGAATTTATTGTGCTCCAATGATCTAAAGTAAAGTTGGACTGCAGTATTTACAGATACATATAGCGACGTTTTAGTTGTTTTAATATTTTATTGAAATGATTCTTTAAAAAATGTCCAGGCGATACACCTGAGGACAGCAGAAAGACAAAAAATAACTCCTAGATTTTGTTATGAAATCAGATCAGAGTGTGATACATATGGAAAAAAACTCAGTGGTACATTTCTAGTTGGCTAAAAGCCCCAGACGGTACTAATTCGAAGAAATAGCCATTTTTCTCTGTTTCTTCTTTTGTTATCATTTTTTTTGGAGATGTCCAAAGTTTATCCTTTGCCAATTCAGATGATCTACTATTTGGGGCCAAGTCAAATTTTCCTCTATCCCGCAAATAGAAGGATTTGTGACATATTTTCAAATGTTTCTTGCTGGAATATCTTCTAATTCGAGATCTCAGAAATTGTTATGACTGTTCCCAAGGACAGACTCGATATATAAAAACTGATTGACTCTGGGATATTGATGGAAAACTGTAATCGGGGTTTCGAGAAAGTGCGTGATATTTCTGGTACCTTTCATGGAATATACGAACATTCTAGAAAAATCGAGAACCTCAAAATCTTATATAAAACCGAACACAGAACATTTTAGCTTTTGAATCGACAGTAAACGTTAATTGAAGAAATTAAAATTAGAATATATTTGTAGTGTTGTATTGTCAATTTTTAATGAATGTAACTTCTCTGGTGAATAGTTAAAGCTGATTTTGATATACAAAAACTTGCTTTATACTGAGTGGTCCGTATGATCAAGTTTATTAACTTCAATTATTTTCATTAACCAACACTGAAGTCCTAGCATTGGTCTGAGAGAAGTGTCATAGAGAACACCCCAAACCTATGATAACATAAACATTAATGGTACGATAAAGCCCTTAATATATCTGAAGCGTTTGTTTTCTGTACAGTACTTAGTCTATAGAAATCGTACACTAAATATTTCATCTTCTTAACTATGTTGTTAACATCCAGATTCCTTTTTACATTGTGATTATGTTACACCCAGATATTTATAGTTAGTGACAATTTAGTATAACTGAATTTTTATAATTTCCAAAAGTAATGTAAACTGACTACTAAATTGAGTAGAAGTTTATACGAGGTGTGTTCAAAAAATACCCGGAATGTTTAAATTTCGCGGGTTTGGAGAGCCCGATTGTAATTTTTTTTTATTATGTTGGTATACATGGCCCTGAAGTATTATACAATTTTTAGCTGTACTCATTGTTTACTTTGTCTGTGGCAGCCGGTAAGTTTAGATGTGTTTTTATGAGCTCGGCGATTTTCAATTGTTAAAAAAGATGAATCAAAGAATTTGTATTAAGTTTTGCGTAAAAAATGAAATAAAGTGTAACAAAGTGTGCGAAATGTTAGCAAAGGCCTATGGTGAGTCTGCTATGAAATCAAACAAGTGTTTACGAGTGGTATAAGCGTTTCCAAGATGGCCGTGAAGTCGTTGAAGATGACGAACGGCTTGGACGCCCCAGCACATCGATAATCGATGGAAACGTGAAAAAAGGGAAAGAAAAGATTAGGAACGATGGCGGAATCACAATAAGAGAAGTCACTGATGAAGTTGACATAGTTATTAGCTAATCCATGACATTTTTGCGGAGTTTTGGGTATGAAACGCGTGAAAGCAGAATTTCTCCCTAAATTGTTGAATTTTGAACAAAAACACAGGGTTATGGAAGTTGCTCAGAAGTCACTAAATGAAGTAAACGTCGACTTGTTCAAAAGAGTAATAACAGGTGACGAAACATGGGTTTACGGATATGACGTCGAAACTCAAATGTCCCAATGGAGGCATTCTGGCTCTCCAAAGCCGTAAAAGGCTCTGCAAGCGCGGTCGAACGTCAAGGAAATGCTTACTGTGTTCTTTGATTTTAATGGCATAGTGCATCATGAATTCTTGCCACAAGGTCAAACGATCAATATAGAGTACAATCTACAAGTTCAACGCCGTTTGCGTGAGGCAGTGCGAAGAAAATGTCCGGATTTGTGGCAAAACAGTTCATAGCAAAATATAACACTGTAATGAAGCCCCAACCTCCATATTTGTCAGACATGGCCCCTTGTGACTTTTTCCTGTTTCCAAAAATAAAAAAACCTTGAAGGGTCGTCGTTTCATACGCATAGATGACATCAAAAGTGCTGAAAGAGCTCAAAGATGTCCCAAAGATCGAGTTTCAGAAGTGTTTTGAGGATTGGAAAAAGCGCTGCTATAAGTGCATAATATCTAATGGGGACTATTTTGAAGTGGACAACATCGATGTAGATGAATAAGTAGTATTTTTGAACACACCTCATATATAGGATTTAATTAATCATTATTAAAACCAATCAGACAAATCATTTATGACTAACAGAAAAAGCAACGGTCCCAGAATTGTACCTTGGGGAACTCCAATATTAGTGAAGCCTGGGATACTTTTAACACTGTTAACTTTATTCTTTAGAATTAAATATCACTAGTTAACAACTAAATATGACAATTTTCTTACTGGTATATTTATTTATCAGAATGTTTACAATAATTATACATTAGGTATAATATAATAAACCTTGCAGGGTAAACTCAGTTACTTATTCGCAGATCTGATAATCTTAACACTAACCTTAATGATAATTTCGTATAAAAGTTTATTACTAATATCCTACAAATTTGTTGTTATTGAAATTATGTGATACTAATATATATGTAGTTTAAAGCATTAGAACTTTTATATCGATTTCTCCCTATATAATTTACTATCCTGCTATTTGAAATTTTAAATATTAGTCAAGATCCATGGTTTTATTTTCTTTTTGAAAGTGTTAAGGTTTTTTAGAGTTTTCAAATCATTTGGCAGGTTGTTGAAAACATTAATAACTTTAACATAACTATTTTTACTGCTTATTGTTCTATATCTTTTCGGAATAATAATACTTCTATTTCTTGTAGAACTGTTGGATTTTATACATTTATTTTTAAACGAGTCATAATAGTATTTAAGAGTCTCAAAAGCAAAGATTTGTTTCAGATTTAGTGTTTTTTTTATTTCAATGAAAGTTGTTTTTTTATATAATTTTCAGGACTTTATTTTGTAAACTTTGTAATAAAACTTGTTTAGTTGAATAAATCTCTCCCCAAGCTATGTTACCATAGCAGATGTATGTTATACTATGTAAAAGTACATAGTATAACATTATCAGGTAGTCTCTCAACATAATTTTGGCCATTTTCCGAAATATAAAAACTAGGTATTTTATTTTATTTATTAAATATTCAACATGCATGTCCCATCTGATTCTATAGTCAAAACAAATTCCTAAGTATTTACAATTTTCTACCGTTCTTATTTTTTTGGTATTTATCTTAATATCTACATGGCGAGGAACACTATTGCAGTAGTTTCCGAATGTCATGAAAACCGTTTTATCAATTTATTTTAGGCAAGTCATTTATTTATCACATTCAGATAGTAATTCATTTGCGTTTCGACTGCATTCCATGTTTTTACTGTTGATATCACAGTCGCATCAACAGCAAAAGATAATATAATTTTCTCTGATGTATCAAGTAGTAGATCATTTATATATGAAATAAATAGTAGGGGACCCACGATGGTACCTTGTGGAACACCTGTTTTAATTTCACTGAAACCACTTACAGTGTCATTTATTGTTACTGGCTGATTTCTATTTGTCAAGTAGCTTGAAATGAGTTTGAACGCACTTCCTCTAATTCCATATCTGTATAATTTATCTAATAATATTGAATGGTTAACAGATCAAAAGCTTTGGCTAGGTCAAGGAATGTATCAGCAATAGGTTCACTTTTATCAAGTTTTTCATAAATTGTATTAGTAATAAAATTTAGAGGGTCTTCTGTACCATTATTTTTCATGAAGCCATATGGCATTTTTGATAAGATTTTATTTTTTTAATGAAATCGAGTAGTCTATGGTAGATAATTTTTTGATAAATTTTTGCTAGGTTTAATATCAATGACATTGGTCTATAATTTGCGATATTGTATCTATTATTAGCCTTATAGATTGGTGTAACACACAGCTAGCTTGACTTGGTAGCTTAACATTATTAAAATCTTTAGTTCTGTGTCAGTGTATACAGGGATATTTTCTAGTATTACCATATTCAGAAGACGTTACTTACGTAGTAGTCTTTTTTGGAAGCACTAAAATTACAGTTTACAAGGTCTTTCTTCCATATAAGACTTAATATATGAACCTCAAAACCATATACTATAATGTATCATTTTGAGATACTAATAAAAAGAAAACGAGAAAAATCTGTTCTTATAGTTATTAGCTGGAGTAACATTAAAATTGGCAATTTATATTCAAATGTTTTTTGATTTAAATGATCATCTTTTATAATACCGAAAGAAGAGAGACGAAGAAAGAGATATATAATAAAAGCAAGTCATTATAGGTGGAATTTTATACCTGCTGCATTTGTTGCTGCGACGACTAATGAACCATCAGACGATTGTATCAGACCCATAGAAATAAATGAATATTTTCTGCCCACCGCGCCACCACCGTCTTTCAAATGAAATTAAAATGTATTCATGTTCCCGAATATTATGTATTCGAACTTACGTTTCCCATCCATAAAGAGATCATCACTGAACAAAATCAGTAATGGTACCATTGAATATTAATCAAGTTGTGATTTTGAGGACGATGAATTAATTTTCGGTAATTCGATGTTTTGACGTGTAGAGGGTGTTGCGAAACAAATGTGAAAACACATGATTGTTTGCTGAAAAAGTTAAGTAGTATGTCATAAACATTGTCGGCAAAAATAACTATAAAATAAAGTTACATTTTTTTAACAGAATTGCCTTAAAGTGTCATCAAATCCACTGTTAAAAGTAAGCAATTCCAGGATATCCCTACAATCAATTTTTTTGTGAACTAGTTTAATAAAACTGTTATATAAAGGGTGTTTTTTTAGAGGTATAGAACTTTGAAATGGAATAAAACATGGATATATTTTTTAAATTGACATGAAATTTACTTTATTCGAAAGATAATCTTCTGGCATTGTAATTTGAGTATGACTTCTGGCATATGACCGCCACGGCTGGCTCGGACGTAGTCTAATCTGGAGGTCCAATTTTCGGTGACTTTTTCCAACATTTGTGGCGTATATCGGCAATAACGCGGCGAATGTTGTCCTACATGTGGTCAATCGTTTCGGGCTTATCGGCGTAGACTAGCGACTTCACGTATCCCCACAGAAAATAGTTAAGCCGCGTTAAATCGCACGATCTTGGAGGCCAATTTACGGATCCGAAACGTGATACTATTACCAAACGTTTCTTTCAATAAATCAATTGTGGCACGAGCTGTGTGACATGTCGCCCCGTTTTGTTGAAACCACAGTTCGTGTGCATCATGATTTTTCAATTGATGAACGAAAAAGTAATCATCGCTCTATAGCGATCACCATTGACATTCTGTCCAACATCGTTTTTAAAGATGTACGGACCAATTATTCCACCAGCCCATAAAGTACACCAAACAGTCAGTTTTTCTAGATGTAACGGTGTCTCAACATGAACTTGAGGATTATCATCACTCCAAATACGGCAGTTTTGTTTAATGACGTATCCATTCAACCCAAAGTGAGCAACGGTAATAATGTTTTGGGCCCATTCACAGAATGTACGCCTTGCTAGGTGATCGTGTGGCTTCAATTCTTGCACGAGTTGAATTTTGTAAGCATGCAAACCAAGATCTTTCCGCAAAATCTTCCATAAAGTGGATGGACACATATCCAATTCCTGTGCAATATGGCGGATAGACTGATTCGGGTTTTCCTCTACGCTACACTCTACAGCAGCAATGGATTCTTCTGTACGCACTGTACGACATCTCTGTGGATGCGTATTATCATTTAGAGTAAACGTGGTGCGAAAACGTTACATAGTTAATCTAATTAATTGCTCTTATGCACGATAATGTTGACCGTAAAATGGACGTAGTGCGCGATACTTATTTCGAACAGAACCATGATTTTCAAAATAAATTTGCACAATATGGAAGCGTTGTTCAGGCGTCAGTCTATATATGATGAAATGCCAAACCAAACTAAACATAAATCACTTGACAGCTGACAAGATGGCCGCCGGTTCAAAGAGTTCTATACCTCTAAAAAAAACACCCGTTACAAAACATCTCGACTCGAGGATAGCTTTGGAATCTTGTAATTTACTAAGTTTCTTTTAGTGTTCTTTAAGTGTTGCGGTGATATTCCCAATGTAACCTAAAATTTATATTATTAATAAATTTTACCTTTATCTTCTCAATTTCAACATACTTATTGTAGACCAGGTTCTATGCTAAGCTAGCATATTTTAATGCACCTCTTACCAAAGAGATATATAACAGAATATCACATTCTACAGAAGTAAAACTTTTTGTAATCCTGGACATAGACCCTAAATTACGGTAAGCTCAGTTGACAAATAGAAATAATAGCTCGGAGTCCAGAGTTACATATAGATCTTTAATATTTATAACGGTCTGTGAGATGTAGTTATGTAAGGAATATTCAAAATTGATACACGTTCTTAGCCTTGAAAAAGTTATTTTGGTACGTTCATTATGTTTAATCTATTTAGAGCTTAATATACAAATCTATCTAAATCTTCTTGCAAGTTTAAATAATCACTATTGCTTTTTGTTATGTGCTTTTTTAAGTAGTCTTCATAAAGATTGTAACTAGAGTGTCAGAAACAAAAACCTATGTTATAAACAAACAAAAGAAAACTAGAAAATGACAAGGGCCCCAGGTAGGATCCTTGGGGTACCCGAGAGGTGACTTTGAAGAGACTGGAACACTCGTTACCCAACTTGTACATATTGTGTTCTGTCGTTTAGGCATGAGTCAATAAATCTTAGATAGGTAGATAGTAATTGAAAGGGCTGAACAACAGTAGCCCTGTAGCAAAACCCTTTGAATCAATATTTTTGGGAAGTTTTCATGAAGGTACTTTGAAATATTTAAAAAGGATGAGTGAAATAACTTTTTAAAATATAAAACAAAGTGTTTTTTCAAGATCGTCCAAAAGGGGTAAAAGAAAAAAAATGTGACTGAAATGTGTGAAACATGATGATAATTTTATCTGAAAATGATCTCGAATTTTTTTAATTGTGTTAAGGTAGATGGAAGTTTAGAGATGATTTGTATAAGTTAATTAAATTAATTTAAGAAGCATAAATCCAATATTTTCTATAATCTTATTTTTTCATATTTATTTATTATATTTTTTATTTCGAATTTTTTTCTAGTTGAAACCAAATTTTTTTTTAGTATGCTCATGGATTTTAAATGGCTTAATCATTTTTAGTAATTTAAACTGAATCGAATATTATTTTCTATAATCTAAACACTAAAAAATTGATAAATATACCAGGTTAATGAATCCCAAATGACTTTCCTTAATCAATTTGAATATTTAAAATTGTATTTATTCTCTTAAGGTATACATTGTTTCCATATATTTTTATAATACAAAAAAAAACGGTTTTTCCGAAAATCGGAAAAACAAATGCAAACTTTTTAAATAAATCTCAAAATTAAACATCAAGAGATCTTACAAAATAATTATTAATCAGACAGGGTGTTTTGTGTCTGTTTTATTATTGTTTATTTGAAGTCGGTTCTTTTTTGAAAATTTCGGAATGGTATAAATTTATTTATCTGATTTTTTTCTGAAACAATGACATTGCTTGTGACGTCACGATAATTAACCGAACTATAATTAGAATGAGTATTTCTTTATATACTATATATTAAAATTCTGTTTTTTTTGCAGGTATGTATAATTTAGAATCAAAGCAAATAGGGAATCCATCATAGATAGTAAGTGATATATCTTTAATTTTAATTATATAATCTGGTTATCTTAATTTACAAAAGTAATTCAACATATGGTAAGGAATTGATATAGGATTTTGTTAGTATACATCCACATACCAAAGGTCCGGCTGCTGTACAACCAGTATGTACGTTTGTTATAATGATATGGGGTATTAGACAATTGTTTCGTGTATTTTCCTTTTCTATATCCTGCAATTGGTACTTCTGGCAACTGCCTCTACATCAATATGTATTAAATGTATAATTCAGACTGTGACAGTCGTCATTTATTTTTTATGCGCGAATTCATAACTTGACAGTGAAGATGACATTTTTGTGATCTGTGTTTGAATTCTCAACCAGCCCTCAAGCCCCGATTGATATCTCCCTAGTTATTCGTATGTAATTCTGCAACCAAGCAAAAATATTTCATTAATACAATTTAAAATTCACTTTTTAATCAGTAATGATAAGTACAAATTACCAGAGGAGACATATTTTTATAAAATCATAAACCGCAGCCATACAGCTCATACAACAAGAAAAAATATATTTTAATATTCTAAAAAATTTGCATTCGTATTCCTTTACAAAATTGTTTACAACAATAAATTAGGTATTAGTTTAAACCTCTAAAATTGTTCTCAATGTTGCTCAAGAAAAAAAATTGTTCACGTTTGGGGCATTTACTAAAAAAAAGTAAGTTATCCTATTTCTGAATTCTTGTTTTTGTGGGGTGCTATAAGGTTGATATATTTTATTGAAAGCTCTAGATAAAATAATGATTATTATCAGTTGCGAGGGCATAGGGTTTTGAAATTGTTTCGTTTGCCACTGGCCCTGTTCAATTCTGGTGTTTATTAATATTTTTAAATAGGGTGTCAGCTATTTTTTAATCGAATAAAATCGCGAAATTAGTTTAAGAAAATGTAATTTAAAGAAATTTTAGTTCACTTGGTTTATTATTGTGTGTATAATTCTTGATCTAAAATCGGGTTTATTATGGTGAGTTCGTGCTCCCTATTAGGGGTAATACATGTATCTTTAATGTGTTGGGGGAGGAACAAAAAATAACAACTGTTTCACTCCTGCGGGCTGTAAAGGATTCTTAAATTTATGTTTGTTACTTGGGATCTCAAAGAAGCATTCTTTAGAAAATATTATAAAAAACAGAAACTGATACACGGACATGATTGGGTAGAACATGAAAAATACCATTCTTCTTCTGTTTCTTCCAAGAGTAGCCTTTCAGGTATGTAGCCTTCAAGGTTGATTGTGGCCTTGATCTGAACGACCTTATTGACCACGGTCAAGCTTTTTATGTTGTGGTATAATTTATTTCTAGGTAGATCGATTTACAGACACGGGAAAGCCTTTGACTTGACAATCACTATCACTATTCACTCTTAGAGCATTTAATGTCACTGTAAAAGGGCCCTTTAATTGTTTATAAAGTTCATTGATTATCGATTCTACATCAGCCAAATATATATTCACTTAACCTAGTTTTACTTAACCTAAGACTCACACATACCTGCGACTGCCCCATTTTTTTAAGAAAAAATTCCATATAATCGACACTGTGTATTTATTGTATTTTATTTGTAGACTTTGGATGAGATAATTATATTACGTGACATCTCTTGAGTTGAATGGATTTATACTCTTTTATTTGGTTAGTTGTTGCAATCGATTTTGTTTGTTTTAAAGCACTCGAGTATGTTTTCCTTGTTATACATCATCCCTCATTGTCAATAACAAACCCTTTTTTCGTACAGATGGAAGAGGGGTGTGTCGTCGCTGAATGATAGGGGTTTGTATATTATATATGATTATTGTAATGTATTTTATTCATATGAACACTTTGAAATATTAGCCATCAAAAGCTGCACGGTGAGGGTGCTGCAACTATCGAGAGGTGCTGCTTAGAAATAATACGTTGCCTTGCCCCCAGGGGATGATAGTAAAATCGCGAAATATGATCCTTATGGTTACTTCGACAAACCTAGCTAACATCTAGTTGCTGGCCCATTGCGTATGTCAGATTTATATTTCCCTTATTTTTGTTATTTAAGTTGGAAACTGTAATGTTTGACATTTCTGTTCTGCTGTTATTGAGGGCCTATCAATTTCTTCAATTTTGCTTGTAATACCGCCTCCCTTAGGTCACCAACTGTCTCAAACTTTCTTTTGTATACTTTGTATTTTAGCGCACCCCATAAATAGAAGTCTATAACTGCCAAATCGGGAGACCGGGGTGGCCATTTCTTCCTATCCAAGAGTTTGGATAGATATTATCTAAGTGTTGTCTTACTAATAACGAGTTATGAGCAGGTGCTCCATCATGTTGGAACCACTCAATTTCTAAACGAGTTCGCAAATTCAAATTATGCAACATGTCTTGAAAAGTGTATTGCAAGAAATGCAAGTAGCACTCCCCAATAAGTGATGCGTCATAGATAAAAGGCCCCAGAATAGTAGATCCTATGATACCACACTAAACATTAAAACCAAATTTTATCTGGGGTCGGCTTTGTTCTACATGGAAAGGGTTTTCTTTAGCCCAGATTTGCTCATTGTGTCTATTGAACATACCGCAGTTAGTAAATCTAGTTTCATCTGACCATAACACCTTTAATGGAAACTGTGGATTGTCAAGGCACTTGTCTCTAAACCATCTACAAAACAAAATACGTCGATGTTCGTCACCAGCATGCAAAGTTTGAGAAACTGAAAGTTTGAACGGGTGGAACTTGTGCGCTTTCAGTACCTTAACTACAGTTCGTTGAGATGTGCCAGCTTCTGGCGTAATCTCACGAGTTGATGTAGATGGATTTTGATTTACCATTGTTAAAACATTTATTTGTGCTGCTTCGTTAATTTGATTATGTTCCCTTGGTCATTTAGTAAAAGATCCATATTTGCGTAAACTATCGTAAAGCCTCTTAAATGTACATTAAAATATCTATAAAAGTATTCCTCAGCTGCACGAACTGAATTTTTATGGCATATGATATAACATTCCACCATATTCAGTTTTTCTTCGTTAGAATATTCCATTTTATTACGAAAACTTGTCAGTATCGACTGTCAGTTCAGCACTACTAATGGAATTACTCTCAAATGAGGAAACGTCAAAGTGAAAACAATCTTTTTCATGGCTACCTACGTTAAAAGTGAAAATAAGGAGAAAAGCATCCATAACTCCGTTATTTTTATGAATAACTATATCGAGTATTATATCGTTGAAAAGCTCTATAAATATCCGATTTTTTGAGGTCATAGCCAACTATGGTTTCCAAAAGAAGATAAGTTTGTGTCATATCTCGAAAAAGAGAGCTGTCACGCAAACGGGGACAAGACAAACATATTCGAGATACAATTTTTGTCAATTTTGATATTTACACTTTTTTATAAAATCAAAAACAAAGGAGCTAGAGGGATTTGACTAAATCGACAAAATTTCGTTTTTTCAAAATATCTAGTAAGCCATGACTTTTTACAAAAATCCGAAAGTGTCATTAAATTGGGCCAGTAAAACTGCAAATCTTTCCCAATTTAACCATTGCTCTATCTCCTCTAGTTTCCGAGATCCCTATACTGATCATCAAAAAAACTCACCCTGTATACAAACCCCAATCTGTTTTAGAAAATAACAACTAGAAGCTGTACTGCGATCGAATTCACTCTGATTTTTACCCAGCGTTCCTCTGTTCTGTCATTTTCCATAATTCGGTTGTTGTTGATTGGTTGTCTTCTTTCATGCAAGCACTTCGTTGGTTCATCTTGTAGACTTCCAGCCCGTATTTTTGTTGGTAATCCGGTCAATTTAGGCATTTCAAGTATCAAAAACTCCCGGAAAGCCGTAATTACGTGGAAAGCTTGGGTTTACCATCAGAAAAAAAGTTTTAAAAGTCCCCATTAATTCCACATGCCCTACAAAAGTTATTCGCGGTCAAGGGTCAAAATTTGAAGCTTTTTGGGTTTATTTCGAAAACGTTTTAGCGAAAACATACTTCATATCAAAGTAGATTTTAAAATGATCTACCAAAATAGTTCTAAATAGTTTTTTTTTTCTAAGAGTATTTTTGTCAATGGTTAAATATCGGTATTTATTTAGACAATTTAGAGAATCAATTCCGTTAAAGACTTTTGCCCATCAATCAAATCTTTTTTTTTTTCGAATAATTTTACTAATAAAGTTTAGCTCTTTCTGTACATTGCTTATGTAATATCGCAGCCGATTATTGCATCTAAAAATAAAATATGGTTTTGACATTTTGGATAAACAGATAATCTTTGTGAAGAATTTCTGTTCACCCTTGAGTTTTTCCAGGTTTCTGAAAGTAAATAATTTGATCCATATGAATCTTTGTAATGAGTAGTTGAGATAAAACACACAATGGCAGACTTATGACTGTCGCGCGAAAACGAACATTCTTCCTGCGAAAAGTTAAAAGCTTGAACTCAACGGCAAACGTACTGCGGTGGCGAAACTTTCAACTTTCCCGTCGTCGAGGATGAGACAAAACATAACGGGGGACCGTAAAACCGCTAATCAAAACCACCCCTACAGGGCTACAACGTACTGCTTCTAAAACTCGCTCACCATTCCACACCTGCTAATGCTCGGTTGCCAACGAAGACGAACGTGAATTCGGGGATCTTGTGCCCGACGAAGATGAAAGATGAATTATTGTCTGGGGGTGAGGTGATTATAGGGGTTTGTATTTAGTTGTTATTCGGCTTAGGGGCTTATGTATTAGGATTAGATGTTGCCACATGTGACGGTTTGTCACAGGGTGAAATAAAGATGGAATATTTTAAAATGTGATTTCGTGGTAACTAAAGTCTAACTGTTTCATGGTATTTAGAATCATGAAATAAAAATTGTTTAGCGTTTCAACAAAATTTGGACCTTTCTTGTGGAAAAATGAACTTCCGTGAAATTGTTTGAAATTTTGGTATGTTGTAGAAGTTGATGTTCTAACAAAAAGAGTCCATGGGCTCAAACAGATTCTATGACTAGTTTTCGAGATACAGAATGTTAAACATCCAAAATGCCACATTTTTGATATCAGATTTCCAATGATAGATGTGCTTCATTTCCAGTTATTGGAGAAATTGTGATTTGTACATTATTGGATATAAATATTTTACCAAACAATTGCCATAAGTTGTGGTGGATTACAGGGTATTTAAAAAATACTAATATGTGATTTTGGAAAAATCTTTTTTTTTATTATAATGTTGAAAACATAAGAAGATGTTATTGCACAATTAATATCTCGTTAAAGTAATAATTTCTTGGATGAGATTTATATAATATACAGTGTGAGCCATAAATATAGCTAGAGAAGGCATACACTATTTTTCCCAATTAATGAGTCACCCTGTACGAACCATTCGTGCTGCAATTTTAATAAGACATTAAACAGATATATTATCCATCTCTTTATACTCAACGGGATGTTAAACTGATTGCAAAAACTATTGAAAAAATGTATATTGTATACTACCCTGTAGTTGTAAATTCTCTCCGTCAACTTTGTATGTTATTACATTTTTACGTTAACAAATGTTCAGTGTTTTACTGAGCAGAATGTTATTAAAATTGTATAAATAGTTTTCGAGATATAGAGTCTTAAACTTCGAAAATGTCCTCTTTATCGTATCAGATTTCTCCTAATAGATGTGTTTTATTTCCGTTTATTGCAGAAAACGTGGTTTGCACATTGTTTGACATAAATATTGCACAAAAAATTACTATTAATTATTTTTTATTAAAGGGTGTTTCCCATATACGTAACATGTTTTTTAGAAAACTATTTTTTTATTATAACGTTGAATACATAAGAAGATCTAATTGCTCTGTTAATATAATGTTAAAGAAATTAATTTTTGGAAGTGTAATTTTTCAAAATTAAGTAGCTGGCAATTATATAACTCGTCGAATATAAATAAAACTTCTTCAAGAAATACCCAGTTAGTTGACACGCGTCGGACAATTTAAAAAAAACGTAAATTCTGGAAATTGCATTTGTAGTATCAGTTAATTATCTATATACGATTATAAATAGGCAAAGACAAAACGATTAGGTACCATTTTCTCCTCTGTCTCTCAACCGATTTTCTTTATTTTTGGTTTGTTTAGTAGCTACTGACAACCTTCAGTGCAGAATGCTAATATTAATTTATAATATTGGTTCATTCATTAAATAAAATATAATAAAAATTCATTATTTACGTCCATAATGTCAACGCCAAACAACAGAATGTGCCGCCGCCGCCAGACTCAAAACATTGTGTAATTATATATAGAGGGACCAATGCTGTTTTATACTTAGAGCATGTACGTCTGGAAGTGGCATGCAAGCGTTGTTATTGTTTAGTGTTAAAGTAATCGTTGTATATTATAATTATACAGGGCGATTCTAGATAAGTTAGAAATCTTTTTTTTTGTTGGTGTTAGATAAGCAGTTGCATATATAGGGTATTTAAAGTATAGGGTGCAATTATAACTAATAAAATAATTATATAGGGGAGCCCATTAGCGAATGAATTTACAGTGTTCTTGGAATAGAAGGTGCAGTAGAATTACAGTTATACAGGGTGGTGCAAAAATATTATACAGTGATGCATATATAGGGATGATGAAATATAGGGTGAGAGGAATTATAGATGTACAGGATGATGATAAAAAATGTTAGAAAAGGAAATGATTTGTAGAGTAGCCCACGAAGAGTTCCATATATATGATGATTGAAATATAGGTCGGAGTAGATTTATAGTTACAGAAGATAGTTAAAAATTTCATAAACAAAAGGAGTAAATACGGTGGCTCATAGGCAGTGGCATATACAGAATGGTTTACCGGGTGGTTAAAAAAGGTTAAAAAATATTATGCGTGGTCCATGAGCAGTTGAATATACAGGGTGGTAGACATATATAATGAGATGGAATTCTTATAATGAGGATTTTAATAAATGTTAGAGAATTGACTGCAATTACAGCTATACAGGGAGGTTAGAAAAAATAAATATTTAAGGTTGAATTGTTGTCATATTAATATTTAGTAATAATATATAATATTTAATATTTAGCGGTTGAATTGTTGTCATATTAAATTAAGAATTACGAATTTGAACACAAATAAAGTCCTATGAATTATATTTGAAATAAACTTGAATTTCACTACTTATTTGTAGAAGCGAGATGTAAGACCGACATCTAGGATTTTCGAGGAAACTATCACACAGAAGTTCCTAATCTGGATCCGTTCCGTGTAATTGCTGTTCTCCCTAAAGTGCAAGGTTAGAATGTCACGATAAATGTTTTAGGTTACTTAACCTGCCAGAGATATTGACACAATTGGTCGAATTTCGACCACTGGGTGACAGCTAGTTATAATAAATTTCCAACAAGTATCGGCCGAATCAATTGAATATCGATATTTACCAAATTAATAGCTCTTAAACGCATGTGTCCATTTAAGTGAAACTAACAGAAGTTTTCAGCTACATAAAGGAACCCAGAAACAATATCTGAGTACTGGCAGTTATATTAAAATTTTTGACAGTTTGTACCTGGAGTTTATTATTTACTTTGTTATATTACCTTGTTTATTTTAAAAATGACTCTATTGCAATAAGTTTTACAGATCAACATTACAGTTGTTTGAATCATACCTTGTATTGAACCGCTCTAGTGCATGGAAGTCAAGTAACGAGTAACCAGAACCGTGAGCAGACACATGCTGAGAGCAATCTAAATGCATCTGATTAGGACAGATGCCACTCCTATGAAGGGTTTTTATTTTGCCAACTGTATGTATATATACAGGGTGGCCGATTTTAAATGACGCAGCCAAATTTCTGAAATTGACCTTGAAGTTAAGGGCACCATCAGGTGCCCCCCCTCTGTCTTTTGTATGAACTTTTTTTTTCTCTGAAGTGTATTTTCCAAAACTTTTACCTGCTCCATTGTAAATGTGTCACCCGTTATATTAAAGTTTGGGATGCTTTAAATAAATAATCGACTAGGTGGAAAAGTGGGTAAAGGTTTTGCTGTTCCATCAAACTCTGCTACCGTATTCTCCAGACTTGGCTTCTAGAGACTACACGCTGTTCCCAAAACACAATGAAAATTTGCTTGGAAAGAATTTTAACATGACGGTGACACAAGCACAAAAGTTATTGTAATATCGCTGAGGCAGGATTGAAGAAACCTTCTTAATATTGTGAAAATATCCTCGTAATTTGAGAATTTATCAAATTTCGAATTACTGCTGATGTTTACAGAAACTTTTAAGAAAATATAAAGCTCTCTACGTACTGACGATAATTTCAGGAACAAAGAAATTTTCCGGTGCTGATTTAATCTGCATTTGCTCATCCAATTTGTCGTTCGTTCAAATTTGTGTGAATAATAAAATAAGTAACGGTACGTAATTCTACATTAGTTTTAATAATTGATTCGACCTTAGCTGACCTTACGACGTTGTACATGCACTCACAGAAAGTCTTTTATTATATAAACGAAATATAAAAATAACTTTTAAAATATCGTCGCTCGTTATATGCCGTCCTATTTCCATTTAGGTACAAATAGTCCAGGCAGTATTTGATTTTGCTGGGCTGCTAAATTTAAACTGAAATATCGAAGAAATACTGTTTTTTATCCTTTTTCCATTTATGACTTGGAAACTTCACACAAGGCACGAGGTTGTGATCCATAGACAAAACAGATTCCAACAGGTTCTAGACCAATGAAACCTAAAATAACGTTTAGAAGTTAGATATTTGATATGCTTATGCTTGGTTCCAAGAAGTAGTTTGACATTAAATTACCTTTACTGATGTCACACGTTTGGATCAAATATTTGCAATAGACTAATACTAGGCTGCATGGAGTTGGCCGTTACTTGGTGGAAATTAAAACTCATGATGAAATAATACACAGTATTATTGAATTCCACTTTATTTACACATTTGTGACAATTGTGTCTGAGTGGAATTCAATAATACCGTGTATTATTTCATCATGACTAATACTAGAGTTCAAATAAAAAAATAATCCTATATGTTTTGCAATAAACTTAATATTTGTCTAAGTACTTCTTGGGAAATAACACCACAGTTAAGAAAATTGCTGTATATTCCAGACGTTTCGGGGTCTAGGTCAGACCCCGTTGTCAATGGTTAAGAAACTTGGATTAAAATATTTTAACTTACATCTTAGAACGGGGTCTTTAAACAATAGGCCCATCTGTTTTCTAAAAATCTATAATCTTCCTTAGATTTTTCTGGAACTACGTCCACTTTCATTTCTTTTTCATAAGATAAAATGTATAGAGGTACAAAATATTGTAATTCAATTCACTACTAGATTGATACGAGTGTAATGGCAAGCGCTGAAATGCAAAAATCTTTGTGCAAAATAAAAAAAAAATGACAAGCAGGTGATTCTTCCTTCACAGTTTTTTGGAAAACTTTTATTGCACCTAAGGTGTTAATATCCCAACCAGAAAAACTTTTATCAAATAGTAAAACAATATAACAAAATCGGTTCGATAGTTTCGAAAATGAAATGAAATGAACAGATCTTTCAAGCAAACAATCTACAACTCTTACGAAGGAGAAGATTTCTCAATATATAGGGTGAGTTTTTTTGATAATCAGTATGGGGATCTCGGAAACTAGCGGAGAAAGAGCAATGGTTAAATTGGGAAAGATTTACAGTTTTACTGGCCCAATTTAATGACACTTTCGGATTTTTGTAACAAGTCATGGCTTACTAAATATTTTGAAAAAACGAAATTCTGTCGATTTAGTCAAATCCCTCTACCTCCTTTGTTTTTGATTTAAAAAAAGTGTAAATATCAAAATTGAAGGGAATTGTATCCCGAATATGATTGTCATGTACTCGTTTGCGTGACAGCTCTCGTTTTCGAGATATGACACAAACATCTGTTTTTGAATGGAAACCATAGTTGGCTATGACATTTTTATAGCTTTTCAACGATATAATACTCGATATAGTCATTCATAAAAATAACGGAGTTATGGATGCTTTTCTGTCTTATTCTCACTTTTTAACGTAGTTAACCATGAAATAGATTGTTTTATTAATAACTATTCCAAAAAAATTGAACGATTTTTTTATTAGGTATATCAGATATAACGAAAAAACTAAATAAGTAGGTACTTACTAAAAACTTAAGAAAATAAAGTACATAATAATGGTTACAATTTATATTCGAAAAGTCCATTGTTATTTAGGCAAAAATTGCATCTTTTTAAGATTGACATTACCGCTTTCCTCACAGACCGCCTATCAATTTCTTCAATTGCTTGTAATACCGCCTCCCTTAGGTCACCATCTGTCTCATACTTTCTTTTGTATACTTTGTTTTTTAGCGTACCCCATAAATAGAAGTCTATAACTGCCAAATCGGGAGACCGGAGTGGCCATTCGCGTCGGCCATTTCTTCCTATCCAAGAGTTTGGATAGATATTATCTAAGTGTTGTCTTACTAATAACAAGTTATGAGCAGGTGTTCCATCATGTTGGAACCACTCAATTTCTAAACGAGTTCTCAAATTCATATTATGCAATATGTCTTGAAAAGTGTATTGCAAGAAATGCAAGTTGCGCTCCCCAGTAAGTGATTCGTCATAGATAAAAGGCCCTAGAATAGTAGACCCTATGATACCACACCAAACATTAAAACCAAATTTTATCTGGGGTCGTCTTTGTTCTACATGGAAAGGGTTTTCTTTAGCCCAGATATGCTCATTGTGTCTATTGAACATACCGCAGTTGGTAAATCTAGTTTCATCTGACCATAATACCTTTAATGGAACTGTGGACATGTCTCTAAACCATGTACAAAACAAAATACGTCGATGTTCGTCACTATGCAAAGTTTGAGAAACTGAAAGTTTGTACTGGTGGAACTTGTGCGCTTTCAGTACCTTAACTATAGTTCGTTGAGATGTCCCAGCTTCTGCTGCAGTCTCACGAGTTGATGTTGGTGGATTTTGATTTACCATTGCCAAACATTTATTTGTGCTGCTTCGTTAATTTGATTACGTTCCTTTGGTGGTTTAGTAAAAGATCCATATCTACGTAAACTATCGTAAAGCCTCTTAAATGTACATAGAGCAGGTTGACGACGATTAAAATATCTATGAAAGTATTCCTCAGCTGCACGAACTGAATTTTTATGTCATATGATATAACATTCCACCATATTCAGTTTTTCTTCGTTAGAATATTCCATTTTATCACGAAAACTTGTCAATATCGACTGTCAGTTCAGCACAACTAATGGAATTACTCTGAAATGAGGAAACGTCAAAGTGAGAACAATCTTTTTCATAGCTACCTACGTTAAAAGTGAAAATAAGAGAGCAAAGCATCCATAACTTCGTTATTTTTATGAATAACTATATTGAGTATTATATCGTTGAAATGCTCTAAAAATATCCTATTTTTTGAGGACATAGCCAACTATGGTTTCCATTCAAAAAAAGATAACTTTGTGTCATATTTCGAAAACGAGAGCTGTCACGCAAACGAGGACATGACAATCATATTCGGGATACAATTCCCTTCAATTTTGATATTTACACTTTTTTATAAAATCAAAAACAAAGGAGCTAGAGGGATTTGACTAAATCGACAGAATTTCGTTTTTTCAAAATATCTAGTAAGCCATGACTTTTTACAAAATTTCGAAAGTATCATTAAATTGGGCCAGTAAAACTGCAAATCTTTCCCAATTTAAAATAATCCGGTTGTGGCTTGAGTAATAGCGTTAAGTTTAGGGTCCCCAAAATCTGCTTAAGACTGCTCTCATCTAATCTCTTCAACATTAACAACGGAAGCCCTTCACCCTTCACTTATATACTCGGTGTCTGCAATGATATGCTGTCCAATAACATAGTTCCTGACATATTTAACATCAATTTTGGAGAGCTTAGGCGCATATTATTGGTGAATCAGGATGCAAACCCTTTATGATATTGGCATCTATGTGACATTGTCAAATACTTTTGTGCTGTTTAACTTTTCACATGTAATTTACCTATTTGGTGTTCGTAAAGTGACTAAATTAATAAATAGTTTGACATTTTTGTGATTTGTCAAACTTTTGACATTTTTTTTATATTCAAAATTCAAAATAATCGAGAAAATAGCTGTTTCTTGTTGCTTCGATTTTGCTTAAGTTTAGAACAAGTTTTTATGGAAAGTATTGAGCCAATATAAATAACCAAATCCAGGCCTTTCTTGATAGATCCTGCCCGGACTAAAATGCAAATATTTCGTAGTTATTAACATTAATAACGTTGAATCGCATTGCGTTCTTTCTGGTAGAGGCAAAACTTCTAGGCGAGGTCGACCGTTTTGTAGCACAGGATGGCAGTTGTTATATTTTATTTATATTAATCTGCAAATGTAGGCGAATTATTGTTGTTTCAATTACACGGAACAAATCGAGAATCCTAATGCGAAGTTCATGGTCCGGGCTCTGGCTGAGGAAGCGCATGGGAAGCTCGAAGGTCAGTGGAAATAACAGAAACATGTTTCCCGCTATTAAGATTATTATATTTATATAGTTTTCATGCAAAACGCTCAACAATCCAGCCAATTTGGTGCGTAGGTAAACGGTCAATTATAGTACGAAGCGTATTCGGAAAGTTAGGACGTACCGGAACTCAGTGGCAAATATTGTATTCAAAACAAACTACTAGTGTCCTCTGTGATGGTCATAGAAGCTGCTTCTATTGTACAGGAACCTGTAATCGTTTTTCACCAAAAATAAAGAAATCTACATATTATATTCATTTACAGCTTCATCAAAAACCACTAGATGACTATACTACTGGAATAAAACTACTGATTAACATTAAATTTTTATTTTTAAAAAGCAAATAAACAAATATAATACAATATGTAAACTTTAAGAAATAGAATGTATGACTATATAATACAGGGTGAGTTTTTTTGATGATCTATGGGATCTCGGAAACTAGTGGAGATAGAGCAATGGTTAAATTGGGAAAGATTTGCAGTTTTACTGGCTCAATTTAATGACACTCTCGGATTTTTGTAAAAAGTCATTGCTTACTAGATATTTAGGAAAAAAAAACAAAATTCTGTCGATTTAGTCAAATCCCTCTAGCTCCTTTGTTTTTGATTATATAAAAAAATGTAAATATCAAAATTGAAGGGAATTGTATCCCGAATATGATTTTCATGTCCTCGTTTGCGTGACAGCTCTCGTTTTCGAGATATGACACAAACTTATCTTTTTTTGAATGGAAACCATAGTTGGCTATGACCTCAAAAAATCGGACATTTTTAGAGCTTTTCAACGATATAATACTCGATACAGTTATTCATAAAAATAACGGAGTTATGGATGCTTTTCTCACTTATTTTCACTTTTAACGTAGGTAGCCATGATTGGTTTCACTTTGACCTCATTTGAGAGTAATTCCATTAGTAGTGCTGGACTGACAGTCGATAGTGACAAGTTTTCGTCATAAAATGGAATATTCTAACGAAGAAAAACTGAATGTGGTGGAATGTTATATCATATGCCATAAAAATTCAGTTCGTGCAGCTGAAGAATACTTTTATAAATATTTTAATCGTCGTCAACCTGCTCTATGTACATTTAAGAGGCTTTACGGTAGTTTACGCAGATATGGATCTTTTACTAAACCACCAAAGGAACGCAAAATTCTAAAACATCGTTTTAGTATAATTTTTGAGTTTTTCTTATGTAGAATGTTGTCTTTTTATTCTTTAGTAAATAAATTCCATTATACATGCACATGTACCACAAAAATATTTTTACGTTACAATTTCACCATTACAAAAAATTCCGGAACATAGCCTATATATAGACTTCAGTTTTTTGCCATAGTTCAGGTCATACCCATTTAAATTTGATACGTTATAGGGTATGTTAAAAAGTATATAGTAACAGTAATTATATCTTACTTATGTCTGATGTGTTATCTCTGGCTGTTTTATACTGAACCTCAAAATAAGAACTTAATAAAGGGTGTTCCAATTTGAGGTTAATTTTTAAATTTGCTGCCATTTATATTTTTTGTTCTAGAATATCATATGTTATTTGACAGATGACAAGTAGGAATATTTCGATTATTAAACATGGAGAGATATACGATTGAGCAACGCGTGTTTATTATTAAAAAATATTTTCAATTTGGTGAAAGTTATGCAGAAGTTGGAAGAAAATTTCGTACAGAATATGGAAGAGAAAATGGTCCGCCAAATGTTACCATTGGGAAAATTGTTCAAAAATTTGTGGAAACTGGTTCAGTAAAAGATGAAAATGCAAAACATATCATCGTAGTGGACGTTCAAAAGAAAATATTGCAGCTGTTAGTGCTAGTGTTGTTGAACAACCAAAAACTTCAATTCGTCATTGTGCACTGCCCAAAACCACTTTATTCAGAATTTTGCACAAATATCTTCATTTAAAGGCTTACAAGATAACGCAAGAAATAAAGCCAACAGACTTTGGTTTACGTCGTCAATTCGTTAATTGGGCCAAAGAACAGAAACTTGAAAATGTGAATTTTTTCAACAAAATCATCTTCAACGATGAAGCACATTTTGAATTGGAGTGGATTTGTTAACAAGCAAAATTGTCGAATCTGGGGTGAAGCAAATCCACGAGAAATATTGAAAAGACCAATGCATCCACAAAAAGTAACTGTTTGGTGTGGTTTTTGGGCTGGTGGAGTGATTGGTCCATACTTTTTTGAAGATGACAATGGAAATGCTGTTACTGTTAATGGTAACCTATATCGAACGTTGCTTACTAACTTTTTGTGGGATGAATCGGAGCATATTGATGTGCAGAATACGTGGTTCCAACAGGACGTTGCAACATGTCATTCAGTAGCAGAAACATTCAATCATTTGGAACAGAAATTTGGTAATCGAATAATTGCTCGAAGCGGAAACATTAATTGGCCCCCTAGATCTTGTGATTTAACACCTCTAGATTTTTTGCTATAGAGCTATTTGAAAGAAAAGGTCTATGCCAACAATCCACTAAAAATTGATGACCTAAAGGAGTACATTATTAACTCTTTTCAAGTAATTGAACCGTAGTTATGCCAGAAAGTTATCGAAAATGTTGGCAAAAGATTAGAAGCTTATCGTACAGGAGCAGGTGGTCACTTACAAGATATTGTTTTCCATGACTAAACCGAAACAATTGTACTATCATTTGAAATAAAAGATTTGATCATTCTCAAATAATTAGTGTATTTTATTAAAAATCAAAAATTAATCTCAAATTGCAACACCCTTTATATCATTGCTAACTATTATATAGCAGTGAAACAGTAAACACAAACAAGTGTTATTATATCAAAATTTGATTTTACATTAGTAAATAATTGTGAATTGTTAGTGTAGTGTATATTTTACGTCCTTTCTTTGACCGTTACACTCGACAAGCCCATGTTCTTTTTTTTCACAAAACAAAAAAATTTAGAAGAATTTATTTTATAAGTAATTTATTTTTTTAAAGATAATATAAAAATGTTGCCTCCATTTACTTGACACATAAACCACCTTCCATCTGACTTGAATACATTTAAAAGCATCGCACATTCCGATCGCCTTAACAAACGACCCAAAAAACTGAAAATATTTTTTAAAGTGTATACTTAAATGTTTATCTTATGCAGATTATTTTCGCTTACTCCTTTGTTAATAACTTCCTAAATAATGTTATTTGCAACCTCTTAAAATTGCATATTCATAACGATCTTCACCTGCATTTCTGTGTGCTTTTAAAGCGCAAATTATTTGTTTATAATTTCCGTTGGGATTATATCACATTTTTCTTTGGTTTTTATCGGGTCGGTAGACGTAGTTTAAACAGTAATGTGCAATTTGGGGTACTTGTAGGAACACCTGCAGTATGTTCCTGTTAGAGGTTTTGCATTAATGCCAGAATAATGAATTTTCAATGAAAATTTTATGTCGTAAATTATTAATTTTGTAACAATTTATGTGATTTTAAGGTAACTGTTTTAATAATAAGATCTATATTATCCTACAAAATATTCTTTCATTCTCCAGTCCTGATGAAGTGATCCTGTCAAATCCAACGTTGGATGATTACCCCACAGTTAAATTCTATAGATGTGTGTAGTTAGGCTCTTGGAAGACTAATTTTGAGCTTAGTAGTTTTTTTTATTGTATATAAAATAAATAAATTCAGTTATATGTACTATGACAACTCATGAAGGTTCTCGACTAGAAACAATATATTGTCTTGCATTCAATGGATTGCAAAATCTCGAAAAATTAGTATTTTAGTAGTTTTTCTTTCCATTTATGCTACTAGATTATGCTTTCTCCTAAATTACTGAAAATACTTTTGCCAGTTAACAGAGGGGAAGTGGTCTTTTGTTGGCATGAAGTTCTATGTTCGAAATGAAAGGCTTTCTATACCATTTTTGTCTTCTCATAATTTCTTTAGGTTACCCTTTTAAGTTTACCTGAAAAAAATTAAGTAAGTTAATTAATCTATCTTTGTATAATGTGTAAGTACTTCTTGGGAAATAACACCACAGTTAAGAAAATTGCTGTATATTCCAAACGTTTCGGGGTCTAGGTCAGACCCCGTTGTCAATGGTTAAGAAACTATGGATAAAAAAGGCATATATATCTATATAATATACAGCAATTTTCTTAACTGTGGTGTTATTTCCCAAGAAGTATTTAGACATTGAAAAATATGCCACAAATATCATTCAGAAAATATCTTTGTATATATAAGACGCGACCTAAATGCAACCGCAAAGCAAGGAAACGATAAAAATATAACTATTATACATATCTAGTCTTAATTTTTAATATCGAAGGCACGAACAATACAGAAATAAAATATAGAATAAATAAAAATGTATTTATTTTTCAATTTTTAGTGATATTTTACTATTAACCTATATTTATTATTTTGACTAACCTCGTTTACTGTTGAATATAATAGATCAACTTGTTTTCAAATATGTATATATATTAGGTGGATTCACTATATTGTAGACGATTTGAGTATCATCATTTTTTTGTCTGCTAATTATATTGACATTCATTTGATAGTCACTTCTTCGGAATAAATCATCATACATTGTCTTCTAAACTTTGTTTGTGGCATATTCTTGAAATTTTTATGTTTTTTTTGGGCAATAACACCACAATAGAAATGAAACGACCTATATTGATGGAAAACCAAACGTTTCAAAGTCTATTCTGACTTCGTTGTCAATGGCTTTATATTTATTGATGTAAACTGCAAAATCAATAAATAATAAATCAAATTTTCATTTTGCAATTTACTTCAATAAATATACAGCCATTGACAACGAAGTCAGAATAGACTTTGAAACGTTTGGTTTTCCATCAATACACGTCGTTTTATTTCGATTATGGAGTTATTGCCCAAAAACAATCATCATACAGTTTTAAGTGATATAGTCCTAATAGGACACAGTTTTCAAATATGATAAACTTTTTTTGATGGCAATATGAGTTATTATTAAAAATAAAGTTATTTCACTGTTGAGCAAAATTTATATTCTTTATCAAACCTAGTATATAATTTGAAAATGTGGTATGAATTTCAATATACAGTTTTTAGTGATGTGGCATAATTAGATGCATTTTATGATTTTGATTTATTTATTTATTAAATTTACGGAATAACCCCATTTTCACAATATGTTTACATTTTAAAGAAAGCAGTTTACAGTTAGTTACTTTTGTTTATTAAGAATTTTATATATTATCAAAAATAAAGGTATTTTACGTTTAAGCAAAATTCATATTTGCTGACAAACATCGTATACCGTTGAAAAAGTGACATGTAATGATTACAGTATACGTTTCTGACCAAGCAAACCTTTTAACGAAGAACTACTTTTTCTCTAAATGATATCCATAAGAAAATTTTCTGTTTAAATCCAACTTATGGAGCCACACTGTATATAAGAGACCAACTGAGAACCTACATCTTGAAGTTGATTATCTGACATTTATTTGGAGTTAATTCCAATCTATTTTCAATTTATTACAATTTTTACTGGTACAGTATAATTGGATGCAGTTTTCAATCCTAATAAACTTTGATGACAATTTCAGTTACTCTAAAAAAATAAAGGTACCTCACTTTTAAATAAAATTGTTATATTTTTCGAAACCTAGTATATAGAAAATCCTAGATGTGGGTCTTTACATCTCGCGTCTTCAAAACTAGTATATAGCTGGAAATGTGACATAAATACTTGTTATACATTTTTAGTGCAATGGCGTAATTAGATGCAGTTTTCCAATTTCTTTTCAATTTATTTCTGAACAGTAAAATTTCCATATTTTTATAAAACCAGCACCTCTACCAAACCTGAAAAAAATATGGAACCACTTCTGGATCGCTTGGAACAGGATCCAGTATAAGCGGTCGAAATTCCCGGAGCAATTTTCTAGTAATCGCTGAACAAACATAAAAAAACAGATACAGACAAACTGAGAACATCTATCTTTTTGTAGTCTGTTAATAAAGCATAACTAATACATATTTTACTTTCATTACAGATTGCAAAAACTACTGTTACGGACAATCCCAAAAAAGGCACAATAGTATTATTTATCTGGAAAAGGTTGTCGATTCCCTGAATATCATAATCCCTATGCTGTGATATATTTCATTTTAGTGTTAGTTGATTTTACTGTTTTTTTTTGCAAAATATTCAAAACAATCCACTTCTAGGGGATAAACGAGATTGGAATTTCAAAAGATCTGCCCTTTTTAAGAAAATAAACACGTGTTACATTATTTTAGTGTTCCCATGATCTCAATCTTCACTTTACTTGACTTTCGGTATGGTGATTGTTTTGTATACGAGGGCTGCCTTTTATATTTCGGGATTAGACAACAAAAACAAATATTAATCATCGAAAATCGCTTTATTGTTTTTCAAAATATCCCCCATGAAGATCTATAGACTTTTGCATGCGTTTGAACCAATTGTCGAAGCACTTTCTTCCACTCTGATTGAGGTATCTCCAAAATATGCATTCTGAACGCAGCAACCGCTTCTTCAGGTGTCGAAAAACGTTGACCTCTCAGTTTGTTTTTTACGTACGGAAATAAAAAGTAATCATTTGGTGACAAGTGAGGACTATACGGCGGATGACTCATCAAATCAATGTTTTGAGTGGTCAAAAATGCAGTTGTTTGAGCCGATGTGTGAGAGCTCGCATTGTCGTGGTGAAGAGTGATCCGTCTTCGGGGGTTGGTTTTCCTCATTTCTTGGAAGACAACTGGCAAACAAATGGTTGTGTACCACTCAGAATTGACTGTTCTGCGTTGTTCTAGTGGTACGGTTGCGACATGTCCGGTTTTTCCCAAAAATACAGGCGATCATTTGCTTGGAAGTTCTTCGTGCGCGAAAAACTTTTGTTGGATTCGGCTCATCTTGAAACACCCATACAGTCGACTGCTGTTTACTTTCGGGCTCATACGCGTAAATCCACTATTCATCAACTGTCACTATGTGAGAAACGTGTTTTGAAGCACCGCGATCGTATTTTTTGAGCTTTTCTTTCGACCAATCGGCACGAGCCTTTTTTTTGAACGATTGACAAATTGTGTGGGATCCAACGCGAACAAATTTTTTTGACATTCAAATGTTTATGCAATATTGAATGTATGCTGGTCCCACTAATGTGTAAGGTTGACTCAATCTCACGATAGGTCACATGACGATCTTGCAATATCAGTTCGCGCACAGCATCTATGGTTTCCGGAACAACAACTGTTTTTGGACGACCTTCACGAAATTCGTCTTGGAGTGAACTACGACTTCGATTGAATTCACCATACCATCGATAAACAGTGGTTTTTGATGGAGTTTCATCGCCAAAAATTAAATTAAGTTCATCCATGCACTCTTGCTGACCTAATCCACGTCGAAAGTTGTAAAAAATAATCGCACGAAAATGTTCACGATTTAATCTCATTTTTTGGCTGAGATGAATCCTTTAAGTTACTGTAAACAACACATAGCGCTCGTATGTCAAAACGTTCTGAGTACGTATAACCTCAAAAATGTCAAACTCTACGATAGAGCTGTCAGTTGTCAGATTGCAACACTAGGGTTGTCCAATCCCGAAATATAAAAGGCAGCCCTGGTATTTGAAAGTTTTCTATTATTTCACATAATTTTCACTCTTTTCAATTATTGTTTTTAAAATCCCTTAGAAACAGTGCTCATTTTAAGAGGTTTGTATATTCAAAGTACTTGATTAAAGTAATTTCCATAAATAAGTAAACGAAAAGAACCCGTATAAAGACGCGTATCTCGTGAGGTATTTCAAATAATGCCTTATACACACTTGTTCGCTGTGAAATATACTTCCCGAGAATGTACAAGGTGTATCGTGTTTGCTCTTAAATATATAAACATTCCACTTATCCCAAGTTCCGTGAACCCTTTATTTCATATATAAAGAATGCGTAAAAATTAAACACAAGACAGACTGGCTGTGTGGGCCGGCAACAAATGAGATGTGTCAACACTGTCCATAAATAAGAAACTGACATCGTCTGTAATAACATATATTTATATATGCGGACAAGGCAAACACAAGAACACTGACACCGAACCCCACTTGCATCGAAAAAAATAAATAATAAACCTAAATATATATTTATGTTTACCGAGAGAAGGAACGCCTAAAAATAACTTTCGAAATTAAACACCATACCGATGATTCTTCATCTTTCTTGGGGCTTTCGTTCTCTTAGTTGCTCGCGCTTGTTTTTCGAAGAATTAAAACATATGGATTTATATTTATATATTTATGCCCAGGATTGCTTTGTAGGGTTGAACGGCTGCAGCCGGCGCCTTTGTGCTTAACTTTGGAAATTTATAATATTAATAAATCCTCGAATTTATGTTCCTCCGCTTTAACCCGATTTTGTACGATATTACTGTAATTATAATATGTTATCTTAATGCTGTAACTCTGGGGATGTATAATTCAATAATATATCATTTGCTCGGTTTTCTGGTTATTATTTTTACACTATTTTCACAATTGAAGGATAACGTTTTCAATATTAATCCAATACGTCACACTAATACGAGGGCTGCCTTTTATATTTCGGGATTGGACAACCCTAGTGTTGCAATCTGGCAATTGACAGCTCTATCGTAAAGTTTGACATGTTTGAGGTTATACGTACTCAGAACGTTTTGACATACGATCACTATGTGTTGTTTACAATAACTTAAAGGATTCATCTCGGCCAAAAAATGGAATTAAATCGTGAACATTTTCGTGCGATTATTTTCTACAACTTTCGACGTGGATTAAGTCAGCAAGAGTGCATGGATGAACTTAATTTAATTTTTGGCGATGAAACTCCATCAAGGACCACTGTTTATCGATGGTATAATGAATTAATTCAAGGTCGTAGTTCACTCCAAGACGAATTTCGTGAAGGTCGTCCAAAAACAGTTGTTGTTCCGGAAACCATTGATGCTGTGCGCAAACTGATATTGCCAGATCGTCAGGTGACCTATCGTGAGATTGACTCAACCTTACACATTAGTGGGACCAGCATACATTCAATATTGCATAAACATTTGAATATCAAAAAAAAATTGTTCTCGTTGGATCCCACACAATTTGTCAATCGTTCAAAAAAGGCTCGTGTCGATTGGTCGAAAGAAAAGCTCAAAAAATACGATCGCGGTGCTTCAAAACACGTTTATGACATAGTGACAGGTGATGAATCGTGGATTTACGCGTATGAACCCGAAAGTAAACAGCAGTCGACTGTATGGGTGTTTCAAGATCCAACAAAAGTTGTTCGCGCACGAAGCTCTTCCAAGCATATGATCGCCTGTTTTTTCGAAAAAACTGGAAATGTTGCAACCGTACCACTAGAACAACGCAGAACAGTGCGTAACGCCGTTGTCAAAGAAATTACGATACTAATTTTTCGAGATTTTTCAATTCATTGAACGTAAGACCATATATTTTTTCTAGTCCAGAACCTTCATCAGTTGCGCTACCCGATTTGGATTCTCTGTGAGCTAGATTTTCCTGAAAGTCCTGGCTGTCGGAATACATTTGATAAAATAAATGCTATAATCACAATTCACAAAAAATGGATACAATGAAATGCTCCTACTATAGAATTATCCCAATAATCTACACAGCCTATAACGTACTATCCAAAATTCTGCTCAGTCGACTAGGTATTCACCATCCGAAAGATACCTGAGGAGACACAGGAATTTAATCAGTAAATGCACAACAATAAAAATATATTGTGATAAACCCTGTGGGTTCAATTAATTTAAATACTAATATTCACTACCACTTTCTATAACTTTTATTTATATCAAATATACACAACATCTGATTCCGAATATCACAATAATAACACAACATAAGCTCTTCGCCGTCTAACTAACTCCTGCGATGATGGGCCGCTCCTTTTAAAATCAGCATCGAATTTTCTCGCACAATCGAGTGTCAACTTTTCAGCTGCCGATTTCGAGATTAACTTTTTTTCAGCATTACAAAATTCTAGTTTTTGTTTTTAAGCCCAGCAATTCATGACTTGTTGGAATAAAGTGTTTTACACTTCTTTGGCCAGGGACGAATTTACAACAATATGTAAAGATGCCACCGTTAAATCAGGTCGATACTGTTAGTGATCATCGCGTGGTTTAAGCACGCCTAGAAATACATACAAACACTGAAATTTCTTACTAAAAACAGGTTTCCAACAAAGCAGATACTTGAACTGAATAAAGAATAAGATCAAAACGAAGTTTCCTTGGAATTCCATCGTCTTGAATTGACCATTTCAATACGATAGAAATCCAGGGAATCTTCGAGGAATGAGTCACATTTTCTAACACTTGGTAGGCTTGTTATGATCAAACAGACTCTTACCTCACAAGTTGTCAATCAGTGAACAGTGACGGGCATTTCCTTGGGAAACAAAAACAAATGGGTATGCTAGATAAACACCAAAGTTCACATACATAATGCAAACAGTGCTCCAATTGAAATGTGATTTCGCTGGGCATGTAATATAAAAGTCACATAACGGAAATAAGGTAGCCTCTATTACTCACCGAAATCAGTAGCCTTTCATTCATAATTATTAATTGAAATAAAAACTGTCCTCAACTAATCATTGTAAGGAAAATGACGTCAAATTCTACATCGAAATTATAAAATTCTGTCAAATATTACCCTAAACTTGAGGACGATTTCTTGACATGTTTATTCTTCAATATTAGAAACCATAACAGAACTAGACTGAAACCCGATATTTATTTTCCCTTCGGGTTCTTTTCTTGAATGACACCCGTTAAAAAATTACAGTCATCATGATCAAATCTGGTTTTTACTTCTATACCTGACCTAAGAATTAGTGTCAGGTAAATGCGTTGGGCAGATTGTAGGAGAGTGTCGACCCTCTGGTAAAATATATTAATAATCTTGGGATATAAAATAAAATTTATACCTAACATTATGGGAAACCATAATTTTTAGGTCGGGTTTTTGGTTAACGAAATCATAAATTTAAATTAGTTGTATTTAATAATGCATGTAACATTTCAAAATACTCAAATTTAGCACATAAAAAACAATCTTTTTTATCTATTGTATGTTGAATGTAACTAAATTCGCCAGTTTTTAGTATTGTATGATAATTTTGTTAAAAATTTTGAATTTTTGCATGTCTGATAATATAAAGTTGTAGGTCATAATTTGCAAAAATGCAAATCATGATAAAATATTGTGTTCTTCAAAGCTATTGTGTAACAAAGCACTATAGTTGGAACTAAACAAAGGACGCTTTAAAATTTTACTACAATAAGTAATAGGAATGAGTTTTTTTTTTTGAAAATGACGTGTGTTTGTTTGTTTCCTGGTTGACCTAGCATATTATTGGCTTCGGCAGTTTCGAGTTTCGACGTAAGTAGGAAAGCGACGAAGAATATTCTAGAAACACGACTACTTCACAAGATGGAAACACTGATGGAAGCATGTTGTTCATTGAAATGAAAAGCTACCTCCCTCATGACCAAAGGTAGCTCCAATAAAGAGATATGAAGGAAAGGCTGACAGACCACCTATATTTAAAGTATAATTTAGAATTGTTTTCTGAAGGATACTTGTGGCATCTTTTTCAATGTCTAAGTGTTTATTGGGAAATAACACCACACTTTAAAGGAAATTGCTGTATATTCGAAACGTCTAGATCAGACCCCGTTGTCAATGGCTAAGAAACTACGGATTAAAAAGGTACAATTCCAAGATGTAAATTTTAATATTTGACAATGTTTATTATTTGATTTTTGACGTAACTAAGAGAATTTTATTTGTAATAAACAGGGTAGCACAGACATTTCTAAAGATCATATAATCATAAAGTTCCTTTCAAATTGGTAGAATTTGAAAGGGAGATCTTCAGAACTTTATGTGGCGCTCCTAGGTGCGACTTTCTTATAAGATAGTGCATTCGCCAAAAATGCGACCAAAGAACTTTGTTGATTCAGTGATCCCATTAAAATCATAAGGGAAAACCTAGGAAAAACCTTATGAACTATCCCGATATTGGGTTGTTCACAAGGACATGACCATTAGCAATTTCTTCCTTAATCATCGGCAACCAGGAAAGACTGAATTCTACGGAGGTAGTAGCGATACAATCGTTTTCATTTAACAAAATTAAAGCAGACTCTTTTAGTTTTCTTTTGGTGTTGTGTTCTTCTTTGTGTAATATAACTGAATTTTGAAACTGTATTTTATGACCAAGGTCCCAAGCATGTTCACAAATTTTGGATTTTTCAAATAATAATCACATTAATACAATAACTATACCATACATACAGGGTCTATCAGAAAGACTAAAAAGAGTGGGAAACAGATATAATATCAAAACATCATTTAAAACAAGAAATACACTAAAATCAATTATATCAAAAACCAAACCAAATAACACAACTCAAAATACAAAAAATTGCATTTATAAAATCCCGTGTGAATGTAATAAATTCTATATTGGAGAAACCTCTAAACCTCTGAATGTTCGAATAAACGAACACAAAAATTACATAAAAAACGACAATTTGAAAAATCCAAAATTTGTGAACATGCTTGGGACCTTGGTCATAAAATACAGTTTCAAAATTCAGTTATATTACACAAAGAAGAACACAACACCAAAAGAAAACTAAAAGAGTCTGCTTTAATTTTGTTAAATGAAAACGATTGTATCGCTACTACCTCCGTAGAATTCAGTCGTTCCTGGTTGCCGATGATTAAGGAAGAAATTGCTAATGGTCATGTCCTTGTGAACAACCCAATATCGGGATAGTTCATAAGGTTTTTCCTAGGTTTTCCCTTATGATTTTAATGGGATCACTGAATCAACAAAGTTCTTTGGTCGCATTTTTGGCGAATGCACTATCTTATAAGAAAGTCGCACCTAGGAGCGCCACATAAAGTTCTGAAGATCTCCCTTTCAAATTCTTCCAATTTGAAAGGAACTTTATGATTATATGATCTTTAAAAATTTCTGTGCTACCCTGTATATTACAAATAAAATTCTCTTAGTTACGTCAAAAATCAAATAATAAACATTGTAAAATATTTAAATTTACATCTTGGAATTGTACCTTTTTAATCCGTAGTTTCTTAGCCATTGACAACGTGGTCTGATCTAGACCTCGAAACGTTTGGAATATACAGCAATTTCCTTTAAAGTGTGGTGTTATTTCCCAATAAACACTTAGACATTATAATTTAGAATGCTTTAACATTTAATGTTTGCGATTACTTTTTTGACAGTTTTATGGTGAAATTTTACAGTTGTATTTCTGTATTTTCTGGATAATATAATCACAATATCCGAACAATATCTAACCTTACAACATTTCAAATTGCCCTTTTTAAAAGTAGTATATCTACGTGCAAATATAAATGGCACAAGAGAATATGCACTATTAAGTTGTACGTTTAAAAAAATTCATACTTCATTTTGGTATCAACGAATATCATTACTAACTTCGTCTATTATGAAAGAACATGCTCGAAGTTTTTTCCAAACTCCACCGTCTTCAGTCTGTTTCAAAAGGTTTCGATAACTGTAATTTTTCTATCGCCATCAATTGATTTTTGAGCCATTCACCTGATGATGATAGCAGATTCAAAGCTATCGAAATGTTCTGCTACTAAACTAAGATTCAAGACTATACAAGTCTAAGCAGCATCAGGTTATATTAACTATCTCCTTCAAACTAACATAATTTTTTTAAAAAGCTAAAACACATGTTATAATAATTATTCTTCTCTATAGGTATCTTCATTCATATTTTTCTGGTCTAACTTGTTTTTTTTATCTTCAACGACAGTGAAGTTGAAACATTTTCAACATTTTTGACGATATTTCAATATTAATCCCTTGTAACCAGTAATTAGTATTCTTACCTTGGATTTTTTTCCAATAAAGTCATATTTGCCTGCAAATATAAATGACACAAGAGAATATGCACTAAGAAGTTGTACGTTTAAAAAATTTGAAACTTAATTTTTTATAAATGAATATCATTACTAACCTCGTCTGTTCAGAAAGAACATGATCGGAATTTTTTTCAACCTTCACCGTCATCATTCTATCTTACAGCGTTCCGATAGTTGTAATTTTTCTATCGTCATCAAGTGACTTTTGAACCATTCACCTGATGGTGATAGCAGATTCATAGCTATCGAAACATTCTGCAACTAAACTAAGTAGATTCAAGACTATACAAGTCTAAGTAGCATCAGGTTATATTAACTACTTCCTTCAAACTGACATAATTATTTTTAAAAACTAAAACACATGTGATAGTAATTATTCTTCTCTACAGGTATCTTCTTTCATATTCATATATATAGTCTAACTTGTTTTTTTATCTTCAACGACAGTGAAGTTGAAAGACTTTCAACATTTTTGACGATATTGCAATATTAATCCCTTGTAATTGTATTCTTACCGTGAATTTTTTTTCCAATAAAGTCATATTTACTATATGCAAATACTGTATTCCGATTATGAATTGTCAAATTGTTCACATAAAAAATAGTTTCAAGTTGTGGATAAATATTTGAAACACCCAATATATTCTATGTCATCGTTAAGTGAAAACGCGTTTAAATGCTATCCGTTAATACTATTGTTTATAGAGTGTATTTGAATTTCTGGAAATTAGGATTCCAGCAAATTCCAGCAACCTTAAAGTAGGATAAAGCGTCTTTTGGAATAAAGGACAGTTTTTAAGTACAAACTTGATTGGTGATCAAAAGCTAATGAAATTTTTTACCATTACATAGTACGCTACATGGTTGAGTTTTTATGTATACATTTCTGAAGTATGTTTGGTAATATACGATATATAAATTATCTATTATTTGTACGTAGATTAGTTTCCAGTTTAAAGAATATTTTTTGCCCAGTTTTTATTTCTTCCAAATGACAGGTTTTCTCAAGACCCGCAGTGACGACTTCTTTATTTGATTAAATCTCCAGCGCTTAGCCGGTTCTTCAAGTTTGCACATAGAAAATAGTCCCAGGGTGCTAAATCATACAAATTAGACAATATAACCTTTTCAGTGATTTGGTATAAACTATGAAACCTAACCTACCGCATCCAAGGTAAGAGAGATATTGCTGACATATATGACGTGATATAACCTATGAGATTTATAATGTAAATTTTGAACGCGACCTGGAGTTTCCAGTTTAAGCGTAGTACCATATTAGGCTCTACAAAATGCATGATCCACCCCAGTGTTCACCAGGTGAACAGCTGCCGTATACATTTGTAGGCGTGAATGGGTATGCCAAAGTCAATAAAAAATATTCTCGTAAACAAAAGAAAGATGACCCATGTTAAATGCGTCACAAAAACGTAAGTTTTCTTTATAATTTTTGCTTATTTTCAAACCGTTCTGAAACTTAGTAGCCCTGCCCTTTTACCAATATTCTTGTTTATGGGACAATGTCACACAAAACCCGCAATACATTTTATTACTTATAGCTATTATTTGGCTCCCTGAAAATCGCCTAGTTTCTTAATATAATATTCCTTGTACAACATACGTTCTATGGGTAATTTATTAATTTACTTGCCTCTATTTATTGAGTACGCTGCCAGCCGAGTGCGGCCATGTTAGCACAAGTGAAATTTATTAGAACTTCGGCATTATTAATGTTGTTTGTACGTTTTATCGGCCTGGTAATAAAGTATATTCGGTATAAATATAGATGAAATTTATATTTCTGTTCGACCCAGAAATTATACGAGAAGATACAAGCATAAGGTTCTTTATTCTTGTCGATAATTTTTTTTTGCCTCCAGTTCTGCTCTTAAAATAGGGCTTTGCTTGTATACGTTTTTTGACTAAACCTAAAGAACGGAAATAATTTAATGTCATCAATGATTAAAGAACTTCTCAAATTGATTGTAGTAATAATTCATCGCTTTGTGTTTAACATAATTCATTATAACTCATATTATAAAGATGGTCCGAGAATGTTGTAAAGCCTGAGGATGAAATTAAATTAACGTGCATATGTTCTTGTCAAGTTTATGCTTTGTGTTAGATTTTGAATAAGCAGCTGAGCTTTTGGCAATATGGGACTTCGATATATTGTTGTGTTTATTTAGTTTATATTCATAATTAGGGTCTAGAACACCTGCAGGAACAATAATAAATATGTTCTCTTCGAGGTGTCATTCCTTTGTACGCAAGACAATATATATTGTATATAATATACATTGTTTCTGGTCAGGGAACCTTTATCAGTTGCGCTTCCCACAATTGAATGTCCTCTCGAACACTTCTTTATGTATTTGAAACATTTCGTTTAATTTGAAGGCGAGAGATGTAAGACCGGCATCTAGGATTTTGCTGTTCTCTCTTAACTCACGGAACGGCTCCAGATTCGGAACCTCTGTGTGCTGATTCTCTCGAAAATCCTAGATGTCGGTCTTACACCTCGCGTCTTCAAATTTAATGAAATGTTTCAAATACATAAAGAAGTGTTCGAGAAGACATTCAATTGTGGGAAGCGCAACTGATGAAGGTTCCCTGATCAGAAACAAGGTATATTATATATAATATATATTGTCTTGCGTACAAAGGAATGACACCTCGAAGAGAGTATTCAATATCTCTGACAGGTGAAGTAACCTGAAAAATTTTATCGTGACATTCTGTCCTAGGAGTTAAGGGAGAACAGCAATTACACGGAACGGCTCCAGATTCGGAACCTCTGTGTGCTGATTCTCTCGAAAATCCTAGATGTCGGTCTTACATCTCGCGTCATCAAATAAATATGTTGCTCGGAATTTACGTGGATTCAGTTGATGTTGCAACGTTTCACAAGATTTTGTTGTGATATCATCAGAAATACAATAGTAATGACTTGAGAAGTGGTATGTTGGGAGACAATGTCGCTTTTATGAGTTAATCTGCATAACTGTTTTCAGTTCATGGTTATTGGGTCTTATCTGGTCCAATCAGCGTCCTCGTACCTGGAGGTTGGTTGCCGGTGATGCGTAGCGGCAGAGGCCGAAGAAGAACTCTCCAAATATTTTTAATTTGGAGGCTGGGCTCGCTAATTATATTTTCGTTCGAGATTATACATGCTGTCTCTATGAATTTTCTCTTGTAACAGTGCTTTTCCTTGTGACTTGCCCTGGCCTGGTCTCTGTTGATATTATGGTGTTCGATCCATGCATGATTAGCTAGCCCCGACTTCGTTACCTCCGCCCTTTGAGTAGCTGTGCGGTGTTCCTTAACCCTGGTGTCCGCTTTGTCTCTTCAATGTAAAGATTGTCACATTCACAAGATATGCTGTATATACAGTTATTTGGTATTGCTGGAGCGTCCGGCCTTGTTCTTGTTATCATGCTCCTCAAGGTGTTGTTGCTTTTGAAGATCATTCTGATTCGATAGCTGTGTGCAATTCTTCTAAGTTTCTCCGATAAGCCCTTTGTATACGGTAATAGTAGAGTTGCTCCCGTGGTGTCCTCTTCCTGACTAGGTGGTTTGTCCAGCTCTTCAAACGCCTTGGTAATGATGGTTTCTGGATATCCATTCGCCAAAAGGTCTTCTCGTAGTTTTACTTGTTCTACTTTGAGGGCTTCTGGTGTGCTGCAGATATTTTTGGCTCTATGGATTAGTGTTTTGATGAAGCCAGTTTTCGTTGCTGATGGGTGGTTGGAATTGTAGTGAAGGTATAATCCTGTATGCGTAGCCTTCCTGTAGACTGTTGGTTGGATTCCTAGTCCTTTGACACTTTACATTAATGAACTGTAAGCACTCGCTCTCTTCCATCTCCATTGTGAATCTAATGGATGGTTGGGATTGGTTCAGGTGCTCCAGGAATGTTGGTGTTGTAGTGTTCGTGAGAAAAAGATGAAATGAATGGAGTAGCCGCAAAGTAAGTAACATTTGTTTTGTTTTTTGTCTCATCCTTGAAAAAGCCCCTTATGAGTGTGGGCGAAACGTCGGAAAACTTTGTTTATATCCCGGTTTAGGTATATAAATAAACTAATTCGAAAAAATGACGCGGTCCAAATCCGGAGAAGCAGAATCAGATAAGTTGTGAGTTTTGAATTATAAATCTAGCTCGAAGAACGATAATACATAATTTAGAAAAATATAAAATATTCATCAAGGAAGCCAAATTACATTGTAATTAAATATAATTACCTGATAATTTTCATCATTCAGCAGAAGGTAGGTAAACGTATTTAGTTAAATATGTTTCAGCATCGGGTACGGCGAAAAACGGGTGAAATGCGTCCATTTTCACCTCATAATGTACCGAGAGAGAATAAATGTTGCTTAAATGTATATTTAACAAGCAATTAAGCCCGGTAGCATCTCCATTCATCAGAAAAAAGAGGAAAAAGAATAAAGAGCATAAAGGATGTTGAAGGTTTAAACATTTTCGACTATGCCACATAAATAATGAACGTCATCACCCGGTTTGTCCTCGAACACAATGAATTTGAATATAAAAAATTTACAAGGCACTCTCGGAAAAAATATACTTTCCCTTTTTATATTTTATAAGGGCCTCCGAATAAAAAATAATAGAATATTATATTAGTTAATAACCCTTACGCCTCGGGGATGAACATCACGGGGCTTTTATATTTATTTGGTATTTATTCACATTAAATTAGTTTTTTTTTGGTTCTTCATCTCTTGGCATTGAATTTTAAATGAGTCACGCAGATATATGGCCTCACCGAAATAACTCATTCTTACAACGAATTTCATATCGTGAAGCGTTATTAGACTCCATATAACGCGCTGCCGGTGAAAAATTTAGATTTATTTGACGTGCCAAGTGGGTGGCATATTAATATCTATCTCTCTGCTATAGTTTCAGTTAATTTTCATTCGATAATTGATACGCAGACGAGGCTGTGTTGAAAGTTGCCTGTCCTTTTAAATGAAAACGCTGTCTCTCAGAAGATTAACGTTTCAGAAAAGGTAATCAGAATAGGATGCTAGTCATTAGAGATAAACAGCGCCAGTTTTTAGTCGTGCACTGTGCTTGTATATGTTCAAAAGGGTGTTAGAAGTTTATTGGGATAAGTCACCGAATTCAAGCTTCAAACCAGTCCTCTTTTGCTATCCAATTCGATTCCACATTGGGAACCTAAAATGACCTGTGAGAAGCCCTGATCTTAATCCTCTTGTACATAAAGGTTATATCTTGGTTATTTTCAAAAATATTGCAATAAGAAAAAACAGATCGACTTTTGTTTCGAGGAGGAAATTTTCAATGACCTTGAGATTCGAGATAGGGAAAATAGGTGTTGTCGTATATCATTTAAAAGCCCTTTTACGGACTATCCCGTCATGATACTTTTTTATTGCAATTTCTGTAAAACAGAAAACAAAACGGACCTAGTAGTAAATCCGGATTATTAAATTAAAAGTTTTTACTGCATGGTAAAGTATTAAAAAGGAGTTCTTGTATAGTACGCTCTTAAACCATCCTGTTTCACTGCCGCACCCTGTAATAACACACAATACAAGAAAAACATTAAATGTAAACATTAATTTATTTTACATTATTTTTTGCTGGTATTTACAGCAAGTTTGTTTATCTGTTCTGACCTTTATTCGATCATTTGAAGCATTGTACATTTATCTGTCAACTTATTATTTTACTGATTTGTTGAAAATTTAAAAGATAATTATGGTATACACATTGCAAGAACGTGTTGAGCTGGTATGTCATTATTACCAAAATCAAAATTGTGCTCGATCTTCTGCAAGGGTTTTTAACCAAAACTATCCCGAACGTAACGTGCGTCATAAATACGTATTGGAGTTGATTTTGTTGAGGCTGGCTCAGTAATTAATAAAAAAAGAGGTCCCATTGGAAATGTAAATGATGAAGGGGTAGCTGTGGCTACATTGGGCCATGTCCAATTTATACCAAACACGCAGTCTGTCCAGCAAATCGCTGCAGCTTCCAGTGTTAGCAAAACTATCGTTTTTTAAATTTTAGATAAGTACAAATTCCATCCGTACAAAATTAAATTACTGTTTGGGATCGAAGGCAAGAGTTTTGCGAAATGACCCAGCGTATGATCGAAAACCCGAATTTCTTGTACAATATTTCCTCTTCGGATAAGTGCACTATTTCACTTCATGGGGAGGTTAACCAACATAACTGTAGATTTTGGAGCAAGATGGAGCTCCTCGTTACGCCGCACCAGTTCGTCAATACCTCGGTTTGGAATACCCTGGTCGCTGGATTGGAAGAAGAGGTCCTATAAAATGGCCTGCCTGATCACCTGATCTGAAACCTTCGGATTTTTTCTGTGGGGCATTTTTATGACTTAGCCTGAGAATTTGGACGAACTACTCCAACAAATTATAGCGGAGTGTCGTCAGATAACACCGACTATGCTGAACCATGTCAGAGACGGCTTTCAGTCAAGGTTGTACTATTGTACGGAAGTAAATGGAAGACACTTTGGAACATTTGCTTTAGAGGCATTGTATTGTAATGTAAATTCGTTTTTTTAATACTCGTTTATTATTACATGTCCAGAAATTGCAATAAAATAATTTATTATGACGATATAGTCCGTAAAAAGGGCTTTCCAATGATATATAATAACACCTATTTTCCCTATCTCAAATCTCAAGGTCATTGAATTGGCCTGTTTATGTTGAATGCGCGCAAGCGCTAATTAACCTCAAAAAATTTCCCCCTCGAAACAAAAATCGACCTGTTTTTTCGTATTGCAATAGCTTTGAAAATAACGAAGATATTCAAGGTGGGTCCTTTAAGATGGAATACTCTGTATATGCTATATTTGGTGATTCAGGATCTACAAAGGATAGCACAAAAGTTTCATATAGTTTCTCTAGAATACTGTTTCATCATGAAGATTTGCAAAACAGTACCAAGTGATTGCTAAACTGGTGGTTAACAATGAAGTCGTAGGAGAAGTGTCTAATGCAAATAACTAGGTGACTATATATACAGATATATACAACGTACGCCAGCCGTTTCGAACCAGGAGTTCTCGTCAGATACGCTTCCTTGAATCACAAGTTCTAAATTGAAATATTTGGATGTAATACATAATAGTAAGACAACAATTAGTGTATTGAACCTAACAGATATCGGTGACATCTACCGTCTAATGAGTAATTTAAATTACTTGGAAATCTAACATTCCAGTGGCAAGGACATTATAAAAGAATGCCAGAGAATAAATGACCAAAAACTAAAGAATGGTCGCCAAAGGGAAAAAGAGGCCAGAAATGGGAGAAGACAAAGAAAATAGTGGGTAAACGAAGTAAAGGATTGAGGAAATTGTCCTGACTGAGGAATTTAAGATACAAAACTTCATGTCACCACCGTCTTCTTGTTGGGATAGCTTGGCTTGGGTTTGGTTCTGTTGCTTTACGTTATTGGTACTACAGCAACTGTCTTATTTGTGTTACGTGGCTTATTCTTTGCTATGATATATAGCTAATTGTACCCTTCTGTGGGCGTGTACGTTGTCGTCGTTTGTTTTGTGGGTGTGTGTTCTTCTGTCTTCTCTTTGTTCGGTAGGTTGGTTTCCCCCCGGACCCCACTTGTTGTCTCCTGAAAAAAAGATTGTTATATACTTCATTTTTTACTTAGTTGTCTTCTATCTCTGGGCTTATTTGTCCTCTTTCCCTTCGCTAAGGCAGAGTTGGTTCTTGGGCCGTTTGTATCTGTCAATAAATCTGGGGTCATAGTCGATTAGTTGTCGTAGGTGAAGGTTTGGGTGCTGTTCCAGTTTGGCGTAAGCCTCTCTGGCCCTCCTCTTCATTTTTGCAAGCACTGGTTGGTGTCGTAAATCGTTGAAAATCACCGTGTTACGAATGAACCAGGGTGCGTCGACTGCGAGGAGTAGGCATATGTTCTCCTGCCTTTGGATGGCCCGCCTGTTGCTCTTGCTGGTGTGTTCCCATACTATTGAAGCGTACGTCAGCATTGGCAAGATGACTGTCTTGATGACAGTCAGCTTGTTTAAGAGTCCCATCTTTCTTCCTCTTCCTATTAAGGGGTAAAGTTTGGCACGGGCAGCCCGGACTTTATTACGAGTCTCTTGGACATGCCTCGTAAAAGTCAACCCCTTGTCGAGGATGACTCCAAGGTATTTGACTTCGTTCTTCCATGAAATTTGTCTGCCGTTGACGGTCAGGTTTCCTGTCGGAACGATCGTGCGGATTCTCCCGTTGACGAACAGAGCTTGGGTTTTGTCCTCGTTGATGGCTATCTTAAACTGAAGGCACCATTCCGCTAAATTGTCAGTGGCTTACTGCAGCCGCCTCAAGGTTGGCTCTAATCTGAAAGATTGGCGGTGTCGTCGGCGAACTGGGCAATTATAGCGTCGGCTGGTCTTAAGGATGTCTGCAGTGTAGATTGAAAATAGCATCTTGGACAGGACTGCTCCTTCGGGAACCCCTGGCTCGGTGGTCCGGTATCTGGAGTGCTCTTGGCCTATTCGTACTCTTACTCTTCCATGTCTCATAAAAGAGCCCACTAGCTGGATGATATTAGTGGGAAATCCTAATTAGGCAATCTTGACCAATAGTCCGTCATGCCATACTCGATCGAAGGCTTTTGCTACATCCAGGAAGATGAAGGCTGTTCTTCGATTCCGGTTGAGTCCGTTTGAGGCGTATTCTACAAGGCGTAGAACTTAGTGTTCGGTGGCGTGTTGATGTCTGAATCCAAACTGCTGGTCTGGAATCACGTTCAGATCGTTTATGCTCTCTTGGACTCGATTCGCGAAGATTTCTGCTACTTTAGTCAGGGCTGGTAGTAGACTAATAGGGCGATAGTTTTGTGGAAAAGTACCGTCCTTATTGGCTTTGGCAGCATGATAATGTCGGCATACTTCCATCTCCTTGGGTAGTATCTGAGTCTTAGCATTGCATTGATGATGTTTGTCAAGGAAACGACAGCCTTCGTGGTGAACCGTTTGACTATCCTGTTGGATATACGGTCATGTCCAGGTGCTTTTCGTTGCTTGAGTCGTCTGATCTGGAACTTCATGTAGATAATTTAAATATCCCGTAAATTCTTCGAAAAATTCAGAGTCCACCCGCATTGTTTGTAACACAGAATTTTTTTACCAGTTGAATCATTTTATTCCTTTGACTAATCCGTAAGTGGTACAAAGCGAATTCCATATCTGATCATTTGTATCATTTGTATCTCTTTGATGTATCGAAACAAATTTGGAAAATTTCATGGCGTGCAAAAAAATGTAATCATCCGAGTAAGGTAAATCCGTTCACGAGAAAAAAATACATCATATCAAAACTTTAATTAATACGAAATCCGATGTGTGTGTGTACAGATTTGTTAATAATGTTTTCGACTTTGTTCGTTGGTAGAATACGAAAAAATATAAAAAATGCAAAAGCGGGGCTGTCAAACAAAGTCACAGAGCGTACGTTACAATATGGTAAATTCTCCTCTAATAGTAATTTTCAAATTATAACATTTTTCTGTATGTCTGTTTATGTATATCTGTAATTCGAAGTTTAATTGTCTACAATTTCTAATATCAATAGACGGTTTAGTTTATGTAAATTAATTACTGATTTTTTTAGTTAATTAGTAGTAATTCATTTTCAAAAATTACTAATTGTAGGCACATTTTTAAAACTGTCCTATGTTTTGTCACAAAATTTATAAGTTTGAAGGACGTAATATTTTTCCGTGACATGCATTTTTGCCGATTATGGGCTACAATATTATATCATCAGACATGCAAAAATTCAAAATTTAATAAAATTATCATACAATATTAGATACTGAACAATATAAAATCTTCAACATACAATAGATAAAAAGTTGTGCTGTTTTTATTTGCAAAATTGTAGTATTTTGAACTGTACCATGCATTATGATATAAAACTAATTTAAAATTATGATTTCGTTAATCAAATACCCGGCATTTAATTTTATGGATTCGAATAATTTTGTCATAAATTTTAATTTATATTCCAAGACTATTATTTCCTTTCATTTGATACATTAATGATGCATTTCAAAAAAATATATTTTAGGAAGTTTTTTACACTAGTATGGTATACGACTCCTCACAAGGAAAAATCGTATGATATTCATACCAGTTATTGCAAGGCCATAGCCAGCTGTGGGAGGGGGCAATACGGTGGTTCAATCCCTCCCCGAAATTTGGAATTGGTATCAATTTTAGCGAAGCAACAATTTTTTTCATGAAAATATATATTGTTTCATAATGAAAGAAAACAGAACTTAACTTAGTTTTTATATCACTTTTTATTTTCATTTTACTGTGACTAGTTTCGGCAAGAGGCTATGCCATTATCAAGCAAGAGCGCACTGATGAATGAATTACAGATTGTTACAATGTTACAATTTATACACAAATATACAATGGGTGTTACTTATGTATAATGATGGATTATATTTATGACATGAAAATTGGGAAAAACCCATGAAGGTATTATTTTTTTACCTTGCAAAAAGGTTATTAAATTTTAGAATACAGACATACTAGTTAAAAATAACGGTGGATTAAAGTATGACAGCCTGAAATTTTGGGAAAACCCACAAAAATATTATTTGAATACTTCCAAGAGGATACTTTTTTGCAACTCTACCTGGTCATTTAAGATTAAACTCGAGGATAAAGGGTGGTTAATACTCTTGAAAATTTGAACTGATTCTAAAATGGTGATTATCGGTTTAAAACTGTGTACGTGAATAATTTCTGTATCTTCTAATTTTGGGAAGGGATGACCTGTTTGTAAGCAGTGATTTGCAAATGTTGGTTTGTTTTTGTTATATCTAAATGATCGAAAATATTCATCGTAGCGGGTGTTGAAATTTCTGCATGTCATACCAATGTCTTTGGCATTGAATAAAACATTACTAAGTTTGTGTTGTGATTTAAAACTGACCTGGATGTTGTGTTTGGACAAAATTTTGGCAATTTTATCGCTCACGTTTCCAAAATGTGTAAGGGAGACGTATTTTGATGGCTTGTCCACAGCTGATGCAGTGGAATAAATTAAACGTTGGACTATTTGTTGTTCTTTATGATAGATAAGTTTATTAATTATCTTTTGGTCATAGCCATTGTTACGGGCTATTAATTTAATATTTTCAAGTTCAATTTTTAAATTATTCTCAGAGAGAGGCAATGTGTGAGCTCTGTGAATTATGGATCTATACGCTGATAGTATGTGACTGTAGGGGGTGAAGGGATGAAAATAGAACTGTGGTATCCGTAAAAGTGGGTTTCCTGTAAATGTTGACTTCTATGGTATTATTTTGGCGTGTTAGGGTTAGGGTTAGGGTCTAGAAAATTGATTTTATTGTCAGTTGCAGTTTCCACGGTAAAGGTTATATTGGGATGTAAATTGTTAAGAAATAATAGGAAAGAATGTAATTGTCTCTTAGTACCTGTGAAAAAGGCTAAGACATCATCTACATACCTGAACCAGAAAGAAACTATCATGTCCTCCACCTTCCTCAAAAGTTCTGATACAGGTTTCATTTCATTTCAAAACTAGCCACCCAAAATAACGTTTAAAATACATTTGAAAGAAAAAGACAAAAATTAACAAGTTAATTTATATTTACGTTGACACATTTTACACGTTCCAACCCCTAAGCGGGTGAATATCACTTCTAAAAGTTTAAATACAAAGGAGTATCATGTGATATCTCTATTTAAAGGTCTCTTTTTTGACAATCTTTTGACACATTACTTTGTACTTAAATTAGGTGTTCAAAATGTCCGCCAATGTTAGTAAGAGAATAGTTAAGTTCAACTCCTCCCGCAGTTTTAGAAGCTAATCTGGGGTAATCCGCTCATACTCCTCCACTATTCTACGTCTCATACAAAAAAATCAATGGGCGTTAGGTCGGGTAATTTTGCTGGCCATTCTATAGCGTCCCTTCTGATTAAGCCAATTTCGTACAGCCGGGACATAATGCCCAATATTTTTATCGGGATGTCTCTGATGAAAAACATGAACAGTTCTTCGTGCACAGCGGTGTTCTTCCTCATGAATAAATATTATTTCAATTCTTTCTTGTAAAGAATAACCCATTGTTGAAATTTGATGGTCAGTATTCAACGAAATCACTACTACTAATAAAAAAAAATGTGTGTCCCCGTAAATATTAATAGACGGGTTTTTTGGTTTTTTCTTTCCAAGGTATTTTAAAAGTTATTTTGGATGAAGTTTTGACATGAAAGGCCTGTATACTGGAAATACATGAATAGAAACATATTTTTTGGGTTTGTAACCATTTCATCTATCTTCAACCCCTTGACTACCGTCTGGAGTTACTAGGAGCATATTTCATTGAACATCTGGTTGTTGAGCTGTTAAAAAATCGAAATTCGCTTTAACTTTTTGGACGCCTTTAACTTAGAACAACACTGTATAGGCAAAGGAACATTTGAGGCAATAAATATGCGAACCTGCCATTAAGAAATTCACACTGATCAATTATAAAACAACGTATCTTCAAAACAACAACTTATGATTTGTATCAATCGCCGAAAACATGCCAATATATTTCTCTGGTCTTCAGTAAAATATTATATTCGTTTACGTTCAAGAGCCGAACATTCATCTTTGATATATTGTAAAATAATAATATAATTATAGGAACAATCTGAAGTGTTTTGGTATAAATCGCGGCTCATATACGTATTATTTTGTCAAGACCAGGCAAATATAATAAGCGTTAGGTTTAAAAAGTTGAATGTGGAATAGCCTGCGGCGAATTTAAATCAATGATTAATAGATCCATAACTCTTGGCCAGGTGAGCAGACCAACGCAGTTAATAGCCATCGAAGACTCTGCGTGTGAGTGTGAGTTAGTGTGTGTGTGAGTGTACGATTGTTTGCATAATATGCGCATATAGAGAAAGAATTAATAAATTGTTAAATGTATCTCGTCTTCATGCAGCAATGTTGTGATTGAAACGACAACTAATCGTTTTAGAGGGAATGCAATTAAGTTTTATGTAGCATCGAGTGTTAAATGTTAAATTGAGGTTAGGGATTTTATTATTCATTTTGTGATTTATACCTTGAATTTCGTATGATTGAGTAGTCTGCTCGTTTGATTCGTATTAATATTTACATCTCAGAGAAAAAGTTAGTATTATTTATTCTAGAAGTATTATTATATTGGGAAATAAATGTTGAAATGACATGTCGCACTATCTTGCTGTAACTAAATTTCTCAGATAAATGCTTAAAACTGTTATGGACGTGGCAACATTGTCCAAGATCGCTGGTATGCATGTGTCAAAAATGAAATTGTTAAAAATGTTGAAAGGTCAAAATGTTAGAGTATCAAAATGTTAAAATTTCAAGAATTTTGAAATTTTAAAAGATGTCGGAAATGTTGAAAATGTCAAAAATATCCATAATGTGACAACAGCCTCAAATGGGAAGTCGAACTGTTCGTAACGTTGTTTCCCTGTGATTCCTAGGATTTAACTCACACGAAATAATTGGTAGGTTAAATAAAACCTGTTTAGCAGTTATGATACTATATTTTCGCGATTTTACAAGGCAAAGCATTATATTGTTTTGCTAGTCTCCACAATCTAGATATACAGATCATTAATACTTTTTCTGCTCAAGAAGTATTTCATCAACATTTGGCCTTCCAGTTCCAATTCTTGTGATGCTTCTGTTGATTTTTTATTTATTCTTGAGCAAATACTAGTGTGATTTTTCTAGCTTTCCTAAGCAGGTTTAACAGCCTGAAAATCAAGGAAAGTCAAGGACTAGTCAGTTAAGGTGATCACGTATATGGCTCGAGGCTAATTTTCATGAAATTGATTTTTGATTTTTTTGGATTAAGAGTCTGCATGGCACCAACTACGAAAGTCCTTGTTCTTCAGTGTATAAGCTCTCAAAGTTGAATGCTTTACACATAGTTTTGCATAGAACGAAAGTGGTTTTCAGCTCATTTTAATGACACTCTGTTGTTGCCTCATAGTTCCCAACCATTGGGCTAAAAGTGTTTATGGGCACAAATTCCAAAAGTCCTTGAATTTTAATCCTTTACAGCAGATTGGAAAATGGTATATAATTATTATAATAGATTCCGATAGAATCTTCATATTTGTTCATTGTCCTTTTTACTACATACAGCAATTAAGTCTGAATTTTTAGTAAGAAATTAAAAGCTATCTGCGAAATATTTTCTATGTAATTATTATAAAATGCCTATTGCTCTTTATTAATTATACAATTTAATAATATTATAAGCTATCAAACACTAAATTAGAACTGCCCTTCAACAAAATCAACTTTTCTAACACCTACTACTACTCATTTTTTCATTATTTTTTTATATTTTCCAGCCACAATAATAATAATTATTTGCCATTTTAATTCAAAACCAAAAATATATAAAAAAAATAGTAAAAAAATGTATTTTTTATTTTTTCAACACATGTTAAAGCCATTGAAAATGAGGTCAGAATAGACCAGGAAACGTTTGGTCCTTGAATATAAAGATTTTTTTTATTTCCCCAGAACACATAAAAATCCACAGTGTGTAAAGAAATGAGAAAGATTTCAAGTTTTAATCCTTTACAGCATAATTACTGTATTCAACTTTGAATTGACCTGGTTAGGATTCCACAGTTTTTAGAGTTGTTGGTGGATTCCCTCTTTAAACTTGGTGTAAAACTGAATCCAGATTACAAACCAAAATATATTTACCTTTTGGAATATGCAGCAAGTGTTTCTGAGGTACAACTCAAAAAGGGACAAAAAAGGATTCTGAACAAAGAGAAACTACAGCCAACTATTAGAGCTGTAGAAACTGTTCACAATATTTGTAATGGGATTGAAGGAAGTTCAGAACCCATAGTAGAACTCTCTACAATTTTTCAGTCATTGAAATATCCTGTGGTATCAGTTGGCATCATAATATGGGTGGAGTGTACAGTGACTGAACTAAGTTATTTCAAATTATCTACAGAACATAATCCCATACACTTGGCACTTTTGGATGAAGTTGTTACACTTCATCCTCTCCTTCATAATCAAGTTTTGGATTTGCTAATTCATCTATTTTAGTCCAAACAAGATGAACTGGACATTTTAGTGCAGCTTGAGATGAGAAAACGGTTCTGAATCGAATGGTTAATCTGTTATGTTCTGGATGCGTCGTACCAGTGGTGAAATATATCAAACAATGTTGGCAAATGGCAATGGCAGAGTTTGAAAAAAATAAATAAATGGAGGCCTTTTAAAGCAAAAAAGTAGGAAAAAAGATCAAATTTTGGGGCCCTTTACGTCGAAACTCAAGGGTTTTCAGAGTTTGTGCCCATGAAGACATTTAATTTAAATCCATAAGATTTCCATGGAGTTTTTTCTTCGTATCCTACAGATGTTCGGTGAGATTCATATCAGGTGACATCGGTGGTCATTTCTCATTTCTCTAGTCCAGTCGCTATTTTTAGTCTGTGTGAATTTTCAGGTTCTCTTCAAACCGTTACTTGATAATCCACATTAGGACTCATTCAGTAAATAGCAGGTTTCTCAACTAAAAGTCAGTTTTGGTGAGCTCTGACGTACTGTAGACAGGTAGTTCGATGACGAGCAGTTAGTACGGAGTTCCTTAAAGGTCTCTTGAATCGTAACACTGGCCAAAACTTTAGCATTCGAAATAATCCTATGATAAGTGGTCCGGAACTGCGATCTTTTGGCATGTGTGGCAGTGATTGACGTACTTCAACGGGCTGACTGGGTAATATCATCTTCACGTGGTACACACAGTCACACACACAAACACACATCCCTTACGCGAGTTCGGGAACTGAGGCTACCCTTCGGTTTATTCGAGGATCACCACCAGCCTCCTTTCCACCACCCCCTGGACTAAAGTCCAGGTCCTCACGCTACTCAGTTACCATCTTGTTAACCGCCGTCTTCTCTTGTGGTTTCTATGGTTTGTTGTTGGCTTTTGCCTTCTAGGGCTTTAAAGCCATTGTCTTCTGGGTGTACGATTATCTTTCTGATTGCTTGTGAGAAAGCACTTCCCTTTGCGGGATTATCGTCTGTTGTTTGTTTTTATGTGTGTGTGGTCCTCTTGGGTAAGAACCCGGGTTTGCAGTGTGTCTATGATTCCTGAAAGAGAATCCTGAAAAGAAAATTCTGGAAGAGAAAATCTGCAAGGGAAAGTCATATTAGTAAATGGCTGACCCTAATAATCGTCTTGGTCTTGCTCTTGGTGGTCGTCTTCAAAGTGTAGTTGGTTCTTCGGCCTTTTATATTTGTCGATGAATCTCGGGTCGTAGTCTAGCAGTTGTCTCAGGTGATAATTGGGGTAGTTCTCCAGTCTATCGAAGGTCCTTCTGGCTCTTTCCCTCGCTGATACAAGTACCGGGGTGTACTTGAGGTCTCGGACTTCACGTGGTGTGGTACCCCGATTCGAGGTCGGCTTTGCACTTCACCCGTTTCTTAATACTGACTAATAGTTTTTAACCGTAATAATAAGTAATATTCAGTCCGTTCGCCATCTGGTGACGAGAAAAAACTTTTTGTCACAAAACAATAATCTGCTTCTTATAAACTCTAACAACTATGGATAGTAAATAACATACAATTTTTTATATTCAGGGAGGGGAGCAAGATTTTTGAAAGTGTAGTATAGACGGTCAGGGATATTTGAAAAAATTGTCAGGGAAAGTAAGTCAGGGAATTTTTTTGGATATTTGTTGTGGACATCCTGTTAAATTTTCGATCTTACGTGTAGTAAATTTAATTTAAATTAGTATTTGTGATTAATTTACAAGTTATACTTGAAATACCATTTTTGGTTAGTTTTTAATTAGTTGCAATATCGGAATTAAATAAATTGGTGAAGTGCGAGTTGAACTCGCATACTAAGGGTTCCGTACTACCTTCAAGATTCTCATATTCCAGTTTCAGACAAGCAGGGAATGAGTGCATTTTCTTATATTTATAAAAAATATACACTTTCATTTTCCACACATTGACTTTTTATTTTATCTACTTCAGGATTCGCTTGATTTTTATAAGAATACATATGTATTATTAATTTTTTAATTTGGCCCCCAAAAATTAACATTAGAGTTTTATTTTACTAATATAATTTGTCCCTAAAATTACTATGGGGTTTTCTGATAATTTTTCTTAGAAATTTCAAGTCAGCACCAGTACACCTAATTATTTTCAGAATTTTAGGTAGTATGGTTTCGGAAATAAAGCAAGAAATGAGCAATTTTAAAAATTATAGTTTTTTATTTTCCATTTAAGTCTATAATTTGCCCCCCAAAATGAATATTAGGTTTTTCTCCTTATTTTATAAGTTCAGGTGAGGCGCTATACCTCTATTTATTTTCAAAATTCTACAGCTTATGGTTTCGGAGTTTACGGGGGGAAGGGTACATTTTTTTTATATTTTTGTCAATATCTTTTAATTAATTTATTTTAAAAATATGAAAAAAAAAATTTGTTTTCGTCATAATGAGCCCTTTCATTTGATATATAACATGATGCATTAGAAACAATTTTAATTTTATATTTTCCATTTAATTCTGTAATTTGCCCACCAAAATTAAAAGTGGAAGTTTCTCCTTATTTTTCCAGTAAACTTTTTGGACATTTGTTGTGGACATCCTGTTAAATTTTCGATCTTACCTGTAGTACATTTATTTTTTTTATATTATTATTTGTAATTAATTTACAAGTTATACTTAAAATACAATTTTTGATTAGTTTTTAATTAATTGCAATAGCGGAATTAAAAAAGCAACAAAAACAAATCTGCGATTTTATACTCGCCTGCAATAATTGTATTTTTCTCCCAACGAATGTTTGCAATTTATGCTTTTTGATATACAAACCAATTTGCAAACACAGAACGCAGAAGTATTTCTCGTCGTAATAACTACCATTTGAGTGGAAATAAAAGTAATTTGCCGCGAGAGACTGAGACCGAACGAGAGAGACGGAGATAGCAAAATAATAATATCCAGATATATTTTATTCACTCGCAAACTTTTATATGCAAGAAGAAATATGGCGCCAGCCTCGTAATGCGTTCGGTAATGTAATGAAACACATTATATTGTTGCATGTCGTACAAAAAGACCAACGACTGCCATATCGGCCTCTTAATGTGAGAAATACACAAATATAAAAATTTCATGTCGGACTTTGCGAACTCAAATAAGCGGTATGAGCATTCATAATTTCACGAATTAGCCGTAATTCGAGCTCAGATCTTAACAACTTCCCATAAAAATGATATGGCATTGCAATATGCACATTTCGAGTGAAACATATCAACCAATAACGTTTCGAGTATTTTTAATAAAACATACTCTTCGGCAAACCACCGTATTTGTTTTCTGATATGGTAATCAAGTGTATGCGCCATTTTTCGCATTAAAGAATCATGTTAAAAAGGCTCACATATGTATGTACCTTATTAACTAACCATGGGCGTAGATATCGATGGGAATATAAAATTTGTTAAACATTTACGTGTTTCGTTGCAATTTGCATGAGATAGAGCATTTGGAACTGTACACTTGTAAATGTTGTCTTGAATCTGCTCTATGGGATAAGTGGTGAACACGATATTTTTTTATTAATAGATGAGAAAACCACACTTGTGAGTAGAACAGAAGGACAAGACTTACTTCCTCCGTTTTGGAATGTTGGACTTCTTTTTTTGCTGACTTTTAATAACTTAATTATTTAAATAGTTGTTAGTGCACAACATACTGCTCCTTGTGGTCGAAAAAGATAAATTACGGAGCAATATTAACCGTATAATATAAGACAATAATCTCTCCATTACTTCATTATACAGTGTGGAACAGCATAATGGAATAAATTCGATAACCAATAATGGAGGGCTTGTTGGGAAAAACGCTTGGACTCTTCGATTTGTATTTTTAAATGCGCATTTTTTCAACAAATGAGGCCAATACCAACTTTCTTATATTAAATGCAAGCCCCTGTATATTACTTTTTTGGATTCTCCAGAAAATTCTAGACATAATTCATGTACAATGTCCTACACCTATCTTCAAATATTAAGTGTTTTCAGATTTATTACAAAAATTTAAAATAAAAAAAGAAAATTGTTTTATTTCATTAATTCGCTACATTACACTCAATATATAATTTCTATTTAGCTTTTGATATTGACATAGTAAACAAAAACCATTCCTGCGTTTTTTACTGATTTGAAAAGAAAAAAACATTATGTTTATTTTCGTCATAAACTTTGTATCTTGTTATCTGCCTGCATGACAGTATTGATCACTGTCAGTGGTGCTATTCTCGTTTGAATTTCGTTAACTGTACGTAATCATATCAGCAAAATTGTTAATTTAACAGAAATGCACAAAATAACAATTCTACAAATGATTGGTTATGGAGATAAAACATGGACACAAATGGAAGTTTCTCGCTTATTTCACGAATATTTTCTAAATTTGCCGCCTGTATCCCAAGGAACCATTAGCAAAATAGAGAAGCAGTTTCACGAGCTTGGTCATGTAAGACAGTTAAAAAAAGTAGCTGCCAATGCTCTAAGTGATAATACGAAATTGGATATTATGCTTGAGTTTCAAGAAAACCGACATAATTCTTGTCCAAAACCAGGCCCACTGTTCAACGTTAGCCACACATCAATTTTTCGAGTATACTAAGGAAAGTAAAATGCATCCCTATAAAACAATGCCGACTCAGGAGCTTATGGAAGACGATTTTGATAGAAGAACGTATTTCTGTGAACAAATGATGGTAAGGTTAGATAAGAATGGGATTCCCTCAGAACATGTTTTGTTTTCTGATGAGAGCACATCTACACTTCACGGTCATGTTAATCGTCCAAATTGCCGCTATTGGTCTAAAGAGAATCCTCACTTGATGACAGAGAAACATACGCAATATCCTGAAAAAGTTTGTTGGAAATTATATTGTAGATGGCGATAAATACTTATAACTACTCCAAAATAATGTCGTGCCAACTTTGACAAACTTATATCCTGATCCAGTAAACCCCCAAGTTCCTGCTAATACAATATGGTTTCAGGAAGATGGAGCACCGCCCCATTACGAAATCAATGTCTAGGAGTACCTGTACGAAATTTTTCTAAATAGGTGGATTGGGAGGCGTGGATCGATTGAAAATGGCCAGCATGATCTCCTGATTTGACGCCATTGGAGTACTTTTTTGGGGATAAGTCAAAAGTACTGTATACAAAACTAAACCCCCATAACTAAGATGACCTAAAAAGACGAATTACGCTTGCGATTACATCAGTCATGCCTGAGATGTTGAGTGACGTTAGAAGACATTTATATACCAGATTAGCATGTTGCCAACACGTCCTCCTTTATTCGTTGTGAATTTATTCCATTGTGGCTGTTCTACACTGTATATCGTTCACGTTAACACCCTATTCGAAGAGCCCAAATGGACGCCATAATATCCGATCCAACATATGACGCAGCAAAACTACCTCTACATTCCTTCAGTTGCCCCTTTCAAATCATTCCTGAGTTTGAACGATATTCTTTCCCATTAAAAAACAGTGTTTGATTAACACACGAGACTCGCTTTTATCGGAAACACACAAAGTACCAAAAACAAAAGCGGCATGGCAGTCGCGGCTCCATCCATTACTTCAGGCACTTAATTACACAGGTTCAGGCATCAAGATAGTTTTCAAAATTGGCCCAGTCTGGGGAGTGAGAGCAAAAATCAAAACCGATTTACTCTTACACCATTTTAATAACAGTTGACATTGTGAGTGTTTTTACATCGGCGATGGAAATGCTGTGGAACCTTTGCTGTGTCACAAATGTAAAAACACAGTTTTGCACCCTAACAACAAACCTTTGTTTTAAACACTCAACGGCGTTTCAACAACTCTAAGTTGTCTTCATCAAGTTTAGTTTACTCCTTGATGATGACAAAGCTACTGACGACCTTCAGTGCAGAATGCTAATATTAATTTATAATATTGGTTCATTCATTAAATAAAATATAATAAAAATTCATTATTTACGTCCATACTGTCAATGCAAAACCACTGACAGTGCTGCCGCCGCCAGAAGTCAAAACTCAAAAAATTGAGTAATTATATATGGAGCGATCGTTAGATATATTCTTAGAGCATGTACTTCTGGAAGTGTCATGCAAGCGTTGTTATTGTTTAGTGGTAAAATAGTGAATGTAGTAGATCAGTATTGATTTTTTGGACGCGTTGCTGTAACTTTCATATTAAATATTCTGTTTTTAATGTGAATTTAATTATTTGATTAATATATTATTATCACAACCTTCCCCGAAGATGTTGTGTAAAAAATTGTCAGACAGCGGACAATAGAGAATGTATTAAATATTTAAGTTCTCTTAGGGTTGTTGGTCGGTCCTCTCTTTTCTTTAATATTCCTGAACTTAATTGAAACCGCAAATGACGAAAACTTTTAGGTTGCAAAGTACAATCTTCCAATTATTATATCGAATATTTTGCCAGGAGCGGTTCCAGCCAAAAATTTGTCAAAAATATTTCTTATACCGATATTTGATGACATTTTTATTTCCTTTTTATTTCAATAGATTTGTGAATATGAGTGAACAATTTTGGTCATTACATTACTTCTCCGATTTCTTCACAACTCTATTTGTTATAAGAATATACTTTGTACAATTTCATGAAATAGGGTCGAATTTCGACCACTGGGCGACAAGTAGTGATTTTAAATTTAAAACTGATGTAAGTATTCTCATATGAATGAATGTCTTTTCACAGCTCCAGACGGGATAAACAGATCTCACATATTTAAATTTCTTTGACCTCGATGATTCATTCATTAAAATTTTATATACAAATACGGACATTAATGCATTCACATTGCTGTACATATAAAATTAATTGAATATTATTTTGTAATAAAACCTACTCGCATATAAATATTTAATTATGGTTTATATCTCAAAGTAAGTATTGATTTTATTATTACGGTATCTTGAAAGATATGTAGGGTATGGAGAAACATGAGGGTACGTGAAGGTCAATCGTTCGTTGGGACAGTCGATTTTGAAATATTCTCTGGTATTCCAATTTCGATTAATTCCGACTTTGTTAACGACTTTTCGTAGAGCTTAATTGAGTGGCAAGTAATAATCAACTTTCGAGTGTTCGACTCCACACTCCAAACGATTTATTTAAATGATATTGTTTTTATAAATGTATTTTTTTAGTAACAATAAAGATTAATTATGAATATAGTTTTGGTTGCCTTAAAATGTATTTAAATGCTTTATTATTCAAGGTCTTCTTGGAAGTATTCAATCAAATTTGATATAGAAATTGGGTTGAAAAAACTCCATAGGTCGAGGTTATGAATTTTTTAACTTGTCTTTTCTCGTATTTGTTTCTATCTGCCCATATCATCTTGATAGATTGATTTAAATTTGTATCGGATACTTTCTCGGATCATTAGGACTAATTTTGATTTTTGTCGTTGCTTTAATTTTTTTTCATGCTTATTAAAAATGGTGGTATTTATTTTCTTTGGGCAACTAAAGGATAGAAGAGCTTCTGGTTCAGGAGTTACTAATGCCGAACCACTTAAAACGAAACGGATAAACTAGCAAAGTTCCTGGCATATACAGGGAGGAATATTTTAATTTATAATTGATAACATTCCGAAAAAGAACATGGGAAAAAGTTTCAGCTGAGAGTTGTAACTATGACCTTGAAGGTTATTTGAGGACTGGTCCACTTTTTAAAGGGTATATTGTCGATAGCTTGAATTTTATTTATTTCTTTTTGTGATGTATAAAGACAAAGTTTTGTACCCTAACACCAAAACTTTATTTTTTTCACTCTCGTTTCGAAAAGTTGACACTTCATTCTTACCCTAAATTATTTATTTTTAATTTATCTACAATATTTATTGGATAACCAATACATGTAGCTGTTTCCCTAACTGTTTTCTTTTCTCTTTCAAACCTTTGGTAAAAGGGAATGTCAACAAATGATGTATAAGGAAAGTAATCCCTGTCATTTTGTGATGTTGACAGTATATTAGGTAAATATCTAAATGTGCTGGTATCCTTCCTATATACATTCCTATATATATTCTAAATTATTATTAGCATTTTTAAGACCAAGTATATCTAGAAATGAAATATTACCTTATTTTCTACTTCATACGTAATTTTAATAGTAGGAAATTTTAAAATATGAAATAAGACAAAATCATTAATACTAAAATTATTCGTATCAAAAACAAAAAAAATGTCATCCACATACCTTGGCCATATCCTAGGGAAATATTGGGAGTTTTTCTTTGTCCATGAACAAATTAGCAAGTAACGGAGGGGTTTCCTGCTGTTCCTTCGTCTGTCCATAAAAGCAGCCCCCAAATTAAAAGTAATTCTGGCCCATGGACAATTCTGAGAGGGAAATAAAATTTATTTCGGACTGACCAAAAGAGATTTCACGCAATAAATCCATAAGGAACTTCAAAAATTGGGGAATGGGTACAATAGGAAACAAAGCTGTAGCATTAAACAACCTAGTGAATCTGATTCTATTTGAATTTTTGCCTGTCTATATAATTTCGGGATTCTTTGATTAGAAATATGTAGTCTAAGTTTCACCTCCGGCCTCAAATCGTTTTAGATGTTACGTTATTTACTTCTATTGTCATTTTTAATCATGGATTTCGAGCTAATTTTGAATTTGGACCAGTTGTAATTACTTTATGTTAATTCTATCAAAATAATCAGATTTATCCAAGCTTATTACTTTGTTGCTTTTATCGGCTTTGAGGTAATAAATTATCCTTGTTTCTCAATAGTTTAGTTTGCATCTTGCTTTTCTCTTTATTGAATTACAAATTTTTGGTAATTTGATTTCGAACCTGTTTACGGGTCAATACTTTCGAAGTACTTTAAGAACTTTATCATCTTCAGGAATGTCAAATTTTAAACAATTATTTAATAAAGGGTGTTCCAATTTGACGTTAATTTTTAAATTTGCCGCCTTTTATATTTTTTGTACTAGAATATTATGTTATTTGACAGATGACAAGTAGGAATATTCCGGTTATTAAAAATGGAGAGATATACGATTGAGCAACGCGTGTTTATTATTAAAAATTATTTTAAATTTGGTGAAAGTTTTGCAGAAGTTGGAAGAAAACTTCGTACAGAATATGGAAGAGAAAATTGTCCATCAAATGTTACCATTGGAAAAATTGTTCAAAAAGTTACTGGTAAAAGATGAAAAAAGCAAAACATATCATCGTAGTGGACGTTCAGGAGAAAATATTGCAGCTGTTACTGCCGTAGTGTTGTTGAACAACCAAAAACATCAATTCGTCATCGTGCACAGCAATTGAACATTCCAAAAACCACTTTATTCAGAATTTTGCACAATTATCTTCATTTAAAGGCTTACAAGGTTCAGATAACGCAAGAAATAAAGCCAACAGACTTAGGTTTACGTCGTCAATGCGTTAATTGGGCCATACAACAGAAACTTGAAAATGTCAATTTTTTCAACAAAATCATCTTCAGCTATGAAGCACATTTTGAGTTGGGTGGATTTGTTAACAAGCAAAATTGTCGAATCTGGGGTGAAGCAAATCTACGAGAAATAATGGAAAGACCGATGCATCCACAAAAAGTATCTGTTTGGGCTGGTTGAGTGATTGGTCCATACTTTTTTGAAGATGACAATGGAAATGCTGTTACAGTGAATGGTGATCGATATCGAACGATGCTTACTAACTTTTTGTGGGATGAATTGGAGCATATTTATGTGCAGAATATGTGGTTCCAACAGGACGGTGCAACATGTCATTCAGCAGCAGAAACAATCAATTTTTTGAAACAGAAGTTTGGTAATCGAATAATTGCTCGAAGCTGAAACATTAATTGGCCCCCTAGATCTTGTGATCTAACACCTCTAGATTTTTTGCTATGGAGCTATTTGAAAGAAAAGGTCTATGCCACCGATCCACAAACAATTGATGACCAATTGAACCGCACTTATGCCAGAAAGTTATCGAAAATTTTGGCAAAAGATTAGAAGCTTGTCGTACAGCAGCAGGTGGTCACTTACAAGATATTGTTTTCCATGACTAAACCGAAACAATTGTACTATCATGTGAAATAGAAGATTTGATCATTCTCAACTAATTTATGTATTTTATTAAAAATTAAAAATTAACCCTTTATAATGATAACTTCCATTACATATTGTATTGTTATGATAACATGATTATACTGTCGGTGTCCCTGAACAAATCCATAAATAAGATTCTCAACTTTCGAACTATCGGACAATGCACAGATACACGTGCTCGACAATTTGCTGCGGGTTGTACAAAGAACAAAAGCAGTTGAATATGTGTGAACAAAAAAACGACGTCTCTTAAATATGCATAAACAAAAACATTCTAAGCATCGAACATTTGCCTCTCTTGTGGTTACGCCACTGCTACTCTGAAGATCACTCCGAATAATCATAATTAACGAAATCGATATTTGAGAGGGTTATTTGATTGCTGTTTTTTGAAAGACTACCCGCCATCAATTCATCGCATGGTCCCGAGACATAATTATTTATATATTACGACCCATAATTCCCCGTCTGCATTTTCGATATACAAATTTATAAATATAACTTGTCCTATTATCATTAAAATAATTTTATATTCATCCAGATTGTTATTCGACGTCCGTAATACTACGTCTAACTAATCGTTGATCTTAGAAGATTGGTATCCTCTAAGACTGCTCTTCTCGGGTCTACCATTTTCAGAAAATTATTTTTCACCGAGATTATCATCATTATTACACATGCAGATTTTTGTGAAAAAGGCGTATGAGTTGCACAATTTAAAGGAACACTTGTTGTATCGATGAATGAGTGAACAAAACATATGTTTGGAATTTAATTTACATTTATTTATTTAAGCAATAGATTTACATATTAATAGTAATATTATTACATAATTCCCACAGGGCCGCATAGCAAAATCACAAGAATGTCACAAATTCGCTGTGATATTGTCAGATTGCAGAAATATTAAATGTCCGCTAGTATTTTATCACAATTATACAGGGTGAGTTTTTGTTGATGATCAGTATGGGGATCTCCGAAACTAGCGGAGTTAGAGCAATGGTTAAATTGGGAAAGATTTGCAATTTTACTGCCTCAATTTAATGACACTTTCGGATTTTTTTAAAAACTCATGGCTTACTATATATTTTGAAAAAGCGAAATTCTGTCGATTTAGTCAAATCCCTCTAGCTCCTTTGTTTTTGATTTTATAAAAAAAGATCTCGTTTTCGAGATATGACACAAACTTATCAAAGTGAAAACAATCTTTTTCATGGTTACCTTCGTTAAAAGTAAAAATAAGAGAGAAAAGCATTCATAACTCCGTTATTTTTATGAATAACTATATCGAGCATTATATCGTTGAAAAGCTCTAAAAATGTCCAATTTTTTGAGGTCATAGCCAACTATGGTTTCCATTCAAAAAAGATAAGTTTGTGTCATATCTCGAAAACGAGAGCTGTCACGCAAGCGAGGTCATGACAATCATATTCGGGATACAATTCCCTTCAATTTTGATATTTACACTTTCATATAAAACAAAGGAGCTAAAGGGATTTGACTAAATGGACAGAATTTCGTTATTTCAAAATATCTAGTAAGCCATGACTTTTTACCGAAAAATCCGAAAGTGTCATTAAATTGGGCCAGTAAAACTGCAAGTCTTTCCCAATTTAACCATTGCTCTATCTCCGCTAGTTTCCGAGATCCCCATACTGATCATAAAAAAACTCACCCTGTATTGCCAATAATATTGCACTAGTATTGCTACGATTCACCTGCGATATTCTGCAATATAAGGAAATATTTCTTATTTGTATATCACCACGTAATATTTCTGCAATATCATCAGTTTACCGCCAGTATTGCAATATTTCTGCAATCTACAGGGTGTTTTGTAGAAGGTTCGCCAAACATGGAGGGCAGATAGGTGGGCTCAGGTGCTATTACGTAGCCCATATAACATCTAAATTGCTTACTGTTTTGTTTAAAAATCAGATTTTTACCTTTAAAATATTGTAACTTTTTTATTTTTCACAGTATCTTCACCAAATAAACTTAAATCGAATCTATGATGTTTGTTTGCTCTTCTGCATTCGATATTTGACATAAATAATGGTTTGAAAAAATGATATGAGTCCACAAATAGCGAGGTTCCATAAAAATGTGATTAAGTTAAAAATTATACCAAAACAAAAAAAAATAAAATAAAATAAGAAGCACATCGAGAACTTCGAATACTTACAAAAACTTCTCTACTGTAACACCTTTCCAACGATATATCACACGTAATGGAAAGTAATCAGTCTTATAATAAAATATGATATTGTAACTACACAAAATAAAACATACACCAAATTGCAATAATTTGTTATAAATTTTTCTGACTCCTACAGTGGTAGTCTCTAGTCATATTGTTTCAAAAGCAACATTCATTCTTGCTCTTAACTGCTCTTTGGTTTTTATTTCTCTCTCATAAACGAGTTGCTTGGCCCGACCCTATACAAAAAAATCAAAGCGAGTCAGGTCTGGCGACCTTGGGGGCCAGAGTATAGAGCCAGTTCTCTCAATCCACGCGTTTGGGAATGAATTGTCCAGCAGCTCTCTGTATATATATATATATATATATATATATATATATATATATATTTAATTAAATTACTAATACCACCATTTTAATAATCATATTTTCAAAATTGTAATTATAAAACTACCACTACCAGGTTCATGACTACCATACAAGAGGTGCAAATAATTTCTATATATACACGACACATTATAGCCGGATAATGAGTTCCATTTTTCATAATGGTTAAATAAAGTTTAATGTGCTCTCTGAACACATTAAGAGTTCCAAGAATATTCAAATTCAATATTTAAAGGAAATCTGACAGCTTTCATTAATTCTGAAAAAATTATTTTCTAGGTGATATGATTATTTTATTAAATGTATTTTTAACTTGGTACTATTTTTGTAATTATTAAAGAATTGAATATAAATATTCAACACGTATACGTTTTTTTTGTATTGAAATTATGGCAGTTTCATTATTTTTCGTCTAAACGCAAATTCTAAGGGGTGTAAAGAAAATAAACATGGATTTGCCCAATTAGACCTTCGCAACAAACACCCTGTAAAAGTACCATGAAAATTGATAACAAATTCGTGTTTATTGCCCTTGAAAACTATGCTGTACCAAATTTCAGTTCAATATATGGAGCCGTTTTTCAAATATCACAAATTTTCAAAAACCAAATACCCACTTTAGGACCTTGTATATGCATGTTTGTGTTAATCGCTATATTTTTACCGCCTCTAACTGCAGTATCATATTGCCCGTTAGTTATTGGACACCTGTATAAGCAGGACTCTGTTATACAGAAAAGTATGTAAAGGGTGTTTTTTTATTTAGAGGTATAGAATTTTAAGTTGGCAACACTCTTTTAACCGGCGGCCATCTTGTCAGCTGTCAAATTTAGTTTGGTTTGGCATTTCATCATGACCAGACTGAGGCCTGAACAACTCTTCCAAATTATGCAAATTTATTTTGAAAATCATGGATCTGTTCGAAATACGTATGGCGCACTACGTCCATTTTACGGTCAACATAATCGTTCATCAGAGCAATTAATTCGATTAACTATGCAACGTTTTCGCACCACGTTTACTCTAAATGATAATACGCATCCACAGACATGTCGTACAGTGCGTACAGAAGAATCCATTGCTGCTGTAGAGCGTAGCGTAGAGGAAAACCCGAATCCGTCTATCCGCCATCGTGCACAGGAATTGGATATGTGCCCATCCACTTTATGGAAGATTTTGCGGAAAGATCTTGGTTTGCGTGCTTACAAAATTCAACTCATGCAAGAATTGAAGCCACACGATCACCTAGCTAGGCGTACATTCGGTGAATGGGCCCAAAACAAGATTGCCGTTGATCCCGATTTTCATAAGCGAATTTTGTTTAGCGATGAAGCTCACTTTTGATTGAATGGATACGTCAATAAACAAAACTGCCGTATTTGGAGTGATGATAATCCTCAAGTTCATGTTGAGACACCGTTATATCCAGAAAAACTGACTGTTTGGTGTGCTTTATGGGCTGGTTGAATAATTGATCCATACTTCTTTAAAAACGATGCTGGCCAGAACGTTACAGTCAATAGTGATCGCTATAGAGCCATGATTACTAACTTTTTCGTCCATCAATTGAACAATCATGATGCACACGAGCTGTGGTTTCAACAAGACGGGGCAACATGTCACACGGCTCGTGCCACAATTGATTTATAGAAAGAAACGTTTGGTAACCGCATAGTTTCACGTTTCGTACCCGTGAATTGGCCTCAAAGATCGTGCGATTTAACGCCGCTTGACTATTTTCTGTGGGGATACGTGAAGTCGCTAGTCTACGCCGATAAGCCCGAAACGATTGACCACATGTAGGACAACATTCGCCGCGTTATTGCCGATATACGGCCACAAATGTTGGAAAAAGTCATCGAAAATTGGACCTCCAGATTAGGCTACGTTCGAGCCAGCCGTGGCGGTCATATGCCAGAAGTCATATTCAAATTATAATGCCAGAACATGATCTTTTGAATAAAATAAATTTCATGGCAATTTAAAAAATATATCCTTGTTTTATTCCATTTCAAAGTTCTTTACCTCTAAAAAACACCCGTTATATTGAAAGAAAACCATACGTTTCAAAGTGTATTCTGACTTCGTTGTCAATGGCTATAAAATTTGTATTGTATTAAAAAAATAAACAGAAAAGTAAGTCTCAAAACAATCTTAATTTTTGCATTTCATTACCCCAATTATCTAATTTCGTAAGTGGGCCTGCGTTAAAAAATTTTAGGTTGAATCAGTGTTAATCCTAATTTCTGATTAATATGAGTGAAACTGACAAAACTAGCAAATAAAACCTGTTCTGCCTATTCGGAATATGATCTTTTTTTAATATTTGTCTATTTCATATTCCCTCCGAGTTTCACTAGACAAGCAACAACAAACTGTATTGGACGGCCAAACAGTTGAAATTGCAAGTTCATTAAATACGTTCGGTTTTCCAATTCGCTACATATATATATATATATATATATCGAAAGAATATTTCGAGTAAATATGCGTAGTGTTTAAAAAACATGTCTGTCTACAAAGCTAAAAAAAATCGCAGATTGAATTGCTTCGTGCGCGGCTATACAGAATTTCGAACAGGGATACGAAGCGAATTCAATAAAACATATTTTCCTGTATACGTAAATACGTTTCGTTGTTTTTTGTTCAATCTAGAATGCAATTCTTTTTCTCCTCGTTTTATAAATACAGAACTTGGGCGGATGATAATTTATTTTACTTTTGTATGTTTATTTTATTTGAAAAGCCTTTGTTTTATGAGCGTTCTCGTAAAAATTGGGTTTTATTATCACAAACAACATTTGCGTTCGGACTTCAATTATAATATATATTTTTTTTTATTTTAAAACCTATGTGTGTGTGTGTGTCTGTGTATTTTTTCTCTGGGCGTTAATATTTATTCAGTCTTTATTTGTTTTGTATTTCGATAAAGTCGATTGGCGTATCGAAGTATATTGTATTTCGGATTTTCTGTAGTGTACTATCTGCAATAAAAATCGGTAAAAAACCTTTTTACTGAACGTCTGTTTACGATTTTGAAGTGATTAAGTCAACTATTGCATAGTTTCAGATGGATATCACGAATAAGATAACAAATAAGTTTATTTATAAAAATTGAGTACAACTTTATAACTTCACAATTTAAAATCATATACACGACTTTTATTTTAAAGATATGGAAAAAAAACTTTTAAAATATCTTCAAAAGAAAAAGACAAAAAATCAAATTAATTTATTTTTGCAGGTTTTTACATCGGTCGCACTATTTACCTACTAACAAAATATTTTTTTATTTGGTAAATAGCATATATATCACACATTTCAGCTAACTTTGAATGTTCACAATAATGTGACATGAATTTATATATATATATATATATATATATATATATATATATATATATATATATATATATAGTAACCGATTTGTGTTTACGTATATGTTTGTCTAATTTATTAAGGCATTTGTCAACAAACAATGTGCAGTCTCATATAGATCTGATGATGGTTCGTAAATAAAACCGAAACGTAACGTGATATATTGACACTGTCCGAGAAGTTTTTAATACAGTTTTGTTTAACTTGGTACAAGGAGTGATTCTTAGGAAATGGGGAATTAACTCTAATGGGTTGATATATGACTTCAGTTATCAATGCCTAGCATGATGTTGATAAAATTGTTGGTAGCGAGATACAAGGAGTAAGTAGTAAAGACTTTCAAATTGTAGGAAGAAAACGTCAGGGAATATGGTCATGTAAATGAAAAGACATCTAAATGTATGGTCTTAAATGGCAACTCCACAGGTATTCTAGTCATTGACGCCGATGGGAACGGGACATATATATTAAAGTGGATCATTTAGAATAACTAGATCTAACAAACATATGTAATGAAACGGACGAGAACGAAATAGAAAAACAACCAATGAGAGGAAGCCATGCCGCAGGCACATTTTCCAAGTTGTTAAAAGCTACAAATATAATACGAGGGTGCATCACACAATAATAAGGCCTTGACTTAACTACGCATGCGAGATATAGACAATAAGGGAGAAATCCGAAAATATACCAGCAGAACAAATGAAGAAATTGAGGAGATATTGAATGAAATCCGTATTGTTCAAGAGGTGAGAATACAAAAAGCTTGATGGGTAGTTAGGGAACATTGCTAGAATGCCCGACAAAAGTTGTACGGAAAGTATACTGTTGAGTAAAAAAATATATCTGGAGGAAATTGAAAAGAAAAGTGAAAAATCTCATAACCACAAGCCCTATAGGGCTGACATATATAATTCTTAGCACAAGTAGGGTTTTTATAAACATTTTTTCCTTAAACTAGTAAAGAGGCGATTTTACAAAAGGGAATACTGAAAATTGAAAATCAAATGGAAGTATGGTTTCTTTTTCGTAAACTCATTCTATAGAGGTAAATGATAAACACCATGATTCGATTTTACAAAACGAAAACTTGAATTAGTTAGTTAGGAACTTTGCTAAAGGACTTGATAATATAAAAAGTGACAAAAAGAACAAAATAAGCTTCACAAGTGTAGTAGATTGGTAAATAGAATTACAACATACAAGATAAGAACTCTCATTAAAACAAAAATTTCCAGTGATTTGGAAACCATTCTTAACAGGAAAGACAAATTGGTCTGTATAAAACAGTTTATATTCGCTATTAACTTATATGTAAGTAAAAATCTGGTTTGCAGATTTTTAATAAGCCATACTATCTAGGACTGTTATTCTATACTGGCGTAAGATTATTTTTAAGAACAAAATCTAATGCGTGAAATGCCAAAGTATTGGTTGAAGTTCTGATTTACGTCTATAATGTCAATGCCAAACAACTGAATGTGCCGCCGCCGCCAGAAAACATTGAGTAATTATATATAGAGGGACCAATGCTGTTATATGCTTAGAGCATGTACTTCTGGAAGTGGCATGCAAGCGTTGTTATTGTTTAGTGGTAAAGTAATCGTTGTATATTATACTTATACAGGGCGATTCCAGATATGTTAGAAATCATTTTTTTCGTCAGTAGCACATAAGCAGTTGCATATATAGGGTGTTTAAAATATAGAGTAGAGTGCAATTATAACTGATAAAATAATTATATAGGGAAGCCCATTAGCGGTTGAATTTACAGTCTTCTTGGAATAGAAGGTGCAGTAGAATTACAGTTATACAGGGTGGTGCAAAAAAATATTATACAGAGATGCATATACAGGGTGGCGGAAATGGAAATGCAACATTTCGTAACCCATAAGCAGTTGTATATATAGGGAAGATAGAATTATAGATATACAGGATGATGATAAAAAATGTTAGAAAAGGAAATGATTTATAGAATAGCCCACGAAGAGTTCCATATATATGATGATGGAAATATAGGTCGGAGTAGAATTACATTTACAGAAGATAGCTAAAAATTTCATAAACAAAAAGAGTAAATTAGGTGGCTCATAGGCAGTGGCATATACAGAATGGTTTACCGGGTGGTTCAAAAATGTTAAAAACATTATGCGTGGTCCATGAGCAGTTGCATATACAGGGTGGTGGAAATATATAATGAGATGGAATTATTATAATGAGGATTTTAATAAATGTTAGAGAATTGAGTGCAATTATAGCTAAACAGGGAAGCTAGAAAAAATAAATATGTAGGGTAGCCCATTAATTGTTGAATTGTTGTCATATTAAATTAAGAATTATGAATTCGAACACAAATAAAGTCCTAAAAAAACTTGAATTTCGTTACTTATTTGTAGAAGCGAGATCGACATCTAGGATTTTCGAGGAAACTTTCACACAGAGGTTCCGAATCGGGATCCGTTTCGTGTAATTGCTGTTCCCCCTAAAGTCCTAGGATAGAATGTCACGATAAAATTTTCAGGTTACTTAACCTGCCAGAGATATTGACACAATTGGTCGAATTTCGACCACTGGGAGGCAGCTGGTATTTATAAATAGACTCCTTACTGTTCAAAAAATACTTGATATGGTAAGTAAGGGTTTTAGTCACTCAAAACACATATACCAATATATCACGTTACGTTTCGGTTTTATTTACGAACCATCATCAGATCTATATGAGACTGCACATTGTTTGTTGACAAATTTAATTAAGGCATTTGTCACAAACATATGTGCACGTAAACACATATATCGATGTGATTCGTTAAATAATATATATATATATGGTATATATATATATATATATATATATATATATATCAAGTATTTTTTGAACAGTAAGGAGTCTATTTATAAATACCAGCTGCCTCCCAGTGGTCGAAATTCGACCAATTGTGTCAATATCTCTGGCAGGTTAAGTAACCTGAAAATTTTATCGTGACATTCTATCCTAGGACTTTAGGGGGAACAGCAATTACACGAAACGGATCCCGATTCGGAACCTCTGTGTGAAAGTTTCCTCGAAAATCCTAGATGTCGATCTCGCTTCTACAAATAAGTAACGAAATTCAAGTTTTTTTAGGACTTTATTTGTGTTCGAATTCATAATTCTTAATTTAATATGACAACAATTCAACAATTAATGGGCTACCCTACATATTTATTTTTTCTAGCTTCCCTGTTTAGCTATAATTGCACTCAATTCTCTAACATTTATTAAAATCCTCATTATAATAATTCCATCTCATTATATATTTCCACCACCCTGTATATGCAACTGCTCATGGACCACGCATAATGTTTTTAACATTTTTGAACCACCCGGTAAACCATTCTGTATATGCCACTGCCTATGAGCCACCGAATTTACTCTTTTTGTTTATGAAATTTTTAGCTATCTTCTGTAAATATAATTCTACTCCGACCTATATTTCCATCATCATATATATGGAACTCTTCGTGGGCTATTCTATAAATCATTTCCTTTTCTAACATTTTTTATCATCATCCTGTATATCTATAATTCTATCTTCCCTATATATACAACTGCTTATGGGTTACGAAATGTTGCATTTCCATTTCCGCCACCCTGTATATGCATCTCTGTATAATATTTTTTGCACCACCCTGTATAACTGTAATTCTACTGCACCTTCTATTCCAAGAAACCTGTAAATTCAACCGCTAATGGGCTTCCCTATATAATTATTTTATCAGTTATAATTGCACTCTACTCTATATTTTAAACACCCTATATATGCAACTGCTTATGTGCTACTGACGAAAAAAATGATTTCTAACATATCTGGAATCGCCCTGTATAAGTATAATATACAACGATTACTTTACCACTAAACAATAACAACGCTTGCATGCCACTTCCAGAAGTACATGCTCTAAGCATATAACAGCATTGGTCCCTCTATATATAATTACTCAATGTTTTCTGGCGGCGGCGGCACATTCAGTTGTTTGGCATTGACATTATAGACGTAAATCAGAACTTCAACCAATACTTTGGCATTTCACGCATTAGATTTTGTTCTTAAAAATAATCTTACGCCAGTATAGAATAACAGTCCTAGATAGTATGGCTTATTAAAAATCTGCAAACCAGATTTTTACTTACATATAAGTTAATAGCGAATATAAACTGTTTTATACAGACCAATTTGTCTTTCCTGTTAAGAATGGTTTCCAAATCACTGGAAATTTTTGTTTTAATGAGAGTTCTTATCTTGTATGTTGTAATTCTATTTACCAATCTACTACACTTGTGAAGCTTATTTTGTTCTTTTTGTCACTTTTTATATTATCAAGTCCTTTAGCAAAGTTCCTAACTAACTAATTCAAGTTTTCGTTTTGTAAAATCGAATCATGGTGTTTATCATTTACCTCTATAGAATGAGTTTACGAAAAAGAAACCATACTTCCATTTGATTTTCAATTTTCAGTATTCCCTTTTGTAAAATCGCCTCTTTACTAGTTTAAGGAAAAAATGTTTATAAAAACCCTACTTGTGCTAAGAATTATATATGTCAGCCCTATAGGGCTTGTGGTTATGAGATTTTTCACTTTTCTTTTCAATTTCCTCCAGATATATTTTTTTACTCAACAGTATACTTTCCGTACAACTTTTGTCGGACATTCTAGCAATGTTCCCTAACTACCCATCAAGCTTTTTGTATTCTCACCTCTTGAACAATACGGATTTCATTCAATATCTCCTCAATTTCTTCATTTGTTCTGCTGGTATATTTTCGGATTTCTCCCTTATTGTCTATATCTCGCATGCGTAGTTAAGTCAAGGCCTTATTATTGTGTGATGCACCCTCGTATTATATTTGTAGCTTTTAACAACTTGGAAAATGTGCCTGCGGCATGGCTTCCTCTCATTGGTTGTTTTTCTATTTCGTTCTCGTCCGTTTCATTACATATGTTTGTTAGATCTAGTTATTCTAAATGATCCACTTTAATATATATGTCCCGTTCCCATCGGCGTCAATGACTAGAATACCTGTGGAGTTGCCATTCAAGACCATACATTTAGATGTCTTTTCATTTACATGACCATATTCCCTGACGTTTTCTTCCTACAATTTGAAAGTCTTTACTACTTACTCCTTGTATCTCGCTACCAACAATTTTATCAACATCATGCTAGGCATTGATAACTGAAGTCATATATCAACCCATTAGAGTTAATTCCCCATTTCCTAAGAATCACTCCTTGTACCAAGTTAAACAAAACTGTATTAAAAACTTCTCGGACAGTGTCTCATCGATAACAATTTTATTTTTTATTTTTCTGATTGTCATCTCTAACAGCTTCCTAAGCTTTGTTGGGACACCTAACTGTACCCATGCCTCATAGAGTCACATATGCTTATACTGAATAGTTTTTGAAGCTGTTTCATGATAAGTATATGTACAGTCGGTGATATTCCTGTACTTGATCATCTTGGAAATTTTTATACAGCAAAATTGTACACTCGAACAACATTCTGAGTTGTAGTTTCGACTTTTCCAGATTGTCCTAGCCAGAATTCACCTCTAATGACTGCATTTACCAGAACAATGACCAACCCTGTATGCCGTGGAGAATTTTCGCCCGAATTGCTACAAGGCCACCGATTTGTTTATTTAAACTTTTACAGTACAAAAATATTCAACAGATGCTTTGCCTTAATGGTCTCCTGAACTCGAACAAAATCCAATTGTTGTTTTATGCCAGCAACTATTCTCAAAAACAAAGTTGTTCTTGAAATAATTCATCCATTCAGAATAAAGAAAATTGTTATTGCCTTAATGTGTTCAATTAAAGTTAATGTTGTTGCCTTAACGGCTGGGCTACTAAAAACAAGCCCGCTCTCTGTCTTGCTCCTCTTCTTCTTCTTCTCCTCCTATCGAAACGAACGACGCTCTCTCCGGACGAAACGTTTTCAATTTTATACATTAAAAATAACGAGTAAATAAAAACAATGTATAATTGTGTAATTTAGATACTTACATGTATTAAATGTATATTATTACGCACGGCAATCAACTACGAATGGTCGCAGAAATAAAAGTTATCATATATTTAATGATAACGACCATGAACCCGTTTTCTTGTCGGGGTATTAAAATAATAAAAATAATTATGGAGGCAGCAGCAGCGTCTGCGTTATTTCGACCAGTGGCGCGCCTACATAATCACACATTTTATTTCCTTTTGAACAAACAGCGAATTTACCATGTCCCGATTATTGATAATGTCTTGTTGTAAAGTGCCAAGCGATATTTATGACGGAAATTGTTAAGATTTTGCTTCTCTGAGTGGTTGAGAACATCAAAATGTCACCTACACCAGCTAATTGTTAATAAGTAATTATTAATAACTCTAAAACTGACAGCACAAGAGATATTGGATATAGCTGACCTGGAGCTTCTCTAGGCAGTCTGAAGGAGCTGCAATATTACCAATTCCATGACTATCAGTAAACTTTCTGTGACGTCACAGTGTTATTGCTAGTGATATGCACACTTTAGTTACTTCTTTGTATTCATCTTGTCTTGGTACTCATGTTCCCCAATATAAACTTTAAATCAAATTTCAGAACTTTTTCCTTTGGTACATATGTCTTTTGATATTACCCATTAACCCTATCAAACTGCCTCTTCTATGACTTCCGCAGGACCAGAAAGTCCGTCTTGCTCTTCATTTCGCAATTTAAACACTTTACGGCTTTATATTTATTTATTTATTTATCAGAATGTTTACAATACTTATACATTAGGTATAATATAATAAACCCTGCAGAGGTAAACTCAGTTACCTGTTCGCAGGTCGCAGGTCTGATAACCTTAATGATAATTTCCTATAAAATTTTATTACTAATATCCTACAAATTTAGTGTGTTGAAATAATTATGTGATACTAATATATACTTTAAAGAATTAGAACTTATATCGATTTCTCCCTGTATAATTTACTATCCTGCTATTTGAAATTTTAAATATTAGCCAAGAGCCATGGTTTTCTTTTTGACAGTGTTAAGGTTTTTTAGAGTTTTCAAATCATTTGGTAGGTTGTTGAAAACATTAATAGCTTTCACATAACTATTTATACTGCTTATAGTTTTATTTCTTTTTGGAATCATAATACTTCTATTTCTTGTAGAACTGGATTTTATAAATTTATTTTTAAACGTGTCATAATAGTAATTAAGAGACTCAAAAGCAAAAATTTGTTTCAGATTTAGTGTTTTTTTTAATAAAAGTTTGTTTTTTATATATAATTTTCAGGAGTTTATTTTGTATACCTTGTAATAAAACTTGTTTAGTTGAATAAATCCTTCCCCAAGCTATGTTACCCTAGCAGATAATACTATGGAAAAGTGCATAGTATAACACTATCAGCGAGTCTATCAACATAATTTTGGCCATTTTCCGAAATATAAAGACTAAGGATTTTGTTTTATTTATTAAATATTCAACATGCGTGTCCCATCTCATCTATAATCAAAACGAGTTCCTAAGTATTTACAATTTTATACCCTTCTTATTTTTTGGGTATTTATCTTAAAACCTATATGGCGAGAAACACTATTGCAGTAGTTTCCGAATGTCATGAAAACCGTTTTATCAACATTTGAGACAATTTGTTTAAGGCAAGTCATTCATTTATGAAATCAAGGTAGCAATTCATTTGCGTTTCGATTGCATTCCATGTTTTTCCTGTTGATATCACAGCTGTATTATCAGCAAAAGATAATATAATTCCATCTGGTATATCAACTAGTAGGTCATTTATATATAAAACAAATAGTAGGGGACCCTTGATGGTACCTTGTGGAACACCTGTTTTAATTTCACTGAAACCACTTACAGTGTCATTTATTTTTACTCGCTGATATCTACTTGTCAAGTAGCTTGAAATGAATTTGAACGCACTTCCTCTAATTCCATATCTGTATAATTTGTCTATATATTATTCTTTGTATTTGTCCTACTTTACTAAAATTGACAACTCATGATGTATTTTTCAAGATATCGCAAGAGTAAATAAATTATAAGGCATTTAACTAATTTGTTAAAAAACAACAAATATTTAATTACATTTAATTACACATTACTTTACAGGTTAGAAGCTTCTCTTTCTAGATTTGCCATAATATGCTGATCCCAGCGACCTTGGTTTCTATTTTCCATCACCTTTAAATATTGATTAAAACCTTCTACTTGTTCTTCGCAATATGCTCAAAAATTTTCAGGAAACTTGTCTAAAAGATTGTCCAGATAGTGTACTTTTATGCTCATATTACATCCAAGGTTTTTAAAGCTAATGAAGAGGTTTTGAACTAACTATTTGTAATTTTCGGCCTTCCGATTTACTAAAAAAAATTACAACCGCAACAAAAGATTTCCAAGCCGCTACTTCTAAATTATTGATTGAATGTATGAAGTCTTTGTCTTTCATTAAAAGTCTTATCTGTAGCTATCAAAAATACCAGCTGTTAGTTTTTTATTATTTAAACCGCTAAACTTTCTTGAAAGATATACAAAACACGGACCAGTTATCTAATGTCTTAACATATTGCTTCATAAGTCCCAATTTGATGAGCAATAGAGGCAAAAGAATCTTACCTCCAGAAACTAAAGGCGGTTTTATAATATTTTGCCAACTGTCATGATATTTCTCAAAGGAAAATCTTTCATGATCCAGTGATCGTTTTAGTGTACCCATTTTGTTGACCTAACAGAAAGTTGACCATTTTTTAATCGACACATAGAACCCATTGGTGCTCCAAGTACTTTAGTTTTTTTAAAACGAGATCTAAGTTTTGATTTCTTTTTTATTTTTTTGAATGGGCAATAGGCATGTTTATTACCAATAGCTGGTAAAATTTTAAATTTCGCTTACAGCTGTTCATAAACAAATTCCGTTTTTCAGCATTGTACCTTGAGAGCCCTAGTTTCATTAGAAAGAAAATCAACTGCTAGTAAAACACCTAGCAAACAATTAGGAACATAGAAATGCCAATCAGAAAGTGCGACTCCAACGTCACCTTAGGGAAATCGCACAGGATTTCAAGACCGGTTTAAGTTTTCAGAGCTCAGTTGTATTTGCCTTGCAAGAAGCAGGCGAAGCTTATCTGGTTGAAATTATCGAAGATACCAATTTGTGTGCTATCCACCCGAGAAGAGTAACCATCATGCCCAAAGACATACATACAATTGGCAAGACGCATACGTGGTAAGAGCCTCTAAAAAATTGAATTCTTCAAGTTATATGGCAGACAATTTGATAAAATCTTAATACTGAGCTATGGTCCGGGCTTATTTTTTCCGAAGGCGTGATCGAAAAATGTTGGAATTTTAGAGCTGGAATAAAATTTGGTGACTCAAACACGAGTAAATGGCAGAAATGTATATAATGACTTTTAGGGGTTGCTACTATGAGTAAATTTTACAAAAACCGACACCCCACTCATTTCTGAAAGTATAGAAATTTATATTTTGAAAAAACTAAATATTAGACTTAGTTGGTCGTTACTTTTATAATTTGAAGTCCAAAATGAATTTCCTTTTTTCTGTAAACTTTGGTTGACGCTATAAATTCTCTAGTTTTTTCCAAATATTAATTTCAGTATTTTCGTTTTGTTGTTTTTCGTAAAATTTGCTCCCAGTAGCACCCTCTAAAAGTCATTATTTACATTTCTGTTATTTAATCGTGATTGAGTCACCAAATTTTATTCCAGCTCTAAATTTTTCGTCCATGGCCTCTGAAATAATAAGCTGGGACCGTAGCTTAGTATTAAGATTTCATAAATTTTTTAGAGGCTCTTGCTACGTATACGTCTTGCCAATTGTATGGCCTTGGGCATGATGGTTACTCTTCTTGCGTGGATAGCACACAAATTGGTATCATGGAAAAGTCCAACCAGATAAGCTTCGCTAGCTTCTTGCAAGGCAACTACTACTGAGCTCTGAAATCTTAAATCGCTCTTGTAATCTTGTGCGATTTTTCTAAGAAGACGTTGGAAGGGCACTGTTCTGATCGGCATTTCTATTTTGCCAATTGTTTGCTAGGTGTGTTACTACTAGTAGATTTTTGAGCAGTGTGCTTGGTACGGGTCATTTTAACTAAAATAACATAATGTAAAATATTCTAAAGCACCAAGATGACGTTCATACTATCAGTGAAATTGTAAATTAGAACATATATTTAATCATATATTTGCCTACAAAAAGCAAAATTCCACAAAAGTGCAAAAATCCAATAAGTTCAAACACCTTTTATATACATTGAAATGCTGAATTTCGGTATAACCACTACGAAGGTGGATGCATTATCAATTTTAAATAATTTAAAAGGTGCAAGACCTCAATCTTTAGTTATGTATGAACTTCTAAGACGTATTTAAAGTTTCATGAAAATCGAAGCGCTTGCGAAAAGCTTTCCTAACTTTTCCGTCTCATTTCCTTTTTTTCTGTCTCCACACACATATCTTTAGGGATCCTACTAAGGAGTGCATTCGTACTTGAAACTCCCTTGCGAAGCTCGAATGTTGTACAGGGTGAATTCAGTTTTGCTCATCATAGAACATTTTTAAATTGATTTATGTAACTCATCTTTATTTTATTGTGATTTAAGTGATATGCTAATTTTACTTTTTTGATTCTAGGTATGTATTACATCTAGTTTGTCCAGTTTGTCGTTTACACGTAAGTAAGAAATTTGTTATGTCCATCTTTTATTAGAGATTTGTAAATATGTCAACCATGCCTTAGAGCACAATCGTATTAGTTTTTAATAATTATAAAAATTTTACATAGATTTAACCATCTTAACATACATAGTAGATGATCCTAGTATATATTTTGTTTATATATAGGTATTTTTGCAATTGTCTGTATCGATATTTAAAAAGTGAATATGAAAAGAAAATTCCATTCTCTTGTGTAGAAGACAGTATACCCGCTTGACATAGAATTCAGGCCCTTGCATTTTATGTTTATATTTTTGATGGACTTGAATGAAGAGGAAGTAAACATTAATAATAAAAAACATTCAATTATTTGTATCCATAAACATGTTTTTGCTTATTTTAAAATGAGCGCCTTACCTGGAATAAAAATATGACATTTAGCAAAATGGTTTATTAGAAACAGATTTTTTCGTATTATTTACGCTTAATTTTCATAAATTCAGGTCACTGTGCAATGGTGTTTTCATATTTTGTGAGAAGTAGGCCCGAAAATACTACAAAAGTTGTAACGCAAATGTTCTCGCTAATTGCATTTTTTCAACAAAAAAAATATATAGGGTGTGTATTGTGACACTGGCCAATACCAACTTTCTTATTTTAAATGCAAGTCACTGTTATTATTTATTTTTTGGATTCTCCAGAAAATTCTAGACATGATCCATGTACAATGTCTTAAACCTATCTTCAACTGTTTCTGAAATATTAAGTGTTTCCAGATTTATTAAAAAAAATATTTTATTTCACAAATTCGCTACATTACATATACTCACTCAATACTTAATTCCCATTTAGCTTTTGATATTGAGATAGTAAGCAAAAACCATTCCTACGTTCCTTTTTACTGATTTGATAAAAAAATTTTGTCTATTTTCGTCAAAACTCATAGTTTTGACATCTTGTTGTCTGCCTGCATGAAAGTGGTGATGAGAGTTAGTACTATTGTCATTTGAATTTCGTTAACAGTATCTAATATTATCAGTAAAATGGTTCATTTAACAGAAATGCACAAAATAACCTACAAATGATTGTGTATGGAGATAAAACACGGACACAAATGGAAGTTTCTCGCTTATTTCACGTAAATTTTACAAATTTGCCCCCTCTATCCCAAGGAACAATTAGCAAAATAGAAAAGCAGTTTCGCGAGCTTGGTCATGTAAGACAGATAAAAAAATTAGCTGCCAATGCTCGAAGTGATAATACGAAATTGGATATTATGAGTTTCAAGAAAACACTACATAATTCTGTTCGATAAGCAGCCCCACTGTTCAACGTTAGGCACACATCAATTTTTCGAGTACTAAAGGAAACTAAAATGCATCCGTATACAATGATCTCGACTCAGAAGCTCATGGAATATATACATATATATGGAACTCTTCGTGGGCTACTCTATAAATCATTTCCTTTTCTAACATTTTTTATCATCATCTTGTATATCTATAATTCTTCTCACCCTATATTTCATCTTCCCTATATAAACAACTGCTTATGGGTTACGAAATGTTGCATTTCCCTTTCCGCCACCCTGTATATGCATCACTGTATAATATTTTTGCACCACCCTGTATAACTGTAATTATACTGCACCTTCTATTCCAAGAACACTGTAAATTCATTCGCGAATGGGCTCCCCTATATAATTATTTTATTAGTTATAATTGCACTCTACTCTATACTTTAAATACCCTATATATGCAACTGCTTATCTAACACCTACAAAAAAAAAAGATTTCTAACATATCTTGAATCGCCCTGTATAATTATAATATACAACGATTACTTTAACACTAAACAATAACAACGCTTGCATGCCTCTTCCAGACGTACATGCTCTAAGTATAAAACAACATTGGTCCCTCTATATATAATTACACAATGTTTTGAGTCTGGCGGCGGCGGCACATTCTGTTGTTTGGCGTTGACATTATGGACGTAAATAATGAATTTTTATTATATTTTATTTAATGAATGAACCAATATTATAAATTCAGTGCAGAATGCTAATATTCTGCACTGAAGGTTGTCAGTAGCTACTAACTAAACTACTACTAAACAAAAAAAAAATGAAGAAAATCGGTTGAGAGACAGAGGAGAAAATGGTACCTATTCGTTTTGTCTTTGTCTATTTATATATAGATGTAGCGAATTTGTGAAATAAAATCCTTTTATTTTTTTAATGTTAATTTTTCTAATAAATCTGAAAATACTTAATATTTCCGAAACAGTTGTATATAGGTGTAGGACATTGTACATGAATTATGTCTAGAATTTTATGGAGAATCCGAAATAAATAATATACAGGGGCTTGCATTTAAAATAAGAAAGTTGGTACTGGCCACTGTCACATGACACACCCTATATATTTTTTTGTTAAATAAATGCGCATTTAAAAATACAAATCGACGTATCTAAGCGTTTTTCACAAACGCTTTCCTTTATTCATTATCGAATTTATTCCATTTGACTCTTCCACACTGTATAAGTAATTAAATTTAAAAAGCATATCAGCAAACACAAATGGAAGAAGTTAAAATAATACAAATAATGTTAACCAAAATGCTTAAGATTTTTTATTTTCTGAATATTATTTGTTTTGGTATCTGTTTATTATTTGAGAGACTTTTATTTGTGAGCAAACCTTTTAACCAGTTATAGAAGTTTGTTTTTTTGTCTCATTTCAAATGCTATTTAGAGCAAAGGTATTCTCTCTAAATTAAATTGTTCTCCAGTCTCATTGAGCCTACGTTCCACATCTTTATGTGAATCGAGAACAAACCGACCACACCGAATTCTATAGCCACGTAGTATGTCGCTGTACACCGAAATCCTCTGAACACGTATACCCGAACTGTCGTTGCACTATTCTAAATGGGAAACGTAGGCAATATTATTATCCGTTGACTTAGAGCGGATTTCGCCATTGTTCCTGATCTTATTATATTGTTGGTTCCTCATTTCATCGCAGAACAGAACAAGAAATTCTCCGTTTGCAATGGCTATCGCAATATTGGCATTAGATGATTATTGTGTGTGTGTGTATGTTTGGTGTACCCCGGTTGGTCAGCCTTGCATTACGAAGTGGTCTAAATAGAGGACGATACATCGTGGCATAGTCGTTCTTGATGTGATATTGGATTAATTTTGATTTTTCCTTGCAATATATTTCAATGCTTCAAGCTCGAACAGAAAGTATTATATGTTAACCATAGGAGGTACCGTGACGTAGATGTATCTTAAACTTTTTGTTTCATAATTTTTTTTTGTATTCGGGGTTTCAAAATCTTTATTAGACTAACTTTGCATTCTAGAGTGTTAGAGGTATATGAACAAAATTGGGTAAGAATAATGATCATCTAAAACTCCCCATTTATGTATAATTCGTAGTTTCCTATCATTTCCGGTTTAACCGGAAATGACCCAAAAACTCAAATTTAAATGACCACCCTGTATATCTTGATAATTTTTCATTCTTAATACAAGTGCGCTGCTAACTATATTGTTATAACTGTTTTAAAATCTACATGTAGGAAGCCATGATTCTTATTAGTAATTATTATTATTAGTGTTATGTGGAGATGCCCACGTTTGTAGTTCCAAATTTATCATGATAAATTGTGCCATTTGAAGTTTTTTTGAAAAACTTACAATTGCAATTTACAAGTTACTATCGTTTATTTATCTTCACAGCACTCTCTTTTATTTGATTATTAAATTTATATCAGACTATTATAAAATTAGATTTCTCAACAATACCCATAATTTTTCGTATGTATTTTTTTTTAATTATTATTCTGGAGTTTATTTGCCCCATGTTCGAAGTTCTTAATATATCATGGTGAATGGTCTTAATTGAGATTTTTTATTGATTTTAATTTGTTTGAAGAAAAAAAATGTAATAATTTACAAATATGTTTTTAGAATTTACAAATTATCTGTACAACATTCATTTTATTATTATTAATATAGAGTATCTTTTCTGAACATTAGCCATATTACTGAATGTTCTAACAAATTACATTTCATTCTTTCTATCTACAATTAACAAATTGTAAAATATTAACATTTTTATCTTAAATACCTTAACTTATTTTTCCTATTTACTTTGTTTTCTGTGTTCTTTTAATTGGCCATTTGGACTCTACTGGTTTGTCCAATGTATTTTAAAGTGGGAAGGAGGCACTTTATTTTCAACGTTTTTCTTATAGTTGTAGTGAGCTCTTTTCTAATTACGCATTGAACAAACTAGAATTGTGATCAATACTATGTAGATCTAGTGGAATTTTGAATATTTTTTAGGTCTTTAAATTTCTAGGTTTTTTTTACTTATTACTGTTTTACGTTCTGTAGCTTGACATGAAATGTTTTTAGCTTCTTTGCAACTTTAAGTTTAAGATCCTTTTAGAAAGAAATGCACATTTGACATGTGACTATAGTGTTGGATATTATCACCAAATATACCGAACTGCAGTGCCACTCCTGTTCGGACCAGAATCATGTTTTTACAGAATTTGTTTAAAAATTGATTTAGAGTTCTCTAAAAGTCTTTAGAGTGCTACTTGAAAAAAGGGATTCTTAAACTATAAATTAGTTAATTAGTATTTTATCTACCACAAATGATGCGTATTCCTTTTTGGACACCTCGTATAAACATAGACGTGATATATATTCAAGCAATTCGGAAGTCGGGGATATTACCCAATAACAGCTCTTAACATTTAACACTGAAAAGTAGTATTTCCTCTAGTTTATGTTCTTGCTAGAGCAGCCAAAAGTTTCAGGCTCTCCGTCAAAGAGTCGCTGCTCATAAATTACAACCCCGCTTTTCAGCAATTATCGACAGCCACTAAATTAAATAAATCAAAGTACTTTATATTAGGAGACGTTCACCATAATTTCTTTAAAGAATTAAGTGAAACTCATTTCCCTTGGATAACGTCCAAATGAATAATACGTGTCAACACTTGGGATAATAAAATCTGATAAATGTTTTCGTTAATTTTGATCATAAAATATTTTATTCTATTTTGGGTCGTTTTGGCAATGGTTCGCGTAAAAATTCGGATAATACATCGTTTTCGGTGGCATGAAGAATGTCATTCAGCAGAGTAAGTGCAAAGTTGACCCATTTTGCTGCAGAAGAGAGAGGAAAAGATATTTATGATTGTGTTACTCTTCTTCATATTTAATCGAAGAAATATTCTCCTCTTACTGAAGCTATTGATATTTTTAATATTGAAGTAATTTATACATATTAAAATTCCAACATATTCGTGGATTTGGTGAAATGCACAATTTAGAATATCTTATCATGATAAGTTTGTGTTCAAAGAAATCATAAATTTTGCCGCCGAGCGTTTTGATTGCTCCTGACAGAAGAAAACTAAGTGACATCCTCACGTTGACAGAAACTGGGAACTGTCAGTTCCAGAAGATTCGTGACATTTCTTGGCTTCTACCATGGAACATCTAAGAATTCTGAGGAAAAGTCAAGAAGAACAAAACATCTATAAGAAGTATTTTGAAACAGAACAATACTAAGTAAACTCCTGTTCATTAACCTCAAGATTATCTTGATAGCTTATTTCTGAATATCTTCTCAATTTTAGTTAAAAATCTGTAAATGTAAAATCTTAATGTTTCAAGATTTTCCTGATTTCCTAGTATTTTTGGTCTAGGGAGACAAGTTAAGTTGATGGAGGTTGAGTTAGCTATGTTGGTCTGAAGCTGGTAGACAATATAACTCGTTTCTCGAAGTTTCCTTGGATTTCTATCATCTTGAAGTGTTTGATCTCACTCACAACGTTTCAATAGCTTTGTATCTGCTATCGTCATCAGGTGTATGGTAGGAAATTCAGATTATCCGAAGTCTGGGCTAGCTAATCACGCATTGACCGAACACCATAATATCAACTGGGACCAGGCCAGGGGATTTCACAAGGTAGAGTACTGGTACAAAGGAAAATTCATCGAGACATCATATATAATCTCGAACGAAAATATAGTTAGCGACCCCAGCGTCCAAATTAAAAACATCTTCGGCCTATGCCAATTTTTTATCATACACATGATGACCAAAGGAAAATCTTGGAGTGTCTTGATTAAACAAATATTTTACGATTTTATGTACACATTTACAATAGGGCAACTCAATTTATACATATTTAGTTCTTTCTTAGAAGGCCAAGGTATATATTAGGCAGGGTAGACACACCAACATCATTCATTATTATAAAATTTTTACATTAAATTATATGAGAAACAGTAATGTTATTTTTTTAACGTATTACTGAAAAACCGCGAAAAAAAATTACAAGTGCGTCGTCTGCCTTACTCTTACTCATCTTATACATCGAGATGAGAGTGAGATAAAGATACTCCTTTCTCAAAAGTGCATGGGCGTAAGGAGCATATTGTTATAATGTAAAAAATAAACATAGAACTAACCAACATTTTTAAAATCTATTTAGGCTATTTTGTTTAATATAGTTGAAATTTTTGATAAAAAATTAAAACTTATAGTATTTGAATTTTTAAGGTATATTATTTAATTCAAGAAAATTAGGAATCTCGGCAATTTCCAATTTAAAAAAATTCATAACAATTAATGGGTTGAAGATACGATGATGGGTGTGAGGACTTTTTTCTTTCGAAATATTGTAAAGAATAACACCACAATCGAAATAAAACGACGTATACTGATGGAAAACCAAACGTTTCAAAGTCTATTCTGACTTCGTTGTCAATGGCTTTATATTTATATTTTTTTAATAAATATAAAGCGTAATGCTGAAACCAAATATTATTTGGTAATTGTCCATTTACATCCAATGCCGGAATAATTTGTGTCTCCAAGAGCTGTAAATACCTATCTCCGTTTAAAGTTTCTTGTAGGAAGAAGGGTCCCACAATTCTGTTGTTATAAATGCCGGCCCAAACATTCAATTTTTGGGGATCTTGTGTATGAGCCTCTTGTACCCAATTAGGATTACTTTGCGACCAGTAGCGGCAGTTATGTCGATTAACCGTACCATTTTTACACTACAAGTTTTCGTCACTGCTGAACGGGATATTTCTGTATTCGAATGAACAATGTTAAAGAGGGTACAAACTTCTTGATGCGTCCTTTTCCTCTCCCCATACCCAATCATCATTAATATTTCTATTCTTTCTCTTTCACTTAATTCGGCCATTTTACGATCAAATTAAAACAATACAATCTTTTTACGTTCAAATAAAAAAATAATAACTTATTTTGACAACTACTGTCACTTCTGCAATGAATTCCATGGACTACTAAACTTGTTTCAGATTTAATTTGCGCCTGATTTAAACAAACGCACGTGTATTCGACTATGGAACAAGCAGTGCTGTTGGCTGTGACGGTATAATGCCACCGATTGGCCAATAGAAATACAAATTCAACAAATCGGGCGTAAATGAAATCCGAACCGAGTTTAGCTACTATCGAATTTTTCCTTTCCTTAGTTACTTTTCTGTTAATATCTCCGTAGGTATTGAAGTAAACAATATCAAACCCGATATTTTTGATTTGCAATAAAATGTTTCATCAGAAACTAAAATACTATACAGGGTGTTTCGTTGCAAATTTTAAAATCGACATTACTTCCGGTAAAACAGGAAGTTCAAAATTGTAAAAAAATTGGAAACAAATAGGCAATCTACTGCAGTATCCACCTTCCAAATTTCATTTTGATATCTCTAATAAATCCAGAGATATTTACTTTGTTCCACACATTTGCCCATCACTGTATACCATGCCATTTTATTAGATTTGGTTTTCAATACAAATTTGAGAGTGATTTCTACAGTTTGCTATTACCTGAAGCTGTATTTCTTGAATGATAAGAGAAAAGTTGCATGGAGCAAGATCGGGTGAACAAGCTGACCACACTCCATTTATTATAATGGTATTTGCAGCTCGTAAACTTAGTGATACTGATAAATTCCTTCACTTTTGTATTTTTATCGTTTTTTTCTTTTACTTTTCATATACGTTTCAGTGTTTTTTTAAAAGCTTATTGGCTAACCGTCAGTACCAACATCCATTCTGAGCTTCTTTACACCTAAAAGCAGGTATACGGTAAAAGTGGCTCTATTACAACAAACCGATTTGTCTCTGTATGTATAAAACTATTAAATTCACCTGTTCTATATCATTAAATTAATCCTATGTATAGCGATGACGAGAACATCGTTATGAATATTTCAATTTGTTACCTCAATTTCTTCATATGATAGGAAATCGAAGACTACATAATAATCATTATCAGCAAATTGTAGCGCAGATGTACTGTTATATCGATGTGCTTATTTTTACATTATAAAAAAAGTTAAATTACTTACAATAATAGATCCCACATGAATATCTTAGCAATTTCTTGAACTTCTATTCGAATGTTTTGATAAATAATAACTGGAAATTATCTTTTAGAGAAGGAAATAGTTGTATCGGCTATAATAAGCGGGAAGTTTTTATCTTTGGAATTATTAATAAGATTTGATATGAAAATGTAAATCAGGATGGGTTTTCCTGGAACACTTATCGATATATTGGATTTGTTCAATTTGGTTAATTTCATATTCAAGGGAAGTTGGTTGGTTTGTGACAGTTTCGTCTATATGTGGAATTAGTAGTTTTAAAACTTTTTTCAAGAAAATCTATAATCTAGTTACATTTTTATAATAATAGGAAAAGTAATGTACCGAAGTTGTTAATAAAATATATAATTTATTTCTTTACTTTACAGTTTGGCGTTTTTAAAATACTGGAATATTAAAATTATTTAAATATTGAATTGTCTATTACAGATAAATCACAACACAGGTGTTATCTATAAAGGTGTGTAAGCGGTTATAATTAGAGATAAACTGGTCTCAATAAAAAATAATAAATACCTCTAAAACAGAACTTGTAAATTTGGCAACTTATTACTAAAAATTAGTAATTAATTAAAAAGTGTTTATTAGCCAATCTTCATAAAGCTTTAGTATACTCCATAAAGATGAAGCCTTGGTTATTCAAAAAGTGTTGAAGATATAAAATAAATGAATGTTTGGGTGCAAAACCTTTTGTTTATATACATGCGTGCACAACTGTAGCGGATGATATATACAGGGTATTCCATCTCAAACGAGTCACCTTGAATATCTTGGTTATTTTCAAAACTATTGCAATAAGAAAAAACAGGTAGATTTTTGTTTCGAGGGAAATTTTTTTGAGGTGAATTAGCGCTTACGCGCATTCAACATAAACAGGCCAATTCAATGACCTTCAGATTTGAGATAGGGAAAATAGGTGTTGTCGTATATCATTTGAAAGATCTTTTTACGGACTATAGCATCATAATAAAAAAATTTATTGCTATTTCTGTACATGTAATAATAAAAGAGTATTAAAAAACGAATTTACATTACAATACAATGCCTCTAAAGCAAATGTTCAAAGTGTCTTCCATTGACTTCCATACAATAGTACAACCTTGACTGAAAGCAGTCTCTGACATGGTTCAGCATAGCCGGTGTTATCTGACGACACCCCGCTATAATTCGTTGGCGTAGTTGGTCCAAATTCTCAGGCTGAGTCATAAAAAATTTGGATTTAACATGTCCCCACAAAAAAAACTCCAAAGGGCTCAGATCAGGTGATCGGACAGGCCATTCTATAGGACCTCTTCTTCCAATCCAGCGACCAGGGTATTCGAAACCGAGGTATTGACGAACTGGTGCGGCGTAGTGAGGAGGAGCTCGATCTTGTTGGAAATGCAATTGCTTTTCATGTAGTAGAGGATCATTTTCTAATTTATCTATTATCAATGCATTAATTTCATTTTCCAATATATTGTCATAATTTCGCAAAAGTCTTACCTTTCTATCCCAATCATCCACATTCAATTCATGAAGTAATTTAATTTTATACGGATGGAATTTGTACTTAAGCAAAACTCTAAAAACGTTAGTTTTGCTGATACCGGAAGCTGCAGAGATTTGCTGGACAGACGTGTTTGCGTTTTTGGTATAAGTTCGACATGGCCCAATGAAGTCACAGCTACCCCTTCATCATTTACAATTCCCATGGGACCTCTTTTTTTATTCATTACTGAACCCGTCTCAACAAATTTTAAAATCAACTCCAATACGTATTTATGACGAACGTTACGTTCGGGATGGTTTTGGTTAAAAACCTTTGCAGCAGAGCGAGCACAATTTTGATTTTGGTAATAAAGACTTACCAGCTCAACACGTGTTTGCAATGTGTATACAATAATTATCTTTTAATTTTTCAACAAATCAGTAAAGTAATAACTTTACAGATAAATGTACAATGCTTCAAATGATCGAATAAAGGTCAGAACAAATAAACAAACTTGCTGTAAATATCAGCAAATAAAACATTTAAAAAAAATATAACCGACTTCTACCTATAACTAAAAAGCTAAAAATAATTATAACAAACTACAACTCTAGCAAATAAATAACACATTCAATGTTGTTAGGTACCCAGGAAGTAAAAAATGTAAATATTAAAAGGTGCTCATTCTGTACAAATTAATTACCTACCAATCTAGTATATTTTGAAGTCGATGCCAAGCAAATCTAAAATCCTTCATTGCGTACTTATCAACTAATTCATCAAACTTGATTGTTGCTTGGCACCGACTTCAAAAATATACTAGATTGGTAGGTAATTAATTTGTACAGAATGAGCACCTTTTAATGTTTACATTTTTTACTTCCTGGGTAGGTACCTTACAACATTGAATGTGTTATTTATTTGCTAAAGTTGTATTTTGTTATAATTATTTTTAGCTTTTTAGTTATAGGTAGAAGTCGGTTATATATTTTTTAAATGTTTTATTTTCAACTTTTTAGTTTCTTATTTTTTATTTTGTATGTGTAACCTTAATAGACAGAACCAGGTAACATCGAAAGCCTCAACATTACACAATGATACTTTATCATTTAAATTGACAGGTAAATCATTACGAACAAAATGTACTATTACGCGTTGACTTAATAAGCCCAAAATATATTTATGCCTTATGGACTACGCCATGTAACCTTTTTTCAACTTTTTCTGACAACCCTGTATAACTAGATATTTCCACTCCAACCTATGTACCAACCAGCCTGTACATACGACTGCCCACGGCAAGCATAAATTTGTTTGCTGCCTTCTGTAAACTATATGACGGAGTAGAATCCTTCCTATATTTACGGAGTCAAATCCTATATTTCAACCATAGTATATAACTCCTTGTGCCCACAAGGAGTTATATACTAGCCCTACCCCATAAATTATTTCCTTTTTAACATTTTATGTTATCGCCCTGTGTAACATTAATTCCTCTCCACACTTTATGCAACTTCTTATGGGCTATAAAAGAAATAATTTTTTAATCACACCGTATAAATATAATTCAACTCCAGCATATATTTCAACCATCCTGTATATGATTTTCTTATGTCCATATCATATAACAGTTTTTTAATCACCCTATATAATTTTAATTTCACATTTTTTTCAACATTTTTATACCACCAAACGTCCAGTCCACCCTATATTCCAACCATCCTGTATATACGGCTGCCTACAGACCACTATCATTCTAGTCCGTCCTATATTTCAATCTTCATATAAATGCAACTCCTTCTACCACTTTACTTTGTGATTTTGTTTGCTATAACTAAACACCCTGTCTATAGGCCACCAAGTACCAGTTTAAAGTTTGACATGTGTTGTCACTGAATTTTCTATTAGGCCGGGAGAATGTGACAACCAAAACCACCGTCTTCGCAAAATGGAAAAATTTGCATTTAAATAGGTATTTACCTGGTATACAAACAAAACGAGCTTGGTACTCATTGATTTAAGGAGCCGAAAATACTATGCTTTACTACCTATATGCTTGAGATGTACATAGAAAATTTTCAAATTCGCAACTAAAATTACCGCACTATTACGTTGGAATTAAAATATTTATGAGGAAATGTCTGTTATGTCATTTCGATGAAATTTTTGATAAGAATTTTGGAATTTTCGGCGATTTTCTGCAAAACTGCAAGTTGCACGTCGCAGAAAAGTATATGAGATCACCTAAGGATCTTCCTTAATAGATTAAACGTTAAAAAACTATACACATGCATAAGGAGTTATCGGAAAAACGACCAATATGTTAGGGATATTGGTCGATTTCCATGCACGCATGTGTTCATTCACAAATTTTATCACTTTACCAATAGAATCCTTTTCCAAAATTTGAAGTTTCACCAATCCGGATATATACTCTATTAAACAAGACCATATTCATTCAAAACGGTGCACTACAGGAGAAGAAATCAGGTAACATACATACAAAAAAAAATTAATAACCTCCTCCTTTTTGGAAGTCGGTTAAAAATGATAGAAATGTTAGAAGCAGTTCTTTATACAGGCTGTTTGAAATATAAGATGGAGTGGAATTATAGTTTATGTTGTGGTTAAAAACTTGTTTTATATCAACAAATAGTTGCATATATAGGATGGTTGAAATATGTGGCGGAGTATAATTACAGCTATACAGGTGGGTTTAAAAAAATGTATAAAGTAACGTTATGATCTACAAGTTGCACATACACGGTGGTTGAAATATTTTGTAGAGTAAAATTATGATTATACAGGGTGGCTCAAAAAGAAGTTGTAATGTTTGAAAAATTGGCAGCTGTGTATACAGGATGGTTTTAATATAAATGGAAGTAGAGTTAGTTATACAAAGCGGTTAAAAAGAATATTGAATAAAATGTTATATAGGGTGGCCAATAAGCAGTTGCATTTTGGGTGAGGGTTTAATTAAAAGTTTGGTGTTAGGGTGCAAAACTGTGTTTTTGTCTTTGTGACACACCAAAGGTTCTACAGGCATTTATATTAGGATGGATCAAAAACAGCTAAAAAAAAATTATATAGGGTAGACCATAAACAGTTGCATTCTAATATGGAGTAGGTATCTGAAATATGGGGAGAAGCAAGATTATAGTTTTTGAGTGTGTTTAACACAATGTTAGAAAATACTGCATATAAAGATTAAACTATAGAGTAAAGAGAAATTTTACTTTAAAAGGTGGTTCAAAAATATCAGAAATAATTGTTATACAGCGTAGACCATAAGCAGTTGCATAGCTGAAATATAGGGCAGAAAAGAGTTATACTCAGGTGTTCAAAAAGTTGGGTGATAAATAAACAGCAGCATGTACAGGATGGTTGTAATATAGAGTGAAGTAGAGTTACAGTTATTCAGGGTGATTTAAAAAATGTCGAATAAAATTGTTATATGGGGTGGCCCATAAGTACTTGCAGTTTGGGTAAAATATATTCGGGATTGGTGGATTTATAGTTAAGTAGGGTGGTTCAAACAAGTTAGATTTTTTTTATATAGAATAATCCATATGTTTCATAAGTTATTTCTTTTTGCGAAGGCTAGTACTTTTATAAAACTGTCTCGTTAGATATCTCTATCCAATTATAATAATCGCATTTGTATGTTACCAGCTTTTAATTTGCAAAGTTCATGAGTTTTTACTGCCTGGCATTTGGAATTTTATCGTGTAGCTCCCGATAACAAACGGCAGTCGCTAATTCGAAAAGATCACTCAATTTCGATAATTTTTCGAATTCCAATCGGTCGCAACGATAAACGCAAACGTACTCGACCGAATTTTATCTAAATAAAGCAGAATGCAAATGTTCTCGATGAAAACAACATGTAGGTTCGACATTTAAATGTGGCCGTGTGTGTATTTTGTGTATTTACGGTGGGCCGTCATTCGAATGGCGCCCGTAAAACCGATGATTTCGCAGCTCGGTGATCAGTTTACTGATAGTTGATGGTCGTTTTATCACTAGCACTGATTGCGCTGATATTTCCCGGTCATAAAGCCTGCAAACCACGAAAATATTCCAAAACGTTTTCACTAATAAGCCTGCTATCTCTGGAGCGCGAGGTTTCGCTTGCCCCCGACCCTATGGCCGTCGTGTCTTTCTGTGTGTGTTTGTGTTGGTTGCTCTGATGATGATGATCGTTTTACCGAACTGCCTGAACGTTTCAATTTCGATATGGTCTCGGTAAATAGGGCGCAACGCTAACGGAAAAGCATTGCAGAATGATAAAATGTAAATAAGATGAATATAGAAATATCAAATTCGTAATTATGCTGCTGATAACTGTGTCGGGTCGTTTATGGGAAAGAGTCATGCTGAACAGTTGGGTAATCATATCAAAATATGGCTAAATAGCTTTGCTCAATAACTTTTAATTAAATAATAATTTATATTTAAAATAGAACTGCCTTCAACTGACTTGAAAGAAACACCGTTCTTTTTTTATCTGATGTTAGGTACAATTCTATTTTAACGTCTCCCTCTAATTGGTATTCTTTTTCTCTATTTCCCACACATTTATTAACTTTTCAATTTGTTTTCAAATGATAGTACAATTGTTTTGGTTTAGTAATGAAAAACAATATCTTGTAAGTGACCACCTGCTGCTGTACGACAAGCTTCTAATCTTTTGCCAAAATGTTCCATAACTTTCTGGCATAACTGCGGTTCAGTTACCTGAAAACAGTCAATAATGTTCTCCTTTAGGTCATCAATTGTTTGTGGATCATTGGCATAGACCTTTTCTTTCAAATAGCTCAATAGGAAAAAATCTAGAGGTGTCAGATCGTAAGATCTAGGGGGCCAATTAATGTTTCCTCTTCGAGCAAATATTCGATTACCAAATTCTTGTGTCAAAAGATTGATTGTTTCTGCTGCTGAATGACATGTTGCACCGTCCTGTTGGAACCACATATTCTGCACATCAATATGCTCCAATTCATCCAACAAAAAGTTAGTAATCATCATTCGATATCGATTATCATTCACAGTAACAGCATTTCCATTGTCATCTTCCAAAAAGTATGGACCAATCATTCCACCAGCCCAAAAACCACACCAAACAGTTACTTTTTGTGGATGCATCGGCCTTTCCATTATTTCTCGTGGATTTGCTTCACCCCAGATTCGACAATTTTGCTTGTTAAAAAAATCACATTTTCAAGTTTCTGTTGTATGGCCCAATTAACGAATTGACGCTGTAAACCAGAGTCTGTTGGCTTTATTTTTTGCGTTATCTGAATCTTGTAAGCCTTTAAATGAAGATCTTTGTGAAAAATTCTGAATAAAGTGGTTTTTGGAGTGTTCAATTGCTGTGCACGATGACGAATTGATGGTTTTGGTTGTTCAACAACAGTAGCAGTAACAGCTGCAATATTTTCTTCTGAACGTCTACTACGATAATATATTTTGCTTTTTTCATGTTTTACTGAACAATTTTCTCTTCCATATTCTGTACGAAATTTTCTTCTAACTTCCTACTTGCCATCTGTCAAATAACATATGATATTCTAATACAAAAAATATAAATGGCGGCAAATTTAAAAATTAACCTCAAATTGGAACACTCTTTATTACTTCGCCCCATATATCAAGTATTCTATTTATGTAACTGCACATGGTTTGCCATATATAACAATTTGTTTCACATTTTAAAATCACATTTTATAACTATAATTTTCCTCTACTATTTATTTCAACCACCCATTTATGTTAACCACCCTGTATAATTATAATTGTACTCCACCATCCTGTATATTCAACTGGTTCTAACATTTTTTTAACCTTTCTGTATAACTATAGTTTTACTTACTCTTAATTCAAGAATTTTGTATACGCAACTACTTATGAGTCACCAAATACAATATTCTGTTAACCACCCTGTATAACTATAATTCAATTCCACCTTATATTTTAAGCATTCTATATATGCAACTGCTCATGAACCATATCCACGTGCCAAGACTAGACAGAGAGGACAATAGAGAGAGCAAGAGGCTATTTCACTCGATTCGGAGGTGCAGCCAATAAACTACATACTGCACGTTTCTCATTGAATGCAGCTCCCAATCAAATGAAATACCCTCTTTTCCTCTCTATTGCTATCTCTTTCTAGCCTTGCCACGTAACTTGTGTATTACAGGCTACCTCTAGAAGTACAAACCATATGGTGAGAAGGTCTGAAGGACTGCATTGAAGATAGATGGACAAATGGTCTTTTTGATTAGAAGAAGAAGTATAGGACTAAAAAATTGACGAACTGGCTTGAAAGACTGGGAAGAAGAACATATTTCTGGCAGTTTTTATCGGAAACTCTAGCCAAGAGGTTGAGGAATTAGCTTTATGAATAACTAAGTAGAAGGGCTGATCGGAGACACTTCAGGTCTTGCGAGAACACCTGAAGAGCTTAAGGTCATTTTGTGTGAAGAATTGTCTCGAAGGATTGAGAAGATGAAGAGTATGTTTTTAGAATTGTACAGGGGGTATGAGCCATACCTTACCCCGTTATCAAAATCCACAGGAATTATTGAATTTTTTTGTATTTTCTGGTTTAACCGGAAGTAACTACCCTGTAGCTCTAAAATTCTAGAAGATATAACTTGTCTATAATAGATGTGTTGACACCCTATATATTTAATTAGCGTCCAATTTATTATTACACTCTTGTTCCACCAATATGCAGAATTTTCTTTGCGCTAAACATCTCTGCAAGTTTTTGTTTGTAGCTCGTACCGACTCTGAGAGTTCAATAGTGTCAAACTATTTAACAAACGCTCTTCAAGTTTCTTCAAGTTTATTGACCAGAATAATAATTATTAATTACAGAGTATACATATCTTATTTTATACATACACAGTAATTCCTAGAAAGATAATCAAGTTATCTGCATGTAGGCTAGCCACTTATCCTAGGGTCCTTAAAACTAATTTAAAACTATTTTTTCTTATGATTGTAGTTGTAAGTACAGTTCTATTAACAGTGCTACTATGAATAGAAAACGTATGCTTATTATTATAAATATTACATAGTATATTAGTGTCTTGCTCCTAGTTTTTTTCATTTTTATTTTATTTTACATAATTGTTTGTATTCATTTTTTGACCTTGTTTTTTCTAGAATTACTATTTTTTAGAGTTTTCAGTTCGGGTGGAAGAAAGTTGAATATGCGAATAGCATTAATGTAGCTTATCTTATTGCTAACCGACCGAAGTCTAAATGGAATTTGAATATTTTTATTTCTAGTTATGCTGTTTGAGTTTGTATATGTTTTAGTTAGTTATTGATAATGATATAAAATACATTCAGCAGCAAATGACTGTTTCATATTAAGTGTATTTTCATGAATCACAGATCGGTTTTTATTAACAATTTTTAATAATCTATCCTGTAGTCGTTGTAGGTGTTGTAAATTGTTGTTAAGGGCACCCCGCCAAGCTATAATGCCATAATTCGCATTGCTCTGAAAGAATGCAGAGTAGATTATGCGAAGTACCTCATAATTCATAAATTTTGATAGTTTGTGAAAGTTATAGATTAGATATTTTGTTTTGTTTATTATATAGTCAATATGATTCTTCCACCTAAGTCTGTAGTCAATTATTACACCTAAATACTTGCAGAACTCAACTCTTTTTATTTTCTGACTGTCTATATAAATGTTTATATCTTTTGGTATGCTATTGGAGTAATTTCCGAACGTCATGAACACTGTTTTTTCAATATTTAAGGTCAATTTATTGAAAATAAGCCACTGATTTATCTCCATCAGAAACATATTCATTTTAGTTTCGACTTCAGACCAGTTTTTTTCTGTAGATATAACTGCAGTATCGTCAGCAAATGATAATATTAAATCTGTCGGGAAAGATTTCATTTACATATAGTAAGAAAAGTAAAGGACCCAAGACAGTCCCTTGGGGAACTCCAGTTTTAATTTCCCCGAATTCGGTTGTGACATTATTAACTTTTACTCGCTGGAGCCTATTGTCAAGATAGCTAACTAGAAGCTCATGAGCTTTACCTTGGATGCCATAGTTATACAGTTTATCAAGTAATATCTTGTTGGTTGATTGAGTCAAAGGCCTTAGCTATATCAAGAAAAGTTATAGGAATTGGGTTACTTTTGTCCATTTTACTATACATCATGTTTGTCAAGTGGTGAAGTGCACTTTAGTTCCTTTCTTTTCTGAGAATCCGTATTGCCTCTCTGATAAGATCTTGTGTTTGTTGAGGAACTTGCTAATTCTAACATATATGATTTTCTCAAAGATCTTTGCGATATTTGATATCAGTGATATTGGTCTGTAGTTTGATGTGATGTGTCTGTCTCCTGATTTGAAAATAGGAACGACTTCCGCCTGTTTAAGTGACTCTGGTCAGATAGAATTAATAATGCATTGGTTTAGTACATATGCTAATGGTTTTGTAATAAACTCCGATAATACTGTAATTGTCCGTGTATTTATAGTATCCACACCTCCATTAGTATCTTTCAGTTTCTTAATTATGTTTGTTATCTCAGTATGACCTGTTGGACCGAAAAATATTGAATTTGTATTGAAGGGGGGCAATTTGTTGATTTTATGCTGAGGCTGACTAATTTTTTGGTTTAACAGAAACCCTATATTGCAAAAATACGTGTTCATATTATTCGCAATATCTTTGGACCCAGTTATTTTTTGTTGATTTTCGTTACAAACGTAGTTGATTGTGTTATTTGTAGAGTTTTTTTGCCAAGTTTTTGATTAATGATGTTCCATAACTTTTTGGTATTGTTGGAATTGTTATTTATTACTTCTCTATCATAAATTGTTTTTCCTGCTTTTAGTACTTTGTCTAATATTCTGGTGTACTCTTTAAAAGTATTTTTATTTTGTATATTCATCGGATTAGATTTCCATAATTTATATAGATAATCTTTATGGTTACAAGAAGTTAGTATGGCACTTGTTATCCATTTTTTACGCGGGTAATATCCCGCCCTCTTTTTCTTACTCTTATTAGTTTTTCTTGCCTGACAAATGCATTGATTTATTAGCTTTAATAGTGATTCAAGTGCTACGTTTGGATCATTGATTAACAATACGGAATTCCAATCAATTTTACTGGCTGTATTAGTGAGCTGTTTATAGTCAGTATAGTATTTTGGTTTGAGATCATTGATTATTTCAAGTTTATCCTTGCGTAAAAATTAGGGATAATGATCAGTGAATAGACTGACAAATGATTATGTGATTTTTTATTTTATTTTTGCATTTTAGGAATTTCTTTATTTCATTGGAAAATTAGGCTTTGGGTAAGTCATGCCACTTGTATAAGGCAGAGATTTCAAAATCTTTCATTCCACCTTCAAGTTCAATTCTAGAATTTAATATCTTAAGTCTACCTAAAGTAATTTATATCCAGGAATTGAGTATAATTTGTAATTTGGAATATGCCGTGTTTCTGAGCAGACAATAATACTAGGTTTAGTTATAAGTCTTTGAATAAATATTAATAATTTGCCATGATTTGCATTAAGACTTCTGACATTAACATACATAATTATGTCATTATTTATAATGGGATTCTACGTCTAGGGAGATGGTTTCCCTTTTAACATAGTCATTTTGAATTTTTTCAATTATATCTAGATTTGATTCCATTTGATAATAAAATGATATCTGTACCTAACTATACTGTTACCAAAATTTTAGTTTTGCATCTAGAACCGTTGCAGCCTTGTATACTTTTTTCACAGCGCTCAGACACGCAACAGTAATCAATTTGTCAGTTAAACTGCATTAATGTGAAAACACTCGGTATTCTTTATTCTACATATTCCACAAAATAATTGCTGTGGACAACCTTGAGTTGGCCTGTCACTGATGAAATGTATGGAGATAATACCATAAATTAGAACACGTTATGGTTAGAACGGAACATACAGGCACTAACAGGACCAAATTAATATTTGTTATTTCATTTAATGACATGACAATGGTAATGATACTCTCATTATTATCTTATAATGTTTTATTATATTTGAACAATGTTGTTATTATCGAGCTTTATATTATATTAATTAACCGGATGTGGTTTTTCTGCTTCCGCAACCCATTTTATTATTTATATGATAATTTATTAATTAAACTCGGCGAAACATCATTCGTAATTATTTTATTAAACGCGTGTAACGACTGTTCGCGTCGAGAACAAAATTCCAAACATATTTCAGCTATAAATAATTTATGGCGATAAATGCCTATCAACGTTTACCGTCAACTGAATTATGAAAATATGCAGTAATACAAAGTGGCCTTTTTTGTGTTTGGTGTTGATAAACAACACCAGCCAGCGTGCATTTTGAATATTAGTTATACACGTATGATTTTGATTTTATCCACGTAACTATTCAGCTGGAAATGGTTCAGTGATCAAAGAAGTAATTCTTATATTTTTAGTGATTTTGAAAATGCTACAATTAAGTGAAAATTGTCCTATGTAGGTGTAAAGTAAAAAAGCTTAAAATAAGAAACTTGAATCTTCAAAATGGTTGACGTTTCTTATTTTAAAATTTTATTTTAAAGGCAACATGTTTTACACATTCCTAAGAAAGATTGTTGGCTAAATTGGGAATTTATTTATTTATTGGCCCACGGACTTGAAAAAATATATTCTAGCTAAACTACACAGTAGGATTAATTTTCACATTATCTAGATACAATTATGACAGTTGTTTTGCTATGTTATAGCTTCTTTTGACAATGATGATATTTTACAAAGAGTAGAGTTTATGTTGTTTTAAAGGTACAATACTTGAAAATTTTATTCTTATTTGCAATAAAATTTTAAGTTATGCAAAAGCCTAATGTTATTTTAATTATTATTCCGTTTTATAACGATAAATATTTATAAATATTAACTTAATAATTAACGTCGAGATTTTTCTTACTTATATACAGGGTGTTTGAAAAAGAACTCCCTAGTTTTAATGTGTCATAGAATCTGTAAAAAGTGATATACACTATTCTAGTTTGTGGTGTTTGATTCAGCAACTGTCTAAGTTTTGCCTCCCTGCAGTTGGCAGACCTGCTAGAGTTTGCTATTGACTTTTTAAACAGAATTGATGATGATGAAAATTTTTTGAAATTTTTTTTTTTTCTGATGAGGCTACATTTCATGTAAGTGGGACAGTTAATCGTCATAACTGCAGAGTTTGGGGGGCAGAGCATCCACATGAAATTATTCAGCATCATCGTGACTCTCCCAAAGTTAATGTTTGGTGCGGCTTGATGGTTGATCGTGTGATTGGGCCTTTCATTTTTGTAGAACGAACAATAAATGGAGACATTTACTACGACATGTTGACAGAGTCTTTCCCCAAATGGAAGATATTGAGGCGGAAAAGGGCTTGTGTTTTTCCAACAAGATGGCGACATAAACCATTTACGGGAAAGAATCGTCACGGCGGTTGGGACAGTTACACCTGATATGTTGGTGAATACATGGCGAGAATTTGAATATCGCCTCGACGTGTGCAGGGCAACAAATGGGTCCCATGTTGAAGTGTACTGATGTTAAACAAAACCGAAGGTTCTCTCTTTCACTGTATGTCCTTGTTGATGTAGTTTTTCATTAATTTACACATTAAATTTATACCTAAAACTAGGGAGTTCTTTTTCAAACACCCTGTATTACAAGGAATGTTATATGAAAGAATTAACTGCGAAAATATATTCATGTCTAAATGATAGTTAAGCAAATTTTAGGAATTTTTAAGTCTTTTCATTTCTAGCGTAATTCATTTTAGCCCTTTAATTTCTATAAATAGAAATTCAAAATTATTGATAAAATTATTTTTGTTCTATTAGATGTTTAGCGTAATATGAGGCCAAGTTTTCTTTTTTATGTAAGATGTATGGTGTTCTTTAATTCCCTTTTTATATCTTTTGGGTGTTTGTCCTATATAGTTTTTCGGGCATTAATTTCATTTTAACTTGTACACTATTGATTTTTAAATTTAGCTGTATTACTGTTGTTGTTTTTCATCTGTTTTTCTTATAGCCATAATTTATATTTAGCTTGATTAGAAATTTCCCAATTCTAACACTTGGTGAACCAAATTATCTTATGTATTTTGTCATTAGGGTCTTTATTAATCAAAAATATAGTTTAAATAGTATTGTATTTTTATTGAAATCAGTTTTTGCATCGTGTATGTTGTTAACTGCAATGGGTTTTATTATATTTAGTTATACATCAAAACTTGTTTATGTAAAGGAATTATTGTTAAATTATTGACTGTGACGATATGCTAAGATTCTCAGGAGAAACTTGGAATAATAGTTAGTATGTGTTATAGCATTATCAAGTTCTTCTTACAGATTGGGTCTTCCTGAAAGACTAATTTATATCAAAAACTAAACCAAATAACTAAAATCCAAACTCAGCAATTACGTTTACAAAATTCCTTGCAAATGTAATAAAATTTATATTGAAGAAACTTATATGGCTTTAAATGTACGAATAAATGAACATAAAAAATACATAACAAACGATTATTCGAAAACCCACTAATTTATGAACATGCCTTTCATCTTAGTAATTCTCGTGTCCTTTATAGGGATATTTCCTAACTTTGCTCTTATGAGTCTATGGGGTTTCTGCAATATCAGAATTCTTGGATTGCAAATATATCTTATAAGAGAGTGGCAACTAGGAACACCACATAATATTCTGAAGGTAACTTTTTGAAATTCTTTCAATATTTGCTTTTTCTTTGTAGTAATGGCTATTCCTACATTCTCACCACAAACAACGGTTAAGTGGATAGACAGACAATTTTGTGTTCAGGTTTTAAATGTTGGGAAGCTACTTCAAAAATTTTATTTGTCAATTTTCGTGTTACTTATATGAAACCTAAAACTTCTAAAAGCTTTTTACTATTTTCGGCACTGAAAATTCATCAAAGGGTTGTTTGGGAATTTAGAAAAAATAATATAATTTTTATTATAGTAGAGGTTTTTGAGTTTTTGATTCCCTAAAAATATGTGGTACTAAACGATAGTACAGTAATATTTTTATCGGCAGTGCTTTGGTTTACATGAATTAAACTGTATCATAGGAATTAGATCAGAACAAAAAACAAAAAACAATGTTAATTTTCACAAATTTAGTCTGGTGATTGTTTCGGTCTTAACTTGATGAGAATTAATTTTAATCAGTTTAAAACAAAAAACAAAAAACACTGCTAATTTTTAACAAATTTACTACTGAATCATAGAAGTAATAACTCATCTGAATTAATACCGATAATTTGTAGAAATGCTCCCAGGAAATGGAATAAGGTCAAGCGCAATCATATGAAATCAATTTTTTATATCTTGCGCTCGTACATTCTTCGAAATAATGCTAGTAATTTGCAATAAAAATCACTGTACATTAGGAAACGTTAGAAAACTTGAATTCTTGACGTATTCCTCTAATATGGTATTTTTTTCGTTCATCGCTTAGACACTAATTGTTACTTCCATTGGAGTTACAGAATTTTCGAGCAGAGTCAAAAGTGCATAATACTAATGATAAAAGTCGCTCGAATTTGTAGAATTCCCGCAGATGTTACCATACGCACGCCAATATGAACAAATATTGTGCTTTGCGTTTGTTAACTTCTTGAACCAACTAGATTAAATTAATAATAAAATTTGATTCCTCAAAACGTGTTGGGGAATGTATAGATAACCGCGGTGGACAAACACATATTAACAGACTTAATAAAAAAAATTAGTCGTTGGTATCTCCTCTGGATAAGATTTCTTTGTCAATAATAATAATAATAATATACGACTTTATTGCACATTAAAAAGCACAAAGGCGAAGTTTAGCCATAGGCCATTCACACTTAACCATTCCTAAAACTAACTACTAACTAAACTTATATATATATATATATATACATATTCTGGGACCAGTTGTCTGCATGAGTATATGAACACATACACACACACACATATACATAGAAATATACATACATATATACACAATTTTATACACATACATATGTATATCATTTTTCAGGTGTACTTTCCACTATAACAAAAATTAATATACCTAAATATAAAAACTTAATTATATAAACGTTGTATACAAATAAAGAATTTATCAGATTAACACGAGCTATCAGATATTAGTAAATCTTTTTTTAAACTGATTCTGAATGATTTGTTGAATATACGGTGTTTTAGAGTAATATTCATGGAATTAAATAGTTTCACAGCATTAAAAGAAAATGACCGTCGATATAGGGAAGTTTGATGTTGGGGCATTCTAAGTGAATCTTTATATATTGTGTTCACCTGATGTATATCGTTTAATTGAACTAGGTGCTGAGGATTCCATAACTCGTTTTAAAAAACAAATGAAGTTGTATTTAAACATTGATTCAGTTCTTAGCCAGTTTAATTCCACTATGATTGGGGAAACATGATTATATCTCCTTAAGTTTGCCACAAGCCTACAGCAACTGTTTTGAATTTTTTGAATTCTGTATTTTGTAATTTGATCTAGACATGGGAAATATATAATGTTGCAGTATGATAACTTTGACGTAATGAAAGTTTCACACAATTTCTTTTTCATATTTTTCGTCATAAGATGTCGGCTAACATAAAGAAGTTTCAGTCTGTACTAACAGCACTTGGTTAGTTCAGTAGAGTGTTCTATGACGGTTAGTCCTAAATTTTTTGCAGTTGCAGTAAATTGGATTGTTTCATTTACGACTGTTATTTTTAGGTTTGAAGAAAGAAATTCCCGCTTTTTCTTGGAACAAAATAATAGTGACTTTGTTTTTGAACAATTTATTTTGAGCCCATGTTTCAATGCATACGTATGGAGGCTTTTAGGTCTTTATTAATTGATATTGAAGCTCTTTCATACTCGTGTGGATGAAAGCTATGGTAAATTTGGGTGTCATCAGCAAAACATTGGATGTTACATTCATTTATGATGTTAGGTAGATCTATGGTGTAAATTAGGTAAAGAACCGGACCTAATACGGAGCCTTGTGGTACTCCTGAAGAAATAGACTTTGTAGACGAGATGTTGTTTCCTACCCTTACCAATTGTTTCCTTTCTTTCAAGTAACACTTCTAACCATCTCAAAGACAAGATGTCAAATCCTATATATTTACATTTGCTGATTAAGAGATCATGGTTGATGGTGTCAAATGCCTTACTGAAGTCCACCAAAGTTAAAACACTAGCCAATCCTCTATCACTTGCTGTAATGATGTTATCAGTGATACGGCACAGAGCTGTAGTTGTGCTATGTCCTTTCCTAAAGCCAGACTGATATCCGGAGAGTAGGTCATTGCTTTTTAAGTAAGTATTCACTTGAGAATATATTACCTTTTCCAAAATTTTCGAAAACAGTGGAAGTAGAGTGATAGGCCTTAAATCACTTACATCTTTAGGATTAGGTACCTTAGGAAGTGGCACAATCACAGCTGTTTTCCAGCAGTTTGGGAAATAGCCACACTCAAGACAGCTATTTACTATATGAAGTATATAGATACCAACAATGGGAAAACTTAGGTTCACAATATGGAGTGATATTCCGTCAATACCGCTAGCATTAGATTTAAAACTACGTATTACTTTAGTAAGTTCATAAATATCTATTAGTTTTAACTGAAACTCACAGTTGTTCTTTATTGGAAGTTTGAATATTGCAAGCAATTGTTATCTATATATACACTTGAGAAGATGTTCAGAAATATAGGTTGATTTACTTTCTTGGATTTTGAAGTCTTTTAAAGCTTTATAAAATTTAGATGAATTCTGCTGTTGATACAAGAATTTCAAATATGCAGCTTTCGACGCGGTATCACTGCCTGGCGATCGTGGCGTTCTTCTTTTATATCACCAGCGTAGAATTCTCCAGTAGCAATCAACATCGTTCCTTCCGCTGCCGAGCTTTTCGAGAATCGTATTTTTTATCTTGAAGCGTTTGTTGTCGTGTTGAAATGACACAGGATCGGCTTTGGGTAAATTTCGTAACACTGCCCCCCCTTTAATTCTGATCGTCCCGATCAGAAACATCCCCTCCATGGTAGGGAGCGAGTCGATCTAAGTGAACCACCTTCAATTTAGCCTTGGGGTTTCGACGGATCCGGTAGACGACATCATTCAGCCTCTTGACCACTTCGTATGGACCATCCCAGGCGGGTGTAAGCTTTGGGGATTTACCCTTGCTCCGTTGGGGGTTGTACAGCCAGACTTTGTCCCTCTCCTGGAACCCGGCTGAATTGGCCTTGAGGTCGTATCGCGTCTTCATCCGGTCACTGGTGGCCAACATCTGCGTTCGGGCTAAGTCGTGTATTGCAGCATGTTATGTCGGAGCTGATCGGCATAATCGTCGATGTCTGGGGAGGTTCTTCGGGGGAGCCAAATGCCAAGTCGCATGGTAATCGCAGCTCCTTTCCGAATAAGACCCTGGCTGGGGTCAGGCCTGTACTATTATGTACAGCAGAGCGATATGAGAAACAGGAATAGGGAATATGCTCATCCCAATCACGCTGGTTATTGCTGACGACCTTGGATAGGTGTTGTTCCAAGGTCCGGTTGAATCTTTCCACCATTCCGTCTGACTGTGGGGTAATGGTGTTGTTCTCGTTTCCTGATCCCCAACATCGTGCAGACCTTCTGGAAAACATTCGATTCGAAGTTACGCCCCTGGTCTGAATGTAATTCCATCGGGACGCCAAACCTGCTGAATAGTTGTTCTACTAGCACCGTCGCTACCGTGGTTGCCTCTGGTTGGGTATCGCATATGCCTCAGGCCATTTGCTGAAGTAATCCATTGCGACCAGAATGTATTTGTTCCCCCTCTCAGACTCGGAAACGGACGGCGACATCGATGGCAATTCTCTCAAACGGACGCCCACATTGTACTGCTGCATTCTGGCCCTTGGTCCGGGTCTTCGGGCCCTTATGCGGCACATGTGGCACATTTGCGGCACCAAGCTTGACGTCTTCGAAGTAATTCACCCAGTAGTACCGCTGGCGAACTTTGTCTAGGGTTTTATTCATGCCCAGGTGGCCTCCGGTAATTCCATCATGTACTTCGGTCAGGATGGCTGGTACCTTTTTCTTCGGAACTACCAGTTGGGACTTGGTTCTCGTCCATCAGCGCTTTCCAAACTCGCTTGAGCATTCCATTGTCTACTCTTAGAGAGTCCCACTGAGCCCATAACGATTTCAGCACGCCGGAGTATCTAGCTACCTCGTCCCATCGTGGCCTGGGTGCCCCTCTCATTTTGAGTGACAAGATTGGTTCGATGTCTGGATCAGCCATTTGGTCCTGGATGCACTGTTCCGTTGTCCAGTCTTCATTGGCCTGCACTCGGATCTGCCTGATGGAGATACCCTCTCGCTGTTCCGTCTTCAGACAATGCTTGCATTCCGCTCTACAGGGTCTTCTGGATAGGGCATCGGCATTATTGTGCAACCGGCCGGCACGGGTTCCACCTTGAAGTCGTATTGCTGTAATTTCTCCATCCATCTGGCCAGTTTGTCCTTCCGGTGTCTTCATGTCCAGCAGCCATTTGAGTGCGGCATGATCTGTTCGGATTAAGAAATGGCGACCATACAGGTATTTATGGAAATGGTCCACAGCCCTTATTATTGCAAGAAGTCTTTTCTGGTGACGCAATAATTTCTTTCTGGCCTCGAGAATCCACGGCTGTAGTACTCGATCACCCTCTCTTCACCATCTTGCACCTGGGATAGGACGGCCCCCAACCTGTGTTGCTGGCGTCGGTGTCTAAGATGAACTTGCCGGACTGTGTAGGAAGGGCTAGGATTGGGCTGGAACATAGTGCTGCCTTCAGTCGCCTGAATGATGTTTCGCAATCCCGATTCCAAGGAAGGTCTCTTTATCAGTGGTCTGCCGATGTAGAGGGGCGGCGATGGTGGCAAATCCCTCAACAAAACGCCGGTAGTATGAACATAGCCCAAGAAGCTTCGGAGTTCATGTTTGTCTCTTGGAACTGGCCAATCGCGGATGGCTTCTCTCTTGTCTTCGTTGGTGCGGATTCCTGACTCGGACACTACGTGGCCCAAAAACTCTACTTCTTTTTGAAACAAGGAACACTTCTTCGGATTGAGTCTCAGGTTGGCATTATTAATTCTGGAGAATACTTCGCCCAGGTCTTCAGATGGTCGTCGAATGTCTGGCCCATGACTAGAATGTCGTCGAGGTATACTAAGCACGTCCTCCATGTTAGCCCGCTCAGTACATACTCCATTAGTCTCTCAAAATGTAGCGGGTACATTACATAACCCAAGGGCATGACCGTGAACTGAAACAGCCCTTTACTGGTGGAGAACGCTGTCTTTTCTCTGTCGTTTGCGTGTAGACCAACCTGCCAATATCCACTTTTTAGGTCTAGTGTGGAGCAACCAACGGGAGCCTGCTAGTGTGGTCAAAGTGTCATCGATTCGGGGTAGTGGATAGCTGTCTTTCTTCGTAACGTCATGAGCTTTCTGTAATCCACGCAAAATCGGGTGGTTCCATCCTTCTTTTTAACTAGCACGACGGGAGCAGACCATGGGCTGATGGAGGCTCGATAACTCCATTTTGTAACATGGACTCGATGTTTTCCTCGACTGCCTGTGTTGCCCCAATGGTAGTCGCCTAGGTGGTATTCTGATGGGTTGAGCCTTTCCGGTATCTATTCGATGCTGGATGATGTTGGTGCGACCGGTGGTTCCATTTTTATGTTAAAAATTTGCCAGTGTTTTGTGATAAATTGCTTGGCTTTCTTCTGGTTCTCTGGTGTCAAGTGTGTCAAGTTGTCAGCAAACTGTTGTAGGAACTCTTTATCGGGCCCTGTCTCCTTCACCGACGTCTGGTACTCTTCTTCGCAATTGATGATGGTGTCTACTGGCTCGAAACAAGCTATCTCTTGACCATTGGTAATTCTGATGTCGGTGTGGACAAATTCAGGACTCTGATGGTATATCTCGTCCGGTTTTAACTATAGCCCGTCCAACCAAGTAGTCATGCCATGAATAATCTGTTCCGTTCGACCGGGAATTCTAGCTGAAGACTTTGCCACAATTTTTATGGGGGTGACTGATGTGTTGACGGCCGTGTCAATACAATTCCTCATTCAGGAACCGAAGAACATCATATCTCGGGTCGAACATAAATCCATGCTGGCTAATTAGGTCCATTCCCAGTATAAAATCGTCCTCAATATTCGCTACCAGGACCCTATGCCGGATCATGTTGTCCCCTATCTGTAGCACGACATCTGCCTCACCCTGTATTGACATGGACTCGCCGGTGACTGTTCTGAGCTGGATGTTATTGGTAACTGGCCGAATTTCTGATGCTCTCAAAACCCTGGACTTGGCAATGGACACAGCGGCGCCGGTATCGATGGTGATGGTAACTGCTCGCCCGTGATGGTGCCTCTGATGACTAGGCTGCCGCTATCTCGGCAAAAATCCCGGATGGATAACGTTTTGGGGGCTGGTGGAGGGACAGTCAGCATTCGCCCCCCTATGCTGACTGACTGACGGTCCCTGGACATCTGGCTGTTCTGTTGGTTAACCCCTGGTCGGTGATCGTTCAGGTGGCCTCACTCGACAATTACGTTGGAAGTGCCCTGTCCGTCCGCAGCGGTAACATGCCCCTCTGGTGCCATATCTTTGTGACCGGTCTAATATTTTGTTCAGACCAGCCAGCAGCGCTTGAACTTGTGACTCTGAATCTTCCTGGTTGAAGGAAACTGCTCGGACCCTCGGCTTGGACATGTTCATGACAGCCTCCCCTCTAAACTTCAAGCCCGAAGTAGAGCTTCATTACTCTTCTTGACGCCACTTAGTCTTAGATTTCGTTGAACTTCCACGTCTCTGATGCAGTTTATGAAACTCTGTTGGCCAACTGGTCTTTCGTTTCCTCTGGCAGGTCTGGATAGGACAAGTGAACTAACCGCCTAATCTCTGCTTCGAATTCTTGAAGACTTTCACCGGATTTTGCGTTTTTCCACTCAGTTGGACTTGGTATACCTGGCTCAAGGATTGATGTCGTATCGTTTGTCTAGGATGGCGATGATCTTGTCGAAATTGCCTTGTTCATCGACTGGAATGCTGTGGAGGAGTTCTAGGGCCGGACCTCTTAATGAAATTACCAGAGAAGTAGATTTTCTTGATTATCCCATCCATAGCTTAGCCACGGCCTCAATTGCCGTTTATACATGGGCCAAGATGAACTGCCGTCGAATGTGGGTGGTTTACTAAAGGAACCTTTGGTACTCACGGTGTTCTGGTATTTTCCTCGCTGTAAAGTCCTGTTGCATTTTTTTGATTTCTGTTTCTACTTGTTTTGAATAGCACTGATTTCAGATTTTACCTGGCTTTGGATGGAATCGAGATCATCTACTTTTGTTTCAAGAGTATCCACGGTATTTTTTATGGTCTTAATGTCATCATTTATCTCTTTTATATCTGACTCAACTATTTGCATTCTTTCATTAACTGTTCATAAACTTGTCCTACTATTTGCATTAATTGTTCGAATGCAGTTGTCTTTTCTGTTCAGTTTGATCTTGTTTTCTACAAATTCGAGAATAATCCCTCAATCAGATTTTGTTGTTCACTTTTCATCGTGGAAACAAGATTTTCTAATTCTATTTTACGTTTTTCATCGATATTAGTGACAAGATTCCTAACTCAATTTTAGTTTGTCATCAAAAGATTTCACTAACCTTGTTGAATTTCTTCTTGATGTTGTTTCTCTTGTCACGTTTTTCTAGAATCTGTGCAATTTTTTCGTCTATCTTTTCCATACTACGAGTTTCCATAAATCAATTTAGGATGTTAACTGCATTAATCTTCACTTCTAACACCAAATGTTATATACTTCGGGGTTCAATTTAAAAATTTAACAACTAATATTACTTTCACTTTCTAGAACTTTATTTACATTAAACATCTGATTCAAATACAATAATAATCCCATATAAGCTAGTCGACGCGGTATCACTGCTGGCGATCGTGGCGTTTTCTTTTATATCACAGCGTAGAATTCTCCAGTAGCAAGCAACATCGTTCCTTCCGCTGCCGAGCCTTTCGAGAATCGTATTTTTTATCTTGAAGCGTTTTCTTAACAAATTTTCTGTCAGGAAGCTAACTTTTTTGTCAATGCAACGAATATAAAGAATATTTGACCAATCATAAGAAGAAAGTTCTTGATGGAATAGTTCGACATTGAAATTCTTGAAATCTCGAAATATAACTTGCTTAATTGTTCTTTTGAATGTGTTCAAAGAAATTTTACAATACACTGCCATGTGATCACTGATCGTATCAGCATTATAGGTTCCTACATCTTGACATATATTGACACAGCTTACGAAAATGGGATCTAATAAATTAGCAGTACTCGCAGTTATACGTGTAGGTTCTTTTAAAATTTGGTCTAGACCTTATGACTGGAAACAATTCATTGTTCTATTTGGACTTAGAAAGTTAATATTGAAGTCACCCATTACGATTATATTATCGTATGTGGGTGTTACATGGGATAACACATCGTCGATTATACTTAGGAAGGATTCTATGCTACTATTAGGTGGCCGATATACAACCCCCACTAGAACATTGCTACGACCGATCGTAATATTTAACCACATCATTTCAACTACCTCTGTCTCGTAGTCGGGTACGATCACAGTTGCAGCTGAAAAGCAGTTTCTTACGAAAACCCCTACACCGCCTCCTCTGGTACCCCTATCAAAGCGATGAAATGAGAAATCATCAACGCTTATCAAGTGAGAAGGAGTAGAAGGAGACAACCAAGTTTCAGTTACCGCCAACACATCATATTCTTTACTTGTAATTAGGTAAGATAAATCCATTATAGAAGGTAATAAAGATATTGTGTTTAGATGACCGACCTTCAACAAATTATTCCCTGTGTTAACCATAATTAATTCTACTATTTAATATACTTACATAGTTATTATATACTGGACATTCACTATCATCACAAGCATGATCCGTTGGTAAATCTTTATTTTTAGTCTTATTATAATTTAAACAATTTACCCACTTTTTGTCCCTAGATGTACAGTTTTTCTTTTGATGATTTCCACTGCATCTCGTACAAACTTGATCTGACTTACAATCTTTACTGAGGTGCCCATAGCCGCAGCACTTAAGGCATTTCTTGATACGAGGATGGTCTATCACTTTTGATTTTTTCCAGCCAATGAAGAGATAACCGCTTCTCAGAATGTTAGTTCTTAGAGCGGGCGAGACTTCAATTACAAGATTAATATCGTTGTAGTAATTAAGTTTTGTAACCAGCTTGATATCTTCCTCCGAACCAACTAAATTATTAAGAGTGACAATATTTCTAATGATATTTGCATCGGTATCCAGCCCATCTAAGTCAACAGATTTGATCAGGAGTCTTGGATTTAGCCTTTTTGTTTCAGAAATGTCATATTTAGAACCTAGGGTAGTGAAGACACTTTTTTTAAAAGGTTCCAGAGAACTTTTATTATTACATTAGACAGTTATTCCTTTTTTCGTTTCTCTTATATTATTAACACAGAATTTCGAATTTTCAGGATTAACAGATCTTTTCACATCAGATAGAATATCTTTGCTGTTAAGAGATTTATTTGGAGCCGTTATAAAGACGGTTATTGCATCACGTTGATTTTCTGATTTGGCGACATCCCTATACTTCCGTTGGCCTGTGATGGTGCTCTGCTGAATATTATTGTTATTCCCAAGCTGAGGATGTGCACCATGATTTGGCAAATTGTTGAGAATAGTTTTTTGTAATGGATTTGTATATTCAAGATCTGATATAAGCTTATCAGCAAGCAGTTTTTCCCTCTTAAGGTACTCCACTTCTTTGTGCAAAATAGAACTTTCAAATTGTAATTCCCGAAGATTTGCAGACAACTTATACTTGCATTTATCACAGAACCAGAATACCAGGAATATCCAGGAATCCTTCATTTGGACGCACCATGTATGATATTTTTGTTTGCACAGACCGCATTTTATTGACTTGGTTGTAACTATGAAATTGTCTTTGCAAATTACACATACATCAAAATCAGGAGCCATCTGGAAGATTATAACCCACTAGTCTGCTGTGCAGTTGAGCCGGCACTAGTGAGAAAGGTGACAAAATTTATCTTTTTGTTTTAAGGAATTACGGATGTTTGGTTATAAACCGATCTAAACAGAGCAATTTAAACACTGAAACTATTTATCCGGGTTCACTAATATCAGCATGAATTAAGTAAACACTATTGTATTTGAAAGTTTACTCAAAAGTAATAAAAATGCGCACTTTACTAAGTTTTGGAGATTTTAATCACTAGTATGGTAAATTTTAACTCACGGTTCAACTCCACACATAGTTCTACAACCCAATGAGTAGATGTCTAAGAATTCTGCTTTTTCCGGATTTTAACCGCGTCATTTTCTCGAAGTAATTTATTTATATATCTCAAGCAACATATAAACAAAGTTTTCCGACTTTTCGCCCATACTTATATGGGGAGTTTTCAAGGATGAGAAATACAAATGTTGCTTACCTTGCGGCGACTACATTCGTTTGGTCTTTTTCTCACAACACACTTTGAAACTTGACTTTATTAAACTTATCACACAAATTGTAAATGACTAACACTTTGGATCTAGCCCAAAAATGTTTTTAAGAAATAATAATTAGCTCCCCGAAATTTTTGGTAAAAGAAGAATAGGGGGTACTTATTGGGATTATTTTAGATTGTTTTATGGTTGTGATGATATTTTGAATATGTTCCTCGAATTCTATTAGTCAGTAATGTAAGTGATTTGAGGCCAATTATTATTTCTTAAAAACATCGTTGAGTTAGATCCAAAGTGTTAGTCATTTACAATTTGTGCTTCAGTGTGAGAAGTTGAATAAAGTGAAGTTTCTAATTGTGTTGTGAGAAAAAGACTAAACGAATGTAGTCGCCGCAAGGTAAGCAACATTTGTATTTCTCATCCTTGAAATTCGATAGTAGTGGGGCGAAACGTCGGAAAACTTTGTTTATATGTTGGTTCAGATATAAAGATAAATTAACTCGAAAAAATGACATGGTGCAAATCCGGGAAAAGCAGAATCAACTATGACTCTGGTCTGGTCTAAAAAATTTAATTGAATACGTTTTTTTCTTTTGAGTACCTGAGAAGTCTTTTATGATACAAGAACCTCTGAGCATGTCGTTCACGTTTGTTAATATTTTATAATGACGTAGGTACAAAAGAAATCGACATTTTGGAGGCAGCTGTGTATGCAATTTTTTTGCCATAACAAAAAAAAGAACAATTTAAAATAACATTAGATATGTAACTCATATATGTATAAGATTTATGGCAAAAAGTTGTGTTGTTTAAAAAAGATACAATGCCTAACAACGTATACACAATACACCTATTTCAATTCCCAACTGGAAAAGATTTGTCTGATAAAGTGTTTAAAGGAAATCAAAATCATTAACTCAACTTAGCCTAGTATGATTATGAAAAACAGATCACCTGTGCACATTCAAAAGTAGTTACTTATACTCCCTCCTAAACGCTGCCACTGACAGTGCCTTAAGGTCATTAGAAACTTGGTTGTAGAGGTGATAGATATTGTACGTGAAGGAACGTTCATAAAAAGTAGTTCGGTGTGGCGGGGGGGAGATGTACCCTCTGAATCTAAGGTTCAGTGTATGGACATCAGTTCTATACTTAATTTTTTTAGTTAAATATATGGGACGGTTGGTTACTAGTATGCTGTGAAATAAAGTGGCCGAGTGCAACTTCCTTCGATCTTCCATTGACAGCCAGTTGGCTTCTTTTAGCTTGTGAGATATTGCGTCTCTACGGCGTATACCATAAATAAATCTTAAGCACGATTTCTGAACTCGCTGAATTTTTTGTTTGTCCACATTGTCTATACAAGGAGAATATACCACATCTGAGAAGTTGAAATGAGAGAGTACCAGAGAATTTGTTATAGATATTTTGTGAGAAACGTTTAGAGTGTGTCTATGAGGGTATAATTTTTTCAAATTTCAATAAGCACGCTGTATGCATTTATTTATGTGTTTTATCTCATTGAAGTGTCAAAGTGTAATCCTAAATTTCTGCAAGAATTTAGTATAGGCAGGATTTCTGTAGTAATAGTAATCTTGATCTTCTCTTCGATTTCATTATGCTTCTTTCCAAAAATCTTCACCGATGATTTTGAAGCATTAACTTTTAAGTTATGCCTTTCGGAGAATTTGATAAGTTGATTCAAGTCTTCATTTATTCTGGTCTGAACTTCTTCTCTGGGAGAAAGGACATGTAGAGTTGGGTATCATCAGCGTATAAATGCATTTTGCAGTGTTTAATGAAGTAGCAATGTTATTCGTATAAATTCCAAATAACAGCGGCCCAAGTATGGAGCCTTGTGGAACACCATGACTTTGCCGCAACGAAGTAGGGACATCCTTATTTATTTCTACAAACTGCGATCTATTGTGTAAGTAATTACTCAGTAGCTCAGTTGCATTTTTGTCCAGACCTATATAACGGAATATTGAGAGAAGTAAGGTGTGGTTTATGCGGTCAAAGGCCTTAGAATAGTAGTAGTAGTAGTAGTAGTATAAGAGCGGTGGAATTCCCATTGTCTGCCTCTATGATATCGTCTGTAATGCATAGCAGCGCTGTCGAACAGCTAAATCCTGGTCTAAAACCTGACTGATGTGGTGATAAAATGTTGTTTTCATTGAGATACCCCCTTAGTTGAGAGTTCATAATTTTCTCTAACACTTTAGATAAGACAGGGAGAATACTTATAGGCCTAAAGTCTGAATAATCTACGACATTAAGCTTTTTAGCGAGTGGCTTAATTGTAGAAACTTTCCATTGATCAGGAAATACGTATGTGGACATCTCTGGTCCGGAACCTGACACACGTGATTTATAAAACTGCAACATAGAGAGACGAGATCTCATATCATATTTTATCATTCTAATAAAGGCATTAACAATGCCGTATAGATTTGGAGGACTATAAAAGCGGTGACGTATATGCAGTTCATCCCGGATTTATGTTAGCAATTACTGCGTAACCCCTGAAATTTTATCTGGAAAAAACTCGTTGCGAGTCGAGCTAAAAAGTGGAAAAAACGAGTGAAGAGTGTTTAAAAAATCGCACAAGAGAAAAAAATACGATATGATATTTTGCATGTTTGATGGCTTCGTTTGTTTCATTAAATTTAAAAATCGAATTTTTGTCTGCAACTGAAACAATGGCAGGCCGTCCGTCGAGAATTATAAATATATGATGGCCGTTCCTCGTTCGAACACATTTTTTAAATGAAATATCGGCGATATAGATGTGCTTGCCCACATTTCTCGATATGAAACGCAAAAATAATTAAACATTTTTCAGGCATGCGGAAAAAGTTTGACAGACAAATAAAAATGGCCATTTGAAATATGAGTATAGGAAAATGTGTGTGTGTATACTGTTATGGCTCTTTTTTCTTTTTTCATTTTTTTTTTAATTCGTTTCTGTGTATACCCCAGCGGACGACGAGCCGTTCGTTGCATAGAGCTCGTTCGATTGTTATTTTTGTATGATTCTTCCGATCACCAGAGGCGGGCGTTCAAATGAACTCTTGTGAATTATTTCGGCCATCAGCGTTTATTCCATGGAAATCGTCCTCAAAGAGCAATCGTTGTTTCCATAAAACATCACAAAACAACCTTCTCATGATTGAGTTTAAACGTTTTAGAAAGCTTCAACAACTACTTGAGTTGATAGGGATAGTGCATTTTTTGATTAACATTCATTAAATTGTTAACTGATAAATCAAGTGAATATGGCTAACAAGATTTTTCTAGTCTTTGAAAAATTAATACCCAAATATTTTCAAATAAAGACCTTGCTCAGCTAACATATGTGAAACGGTCGTTCTTCGTTGGAAACATTTATAGTCGTTTGTTAGATAATAAAACAACAAAATTAACAACCTGTAATTTCAAATATACTTTAAAACTAACAAAACCGGTATGAGGTTAGAATCTTAAACTCTCACTGGTTATATTTTAGAGTAATATGAACATGTTCCAACTATAATCTTGTCCACATCGAAGAATATAAAGCCCAGCAGAATAAATGACCCTATCGTAAAATAATTACAGCCAATCCAAAAATATATACGACCTCATAGTCAAGATGGTTGAGACCTGGTAGTAAAATATGGTCTATTCTTGAATATACAGCCTATCCAGGAAATATAAGACACTTTCTTAAAACCCTAAAATATTACAGTACTTCATGACGATTCCACTTCAAGATGGCTACTCACTCACCTTTCAACAAAGGGTTATAATTACAATCGTAAAATTCTGTGTCCACCGGTTCGTATTTGAACTTCTGAACGATGACAGGAAATAAAGTGCCAACACAGCTATATTTTACGACTAATCTATCTAGTCTGCTTCCAAAAAATGCCAAGGAAAGTACTGTACACGTACGGTAAATTCGCGATAAAAACGATTCGACACCAGATTGAAGCTTTATACCCTCGCGTTATCATCAGAAAGCGACGGCATGGATTAATTCGTATTTTCGTCCTATCGATGTGTTCGCGAAAAACAGCCTATGATGTACCCTATTTGTATGCGAAAGGAGAATAATTTAATCCCTAACCTTATAACAAATCTGACAGGTGACATATTGAACAACATAACCAGATTAGTTCGAACAGCTTTTAAAAATAAGCATAAACTGTTATACATTTTTAACTACGAAAGCTAATAGGAGATAATAACAATATCCTAGGTAGCGCCGGCATGTGGAAACTTACGCAGACAAAATGACAAGGTACTCAGGGACTACTTACACTTAAATTAATTCAGTGAAGCTACAAAAAAAAGGGTTCCTGCTACAATACCTACTTACCAATAGAGATTAGTAATAGGTTAATTTTTTGAATTTTACCAAATAATACTAGATTTTTTTTCTGATATTTTCACTGCTTTGCACTATTTGTAGATTATTGACAATCCTATGGCAGCATCTACCACAAGTAGTTTCTTGACGTTCAGTTTTTTCAATAAATTTATTAATCTTACGGAAATGTTTGACAGCGAATCCAAAATTCCGGTAAGAACAAAGGGACATCTCAGCTCGTCAATATTAAGAGTAGATCACAATATGGTGGTGCTTTATCACCAATACTCTTTAGCATAACTCTAGAATATGTATGTGCATGATAATGCAGATGAAGGTATAGAAATAGGGGAGAACTTTCAAACGTTAGCATACGCGGATCTTCTAGGGGTCATGTGAGACACAAAGGAAGGGCTTAAAACAATTCAAGACGCTGATAAGAGAGACACAAAGGGAATAGGGCTAAGGATAAACTAATAGAAAGCCAAAAAGACATCTGAATTTAACAATAGAAATTGATTCACTTGAACGAAAATTATTTCGTCACACTGATTAACGAAAGAACAAAAACACTGGACATGAAGTGTCTAATACATAGCGGAAACAACTAGAATGCTGACATTGAAGATACAAAATTCTATAGTAATTTCGGTGGTTCTTTATATTTGTCAACAGCAAAGATTGCTTTCCTGGAAAATAATCTTATGGAAAGTACATATTAGTCGCAATATTAACTTATTGACTTATATGCAGTCATGAGATAAGAGAACTGACCAAACTACTGTTGAGTACCAAGACAATGAGAACCAGAAGGCTAGCATAGAGCCAGACCAAACTCCAGAGCAACGCAGCCAACAACAAGTTGAAGATTCGGAACGTTGTTTCAAGCTGTTTGAGTCGGCCGGTACATAAAAATGGATGAAACATGGATTCATCACTATAATTCGAAGTCGATAGAAGAAGAGCAGCCCAGTGAAGAAAAAGCGCTTCCACTTCACCATGTTTACCAGATTTGGACTCATCTGATTTCTAAATGTTAGCTATTCCAAATAAAAAATATCCCAGGGAATAGACCAGGAAAGCGTCGAAGGTTCTGAAAAAAAGTGAACGCTGTGGATGGTGACTATTTTAATGAATAAAACTGAACTTGCAAAAAATTGTGTCTGTTTTTGTTGGTTAGTTCCTGGACTTATTGATTCATGTGTTAAATTATGTTTATGAAAGAGTTTTCACTGACTGAAATGAAGAATATTATAGCAGATTGCTCATTATTACCAGATACACTGCTGTCTTCTACTGCATACTAATATTTAAACGGACAACAATTGACGTTACATGCAGTTTAATGTTTACTGCTTAATCTTTTAACCTTCGTACGTTTCTACGTGGAAGAAACTCATAAATGTAATAATTGTTATGTTTTGCACTTATTAGCAGATCCCTTTCCAATAACGCGATGAAAATAGGTTTGCTTGGTCTGTTGATATAAACACATTATCAATTTTTCAAATGCGGGTACATTTAACAACAGATGTTTAAAAGTAATAACTCTGCAGGTATTTTACAAGAAAATGATAACATCTAGTTTTTAATGAAACTATTTAATAAGCATATCCATATGATATAAAAAAAAGTAATAGGGCTCTGTCCTAAATACCGTTCAGGAACTTCCAAGCCAAAAAAATAGATATAGTTGTATGTACATATGTACAGCGACACACAATTACATGCTTTAGTTACATAATTGTTCTTATAGGTATGTATATCAAATAAATTAAAAATAATGAGAATTTTCTGAGAATTTAAAATTATTAGACTCCTTATTCAATTTTAAGCCTCAAGAATATGGCGTTACAAGTTTTTGTCACTTCAGTATATCCTTGCATACTCTTGACTATCAGTTGTTTTATAATAGTTGCTCATTGTCAGCGGAACTACCAACCTGCTATAGTTCTTTTGGATTTTATAGTAATTTCGACCTTGAAACGTTTAGATTTTAAAGATATAGCCATTTTATCCCAAAATCTATTCAGAAAACTTTCATGTTTTTCTCCTATTTTTAACCGACTTCCAAAAAGGAGGAGGTTATCTATTCGTCGCGTATTTTTTTTGTTTGTATGTTACCTGATTTCTTCTCCTGTGGTGAACCGTTTTGAATGAATATGGTCTTGTTTAATAGAGTAATATCCGGATTGGTGAAACTTCAAATTTTGGAAAAGAATTTTATTGGTAAAGTGATGGAATTTGTGAATGAACACATGCGTGCATGGAAATCGACCATTATCCCTAAAATATTGGTCGATTTTTCGAAAACTCCTTATGGATGTGTATGGTTCTTTAGCGTTTAATCTATTAAGGAAGATCCCTAGGTGATCTCATATAATTTGCTGCGACGTGCAACTTGTAGTTTTGCAGAAAATCGCCAAAAATTCTTATCAAAAATTTCATCTAAAAGATATAAGGGACATTTCCTCATAAATATTTTAATTCCAATGTAATAGTGGGGGAATTTTAGGCACTGGAAGTTTTAATTGCGAATTTGAAAATTTTCTATGTGTTCCTCAAGCATATAGGTAGTAAAGCAAAGTATTTTCGGTTTCTTCAATCAGTGAGTACCAAGCTCGTTTTGTTTGTATACCAGGCAAATACCTATTTATATGAAAATTTTTCCATTTTGCGAAGACGGTGCTTTTGGTTGTCACCTTCTCCCGGCCTAATAGAAAATTCAGTGACAACACATGTCAAACTCTAAAAACTGCTATTTGGTGCGTTTATACACAGGGTGTTTAGTTATAGCAAACAAATTCACAAAGTAAAGTGATAGGAGTTGCATTTATATGATGATTGAAGTATAAGACGGAGTGGTTCATAGGTAGCCGTATATACAGGATGGTTGAAATATTGGGTGGAGTGGACGTTTGGTGGTATAAAAATTTTGGAAAAAATGTGAAATTAAAATTATATAGGGTGATAAAAAAACTGTTATATGATGTGGACGTAAGCAAATCATATACAGGATGGTTGAAATATATGCTGGAGTTGAATTATATTTATACAGTCTGCTTAAAAAATTATTTATTTTATAGCCCATAAGAAGTTGCATAAAGTGCGGAGAGGAATTAATGTTACACAGGGCGATAATATAAAATGTTAAAAATGAAATAATTTATGGGGTAGCCCACAAGGAGTTATATACTATGGTTGAAATATAGGTCGGATTTGACTCCGTAAATATGGGATGGATTCTACTCCGTCCTATAGTTTACACAAGGCAGCTAACAAATTTATGCTTGTCCGTGGGCAGTCGTATGTACAGGATGGTTGGTACATAGGTTGGAGTGGAATTTTCTATAGTTATACAGGGTTGTCAAAAAAAGTTCAAAAAAGGTTACATGGCGTAGTACATAAGGCATAAATATATTTTGGGCTTATTAAGTCAACGCGTACATTTTGTTCGTAAAGATTTACCTGTCAATTTAATTGAAAAAGTATCATTGTGTAATGTTGAAAACTACCGGACTTCAAAAAAATTAAAAAGTTGAAAATAAAACATTTTTAAAAAAACACATAACCGACTTATAATAATAATAAATAAATAAAAATAATTATAACAAAATACAACTGTCGCAAATAAATAACACATTCAATGTTGTTAGGTACCTATCCAGGAAGTAAAAAATGTAAACATTAATAGGTGCTCATACTGTACAAATTAATTACCTACCAATCTAGTATATTTTTGAAGTCGGTGCCAAGCAACAATCAAGTTTGATGAATTCGTAGATAAGTACGCAATGGAGGATTTTAGATTTGCTTGACACCGGCTTCAAAATATACTAGATTGGTAGGTAATTAATTTGTACAGAATGAGCACCTTTTAATGATTACATTTTTTACTTCCTGGGTAGATACCTAACAACATTGACTGTGTTATTTATTTGCTAGAGTTGTATTTTGTTATAATTATTTTTAGCTTTTTAGTTATAGGTAGAAGTCGGTTATATATATTTTTTAATGTTTTATTTATCATCAAAATTGATGGCGATATGTAAACTGTTATTTTTACTCACAACTTTGATTGTTACATGTCAGAATTTACTTAATACCTTCTGACTGTAGCACAGGTTGTCATTTACTACACTTTTAGCTTACTAAGCAGGAGACCTGACTTCCGAAAAAAATATAATCGAATAGAAGACTGCATTGCAATTTTTATCGCCCCCACTGCGTATCCCATTGGCAAAACGACTTTACAATGTGCACATTTTTTATATTTTTTTCCGTTCTCTTATAATGCATAATCGATAAATAACATATTGTAGGGAATTTTGCCGCTTCTGCCGCGATTCCATCAAAAGCCGATACAAAGTCGTTTGCATCGGCGGCGCAGCTCTACAATAAAATATTCGGTCCGATTTCTCAACTTATTCAATCATAAATTGAATTTTTAATGGCTTTAATTCGACAACGAAGTTATTGATTCATTTGGAACGACATTGCGCAACCAATTGCGATTCTCTGTTTTTTTTGTTGTGGAAAAATTCAGTTAATGGCATTGGCAGATTCTGGTAATTCGGTTCAACGTGCTTGAGATGAGGTGGAAAAGAAATGAATTGAATTCATTCTGTATTGAAAATAGTTATACAAAAAGTATACTTGTCATCTTTTATTACCAATTGTTTTTTTTTGCAAAAGAATATCAAGTATTTTGTAGTCTTAGTTACTGATTTTGGATGCAGAGTTCTAGGTAAATTCCCTATTCTTTGTTTTATTGACTTTAGCAAAATTTGATTGTAAATGTGGACAAAGAGAAAAAAAATTTAAGGGAATATCACACAAGGGCTGAGAAAATAATGAAGTGTCATTAAATTGTAAGATAATGATGAATCATAATACTAGAATCGCCTGTGGTCGAAGTAAGTTTTTGTTAGAGACAAAGTTAAGTTAGGGGGCTTATAGTTGCGTGAAATGGCAGAAAATATTCCCTTAGTTTATCGAAACCAAAAAATTGTTATGTTCGCGAACTCTTCTATATGGTATACGGTTGTAGGTGAGTGCGTACGTGCATGTAATATTAGGTGGTAAATAAGAAGTTGTATACATAGGACAATTGAAATATAAGTTGGAGCAAAACTATAGTTATACAGAGTGGATATTTCCGTTATAAGACGGATAATAATTAAAGTTATACAAAAGCTTTAACAATTGTCATAAGCAGTTGAATATACAATATCGTTAAAATATAAGGTGAAGTATAATTACTGTTATAGGGCGGTTTAAAAAAGTTATATAGTTTGGAACATAAATAGTTGCTTAGACAAGGTGTTTGAAGTAAGCGTGAGGTAAAATTATTGTTAATCAGGGTGTATAAAAAATGTGTTATATAAGCATAAGCGGTTAGTATATTTGAATTATAGGACGTAAGACGGGGTATAATTATAGACATGGGTTCAACAAATTTTAGAAGCAGTTGCATATACCGGGTGGTTGAAATAAATGGTAGAGTAAAATGTGGTTCAAAAAGGTGAATTATGTTATATAGGGTAGACCATGAGCAGTTGCATAAATAGAATACTAGACATACGGGGAGAAGTAAAATCATTGGTATAAAGTAATAATGTAAACAATAGAAAAATAGAAAGAGTCAATAGTCTAGAGAGGATTTATACTTATACCGGATGGTTTTAAAGATATCAGGACCCTTGTAATATTTTCTTGAGTTGAATTATACTTATACAGGGTGATTCAGAAAATGATAGACCAATACGTTATATAGGGGTGACCAATACACAGACGCATATACAGTGTGGATGCAATATAGAAAGTGGTCCAAATAATAAAACAAATAAAAAAGTGTAAATATATTTGGAAAATATAGACAAAGAATAAAAATTAGAGAGGGAGAAAGAGAGAGGGAGAAAAACAGATAAGAATACGCCAAAATTTTCAATTGAATTGTACCTTAAATCAGCTGAAGTTGATTCTTTTTTAAATATAAATTTTAGCCTCATATCTTCTAAGCTAATTAAAGTTTTGAGAATCTCAATAACGGTAAACCTATTTTCTGAATGATACTTGTGCCATATTTTTCAATGTCTAAGTGCTTCTTGGGAAATAACACCACAGTTTAAAGAAAATTGCTGTATATTCCAAACGTTTCGGGGTCTAGATCAGACCCCGTTGTCAATGGTTAAGAAACTACGGATTAAAAACGCACAATTCTAAGATGTAAATTAAAATATTCGACAATGTGTGTTATTTGATTTTTGACGTAACTAAGAGAATTTTATTTGTAATATACAGGGTAGCACAGAAATTTCTAAAGATCATATAATCATAATAAAGTTCCTTTCAAATTGGAAGAATTTCAAAGGGAGATCTTCAGAATTTTATGTGGCGCTCCTAGGTGCGACTTTGTTATAAGATAGTGCATTCGCCAAAAATGCGACCAAAGAACTTTGTTGATTCAGTGATCCCATTAAAATCATAAGGGACAACCTTATGAACTATCCCGATATTGGGTTGTTGACAAGGACATGACCATTAGCAATTTCTTCCTTAATCATCGGCAACCAGGAAGGACTGAATTCTATGGAGGTAGTAGCGATACAATCGTTTTCATTTAACAAAATTAAAGCAGACTCTTTTAGTTTTCTTTTGGTGTTGTGTTCTTCTGTGTGTAATATAACTGAATTTTGAGACTGTATTTTATGACCAAGGTCCCAAGCATGTTCATAAATTTTGGATTTTTCAAATTGTCGTTTTTTTATGTAATTTTTGTGTTCATTTATTCGAACATTCAGAGGGCTAGACGTTTCTCCAATATAGAATTTATTACATTCACACGGTATTTTATAAATGCAATTTTTTGTATTTTGAGTTGTGTTATTTGGTTTGGTTTTTGATATAATTGATTTTAGTGTATTTCTTGTTTTAAATGATGTTTTGATATTATATCTGTTTCCCACTCTTTTTTTTAGTCTTTCTGATAGACCCTGTATGTATGGTATAGTTATTGTATTAATGTGATTATCTTGGGAGTCAGTGTTGCTTGGTGAAGTTTGATGTTGGTTGTTTGGGTTGTTTGGTATTCCATTTTGTTTAACTCGTTATTAATAAATTTATTTGGGTAATGATTGGCAGAATGTACATTTGTTATAAACGTTTTTTCTTCATTGATATTAGAACAGTTGGTTTTTGCTCTGTCATATAGAGATTTAATGATACCTCTTTTTACTGAACTTGGATGGTTAGAGTTAAAGTTGAGATACCTGTTAGTATGAGTTGGTTTTCTGTAAACTTCTGTTTCAAATGTCGATTGTGTTTTGGTTATTAAAATGTCTAAGAATGGTAATTTGTTATTCTGTTCAAGCTCTAGTGTAAACTGAATAGTTGGTTCTGTGTTTTTTATGTCGTTAAGTAATGCATGTAAATCCTCAAGATTATGTTCCCAAATAACGAATATGTCATCAACATAACGCCACCAAACCAAAGGTTTAATCTGGTTTGAGAAAATTGTTTGTTCTACAAATTTTTCCATAAAAATGTTGCTTGAAGCGGGAGACAAACAGGAACCCATTGCCATGCCAAAATCTTGTTGGTAGAAGTCATCATTAAGTTGAAAATATGTTGTCTTTGTACAAAATGTTAGTAGTTCCATTATTGTATTAATGCGAATGCACTCTCTTAGTTACGTCAGAAATCAAAAACGGGCTTAGATCTGGGGACCTAGCTGGCCATTCGATATTATGGACAATTGAGTACGTTGATTTAGTATAGAATCTTGTTCTAATCATAAGGTTTTTCCTAGGTTTTCCCTTATGATTTTGATGGGATCAGTGAATCAACAAAGTTCTTTGGTCGCATTTTTGGCGAATGCACTATCTTATAACAAAGTTGCACCACATAAAATTCTGAAGATCTCCCTTTCAAATTCTTCCAATTTGAAAGGAACTTTATGATTATATGATCTTTAGAAATTTCTGTGCTACCCTGTATATTACAAATAAAATTCTCTTAGTTACGTCAAAAATCAAATAATACACATTGTCAATATTTTAATTTACGTCTTAGAATTGTGCCTTTTTAATCCGTAGTTTCTTAACCATTGACAACGGGGTCTGACCTAGACCCCGAAACGTTTGGAATATACAGCAATTTTCAACTGTGGTGTTATTTCCCAAGAAGCACTTAGACAACGGTAAACCTATTCTGAATAAAACCATACGTAGCTGCTATCTTCTGTATAAAACTGTTGTCGAATACAACACCCCACTTCTGAATAATAACGATTACCGTCACAACTGTTAACTCTGAACTGCACAACGACTATATGAGTTTATATGTATATATCATTCCTGAATCACATAATGAAAAATTATGACGAGGTGACGTTTCCATATGTTACTTTCGCGCGAAAAGTTATTTTTCTTTCTCATTTTTTATTTTCCCCGAACGTTCGGTCGACGTTTATCCAGTTAACAAAACGAAAACCGTTTCCTTTTCACAGATAAAAATTTCAGATAGAACATGACATATGAGTTTAATTTATTATTAAATTTCATTTCTATACCCGGTTTGAGCTAATTTGAAAAAAGAGCAAAACCGAACGGCCGACTGTAGGTGAGGGCGTGCAGAGGGCGCGGGGGGCGTGGGGGCAGCGCCGGGCAGCGGGAGCGACGAGAGGAAAATAATGTGCCGTGACTTTGTTTCAACGAATGCATCACTTTTATATATCGGATGCGCGATTTTTCGAATGTGTGTGTACGTTTTTTTTTGCTCCTTTTTTAATAATATAAAATCGATACAAAAAGTATGCGATGTAGGTTTTAATTTTATCGCTCGCGCAACGTGCATCGCCTGCAACCGGGAAAAATGTACGTAGAAAAAAATATAAAAGGGAAGGATTTTTTTTAATTGGACCATCTCTATTTTTACCAGATGCGTAAACATGAATTTGTCACATGCGGTTGAAACAATTTTACGGTTTAATCAATACGCGAAGTCAAGGGGATAGCGGAAGCTGAAGTGGAACTCTGAACTAATTAGAAGCTGTCCGATCTTAAGCTGACTAAAATTTTCTTAAGTAGCAAAAAGTCCTAGGTACTAATAGCTTAAGAAAACTTTTGAACAGGGAAATATATCTTGTTTTTTAATCGACTTCGAAAAATGAGGACATTCTTAATTCGTCTGTATATACAGTGAGGAGATGTTGTTTTTTTGGAAAAACGTTCGGACACGTCGACATTTTTTTGGACTACGGTTTTTGTGATGATGAACTCAGTTATATACAGGGTGGGCCAGAAATAAATCGCCACCATCAAGTTCATTTTTTCAAATGGAAACATGTTTTTTTATTTTATTTTTGAATTCTGCAATGAATTCTAAGTATACCGAAAATTAACAGTTATTAGAAAAATTACGTTTCTTTCTGAAGTTAAGAAAACAACGGTAAAAATAAGGTGTTTGTTGGTTTGAACCTATTTATTTACGTCTGGTTTTTATGATTGTTGGTGGTATTTTTGTCGCATGAATGGAAACCCTTTTTTTAATATTGGAGTTTTTAACACTTGTTTATTTCCATAGAAACTGTACTATAATTTTACTTCAAATAAGTAGTTGCCAAGTGCAGTTGCAAAGTTTTAAAGTATGGCGCGTTTAACTGCAAAGCAGAGAATAGAAATTTTGACGATGGCAGGATATGGCGACACAACTCGAACACAAGCTGAAGTTTGCGAATTGTTCAATATCAAGTACACGGAGCGGCCTATTACACGAACGGTAGTTAGTAAAATAGAAAAGAAGTTTCTAGAATTTGGCCACGTAAGACACAATTCCAAAACCAAACATCTTCCAGAAGATACACAATTAAATGTTTTGCTCGATTTACAAGAAAATCCTCACAAATCCACTAGACAAATAGCCGCAGAACAGTTAATAAGTAAATCTTCTGTTCTAAAATGCTTGCATAGAAATAAATGGCACCATACAAAGTTCATGTAGTTCAGGAACTTACTGAAGATGATTTGGACCGGAGAGTAGAATTTTTCGAAATAATTATGGATAGATGCAATGCCAACCCGCACTTTTGAAGTAAGATAGTTTTTTCTGACGAGGCAACATTTGGTTAAATGGTTCAGTAAACAGACAAAATTTTCGATATTGGGCAACAGAAATCCCACATTAGATTATGGAAAGTCATACACAGTCAACATATGATCCGGAATTGTGGGTACTTCAATTGTGGGTCCTTTTTTTTGAGGGCACACTTAACTCGGAGAAGTATTTAGACCTATTATAAAATGACACAATACCCTGTTTAACAGAATTTTACCCGAATGGTGAAAACCCCAATATACTGTCAGATTCGGTATGGTTTCAACAGGATGGAGCGCCCCCGCACTATTCGCAAACAGTGCCAGTTTATCTTGACGATATTTTCCCAAATAGATGGTCTCCAGATCTAAGCCCGTTAGATTTTTATCTTTGGGGTTACGTGAAATCGAAAGTCTACTTCAATAAGCCGGAAAATATCGAGGATTAAAGAATAGAATTAGGGCCGAAATACAACGAATCCTGCCACAAACGCTAAATGAAGTGTTACGAGAATTTGAGAACCGTTTATGTATTTTCTTGATATCAAAAGAGGTCAATCTTTTGAAAAATTAATATACAGTAGATAGACTGATTGGATCATTTGGTATATACAGACTTTTCCTGAGTTATTATTATTCCCAAGAAATTCAAAAATATAAATAAACATCTTTTTATAAAAATAACTTTTAGTCTTAATATTACTTAATACTACTACTACTACTCCAGGATCATTACCTTTTGAAAAAAAATATCCACTTTCCTCAAATTTGCCAGTTACGCAATCACAACCACATGATAAGCTAGATAGGGAGATTTTCTTTAAATATAAGTAACCTACACTAGCAAAAATAAGACTGGGACCTGTAGTGGTGTTCATTATTTCTTATACTTCATAAGCCTTTCAGTGTTCAGAGTATTCAATATCTCTGACAGATGAAGTTAACCGGAAAATTTCACCGTACATTCTAATCTAGGACTTACGAGTAACAGCAATTACATGGAACGACTCCAGAACCTCTATGTGCTAGTTTCCCCGAAAATCTTAGATGTCGGTCTTTACATCTCGCGTCTTCAAATTTAACGATATGTATCAAAGTGTTCGAGAGGACATTCAATTGTGGGAGGCGCAACTGATGAAGGTTGCTTAACCAGAAACAATATACATGTTTTTTGGAATAGTTATAAATAAATCAATTTATTTCATGGCTAACTACGTTAAACGTGAAAATAAGAGAGAAAAGCATCCATAACTCCGTTATTTTTATGAATAACTATATCGAGTATTACATCGTTGAAGAGCTCTAAAATGTCCGATTTTTTGAGGTCATAGCCAACTATGATTTCCATTCAAAAAAAGATAAGTTTGTGTCATATCTCGAAAACGAGAGCTGTCACGCAAACAAGGACATGACAATCATATTCGGGATACAATTCCCTTCAGTTTTGATATTTACACTTTTTTTATAAAATCAAAAACAGAAGCTAGAGGGATTTGACTAAATCGACAGAATTTCGTTTTTTCAAAATCTCCAGTAAGCCATGACTTTTTACAAAAATCCGAAAGTGTCATTAAATTGGTCCTATATGCTAGTTTCCCCGAAAATCCTAGATATCGGTCTTTAAATTTCGCGTCTTCAAGTTTGTTCCACTGGTCAATAAGGACTTTTTACAGCATTTAATTTTAAAACCGGACACGCTATATACTTTGAAGCTGGTCAGTTACTACTCCAGGATCATTGTCGTTTGAAAGACAAACATGTTAAAGAAGAACAACACGTTACGTAACTTTCAAATAACATTTATTGTAACAAATAATACCTGTTTCGAGTAATCCCTGGGAAATTCCACTTTCCCCCAAATTTGCCATTTACGCAATAACAACCCCATGATAAGCTCTCGAAGCACACATCGTTTCGGATAGCATGGCAATCCATGACGCTGCTGACGTTGAACGTCGACGGCATACGAGGCAAACCTCTACGGTAATATGAAATGATTTGCCTGCCTTGCTCTCTCTCTGTGTGTATGTGTGTGTAATATTATTATACATACATTCTCCAGCTAATATGCAATGCAGTACATTTATTACATTAGTAGGCTGTGTCTGGATTGCCATTGCCCCACATATACATGAAGGGGTTTCGTGGTTACAGATAACTCGATGGGGTGGATAACCCCTTTAATTCCTCCTTCTCCGGAATCGAGAGAGAGACCCCCTTCAGTTCACCCGTCACACACTACCACCGCACAGCACCACCAACACCGCACCACGTTTGTGTGTGGAGTACGTAGCAGCCAGTCCTCGATGATGATATGCGAAACTTCATTTCATCAAGCTAAGTGTGGATGCAGTGGCATGCTGGGTATTTTTAACGTTCGACTTAAACGCGAATCAAGTCGGAGCTCGCTTGATAAATATTCATCGTGCTCGGGTGGATCTGAACGCAACTAAGAAGTGGTGTTTGGCTAGTTTTTTTTATTTTTGCGATGTATTTTCGTTAAATGCTTACATAACCTCAATATTTAAAAAAAGAGACCGAAGAAAATGTGAGAACTATAGGGGAATCAGCGTAATCTCATCGATGTGTCGATTATATGGCAAGGTTATCAAGAACAAATTAGAACAGGATATCACAGGTAAAATTCGGGAATAGCAAGCAGGATTCAGACCATCGATCATATATACACAGTCCAGCAAGTAATGGAAAAGAAAAGAGCAAAAAACAGGGCAATCCATTGTGCGTTTATAGATTTAAGGAAAGCATATGACTCGATACCTAGATCGAGACTATGGAACGCTATGGAAGAGCTAGATATACCACAACAATTGATAACAGCAGTAAAAAACTTGTATAAGAACAACACAGTACGAGTAAAAGTAGGAAATAAAATATCAATATCTTAAAAACCACAAAAGGGCTGCTACAAGGTTGTTAGGTTGTTCAACATCAAAAACACTTTTTAAAATATTTTTGGAACGGACTCTCAAACCCTGGAAGAGAAAGTGTGACGGAATGGGGATCCCGATAAGAAATGAATACCTGTACACACTAACCTCCGCGGATGATCAGGTTGTCATGGCGCAAGACGAGGAAGACCTTAGCTTCATGGTTAGAAAACTCGAGGATGAATATACGAATAATGGACTGAAAATAAACTTTAATAAAACAGAATATCTAGCAACCACAGAAGAAACAGTAAAACACCTAGAGATAGACGAATACTTAGGATGCCAGATTTCAAAGTACGGGACAACGGAGGACGCAATAAATAGCCGATTAGGACAAACAAGAGCATGTACCAAACAGCTTAATCCAGTGCTTTGGGACAGACACATAAAAAAAACACAAAAACAAAAATATTCCATACAAATAGTACGGAGCATCATGACTTATGGTGCAGAAAACTACTAAATAAAAGAAATAAAATAAAGTAATAGCCACAGAAATGGAATACTGGAGACGTAGGTGTAGACTTAGATGGTTAGAATCCGGGATGAAGAAATTAAAAAGAGAATGGGCGTGCCTAAGGATGTTGTCGAGTATATAGAGGAAAAAAGAATAGATGGGTATCAAGAGTAACGGATTGGATCTCATAGGAAGGAGGAAAAGAGGAAGACCCAGGAGATCGTGGAGAGACGAAATAGACGAGGCGATGGAAAGACGAGATCTACAGGAAGGATAATGGCAGGATAGAGAAAACTGGCGACAATGGTTGAGAATGGGGAGAGAGTGAAAGCTGGAAAACCCTGGATATATGTATATATATATATATATATATATATATATATATATATATATAATACCATCTTTAGGGATTAGATGTAGGTCAGGCTCCGATGTATATGTTTTTCTTCTTCAGTGTACTATAATATCACTTTATCTGATAATTTATTTATAATTATTAATGAATTTAATTTGTATTCTTTCTATCCTTTCCACGTATTTTACGTATTGAGGATTCCAGACCAAGGAAGCATATTCTAGTGTACTTCTCACGAAAGAGTTATAAAGAATAATAAGGCTTTCTTCAGATGAGAAATCTTTGGTGATTCTTAAAATAAATCCTAGGTTGCGACAGGCCCTGTTAACAATATTCTCAACATGCAAATCAGATAAAAGTTTGGAATCCAATAATATACCAAGGTCTTTGTTGTTTGTTACATGCTGTACAATATGAGTGCCAAGTAGTCAAAAGGAATGTTATATCTTAATCTTGAAAATGTGATATGTTTCCATTTTTCCAGATTTAATACTAATCTATTACAGACACAGTAATGCTCAAGTCTAGTTAAATCAACTTGCAAGTTATGACAATCGTCTACACTTACTACAGTATGATATACCTTAAGATCATCGGCATATAGTCTATATTTAGAGTACATAAAACATTGGCCTTTATCATTAATGAAGATGGAGAAAAGTAGTGGTCCGTGGTGGGACCCTTGGGGAACACCAGACGTAACTTTAATGCAATTTGATTGTACTTTCCCGACCTGCACGTATTGTACCCTACTTGCAAGTATGATTTAATGAAAGATAAAAGGCTGCCTTGCACACCGAAATCCCCAAGCTTCCGCATCAGAGTAGCATGATGCACTTTATCGAACGCCTTGGAGAAATCAGTATACACAACATCCATTTGACAATGATGATCCATTGCATTGTGTATATCTTGTACATATGGAACCAAGTTAGTAACAACAGAACCACCTCGAAAGAAACCAGGTTGGCATAGGTCTAATACATTCTTTAATTTAAAAAATAGTTCATTGGTATAATAGCTTCCAACAGCTTTCCAAATATGCATAATATAGAAATGGGACGATAATATTTAACTAATTTTTTGACGCCACTTTTAAAAACTGGGGTTACTAATGCCCTTTTCCAGTAGGCAGGAAAAGTCCCAGTTAGTAATAATTTGTTAAAAATTGAAAAAGGGGTAAGGATATAAATTTGTTGTATAAATTGTTGCATGATATTTGAATTTCTGATTCTGTCCAGTTTAGTCTTCTTCCGACTATGGCTCTTAAAGTGTTCATTCAACTACACGAAGTAGTTATTTATTCTATTGATTTCGGTTCCAGGTGCTCTATATGTCATTGTTAGTCTTATCATTGTTTTATTTATTTTTACTTTGCTGTCTACATTCATATATTTATTCTTCCATATTATGTCCTGCAGAAATCCTATTACTTGAGCCCCTTTGACGATATTTCTATATCTAGGTAACTAAATTCATTATTGAAATAAATCTTGATTAATACATTCACCTGCTAGGGGTACTTCACAAAATTGGTGCAATCTCGTATATCACAGGTTGCAGCGAACCCTGTACGTTTTGTTTTAACATTTTTCTGGATAATAATTGCAGAAAAAATTCTTTGCATTTCGCAATTTTTCTTTTACAGCGATTGACACCGGATATCGACGAAACGTCCGTTCGTTTGATATGCAGAACTTCGAATAAACATGTGAACGTTTGTTTTTTGTGCCGCATTTAAAACAAGGAAGAAATATAGCTGCGTAACGGCTATAAAAATATGAGACCAGATCGATAAATGTATGTATGCAAAATATAAAAAACAACCCTCTGGTGTTATGAAAAGGGGACCCTCCAGCTCGTTGTCTCTGTTCCGCTCACTCTTCTGCATTTACTTGCTGCCCACCCCCGTACTTTCTGTGTGACAAACAACTGTCGTTTCGTACCCCTTCGCTTCACCGGCTCGACACGTTTCTCTTGAATACTTTCATTGTTATGTCAACATACGTATATTTTTTATTTCTAGTTCGTTTATATTACTTGTGCGTACGTCAGCTTTTTTAATATTTAATTTTTTCCTCGGCTTATTGTTTCAAAATTCATATATGTTTCACGCTTTCGACTGAAAATGTCCCGAGTGTACACAATGTTCTATTGCAGTCGTTAGAAAGTTTCGGGTAACACGATGCCACATTGAGGCCTATATTTACCACTTGTACGGGATCCCCTTCAAAATTCGATTCTTTTTGAAGAGTAGTAATTTGCCAAAGTTTAGACACGTTACCATTTTGTTTTTGATGCTGATTTTAAAAATATGTAGTCAGCAGTCTGACACAATCAATTTCCTCCTAAACAAGCTAAGTTTAATTAAAATCGGTCCATAAGTATAAAAGTTATAACACGACAATAAAATGCTGTTTTTTTTTTCGGAAAAACCTAAATTTTATAAAAAATAATAGCAGTTTTAATTCAATGTCTGTATTAACATTTAAAAAGGAACGGGCATGCACTCGTCTATGATTCTGTTTCAGAAAACAATAATTAATCTATTGAGATGTAATCATAATAATGGTAATAATTATACACCTAAATTTAGGTCTTAGCTTATCAACGCAACAATCACGCGTTGGACCTATTTGATCCATTTTCTCAATTATGTCTATGACAAACTGGACATTCAGAACCATCATTGTTTATCGTCTTCGTCAGTAGAGTCCAAAATTGGGACTTCATCAGTTGTTTCCTCCTCAGAAGATTGTTTCCTTTGTCGCTTATAGTTTTACTTGCTGTTTACAACTTTGAACACTTGTCCGTTTCGTTTTCCGCTATGTTTTGGTCCTTTTCCTTCCACTACATTCCTGCATCCATAGTTGGCTCTATGTCTAACTGAGAATTTTCTGATCGTGATAAATCAATGATGTCATTAGTCGAAGTGGATGATACTTCATTAAAACCACAATATGCTGTTTGCATTAGTTAAATGGAGTAAGTGATGAATCGACGACAATATTTTCCATGAGTTTGCATAAGCCTTCCCATTTAGACAACACCGCAAATGGATCCAACCAGATAGGAGACATGCAAGAAGGATGCAGAAACCTCGCGTAGAGCAAAAGGGCTAAAGATGGCTTGAACACGATGTTCAGAACGCATAGACACTGCGGAAGTACGACGGTCTATCGATCGGTATGAGAATGTCAACAAGGGGTTTCAGTGTAGGTAGGCACTTCCTATTATTGCAGCTTTTTCTGACTTTATGGTCAACACAACGGATTCAGTCCGTTAGTATTATATATTTGTTTTGAAACTGAATTTTTACAGTTCAGGTTTCAAGTTTTTTTTTGCAGTAAAACCTTTTACATGAGCTGGTGATAATCAGTCTGCTTTACGAAATAAAACAGGATGATTATTTCGTCAATATTTTGCCCGCCTTCTTTGTTTTCGGTGAAAATTAATGTAGAATACTATCGTGATAGTTGTAAATGGATTGTTTTTAAATCAGAATCGGAGACTCCACATAGCAGCTTCTTTTTCTAGTTCCATAGGCAGAGTAGGCTGGCTTTCTTCCCTTTTTCTCACAGACTATCGTTTCTACAGTTTTTTCAGTATAGTTCACGTAATCTTTCAAAGTAACTTTTAACTCGTTAAATAATTTTACTTCCATTTTATAGCCATATTTTCAGCCGCTTTTTATGTTGCTTTCGGGGCAATATTAGGTCCATGTAGGTGAACGTTGATATTTGTGTTAAAAACATCCATTCTCACCAAACAACTCATGCCGTAACCTAAAATGTTTCCTATCGTTTTAAGTGATGAGTAATATTTAATGAAGTCAGTCATCAAATTTTCACCTTGAACAGTCTTTTTCCTTATTAAATTTCTTGTTGTAAGAGCAGTGTTATTAAAATAGCTGACTGAGGATACGAGCTTCTGATTCGGGATGTCAAAACTACTTGGCTTTAGAACAGTTGGATATAACTGCTGACAGATGACACATACTTCAGGAAGTTCCAGTGCCGTTTTAAGTTCTAACTACAAGGTTGTGTGCTTGTTGGTATTGGAGGATACAAAATTTGGTTTTAGTCACCTGCAATTTGAAGAAGAGAGAATTAACTTGACCAATTTAGTGCAACATGAAGTAACACCAGACACAATTTCTATAGTCTGCTGATAGTTTGGGCAAGCAACTGGGATCAGCTGCTTAATAGGCATCCACTGTTCAAGAAAACAATACATAAAGTGGGCCCAATCCGAATAAGTCTAACTACTACCACCACTAACTCGGGTTGGTGTTTTGATGTATGTATTGGTTAACCTAATGAAGAAAACAACGTGGTAAATGAAACTGTATTGGGTGTATTTATACATCTGTGACATATAAAGAGTCTACAGCTAGGATTTGGTGTTAGTGCATTTCAAATGTGGTGGACGTAGGGATTCAAGAACTCGTTCAAGTTCAAGCCAAAGTATAATTTTTCAAAACATTTTTTACATCAAACCAACTGACTCTTCTCACTGCTATTTGAATCCGTTTTCTGTTTCATTTATGTCGTACAGATTAACTGTCAATATGAAAGTAATATCTAATATAATTAAAGACTTTATAATTGTGATTTTTATGGAAAAGGTGACGGATTAAAGAATTCCATAAATTTCTCGCTAAACCAAAGTTGAAAACGCAGCACAAGTAACCGTACATTTGGGCGGCTAAAAACCGGGTGGTATTTTTTAAAGCTCTTTATTATTCTGTAAAGTCACCATATATCTTTTAATTTATATACATATATTTGCTCGAGGCCTCACGAGAAAGGGAATCACTGGACGAAACTGATTATAAATGTAACGGTCAGCTTTTTTTACCCCTATACAATACCGCCGGATATATTTGGTCGGTTTTATTTTTAGATTATAATATATCGAGGGGTAACGCGTACAATCGATTCATAATCATGAAATTATTTTCTTTTTGATTAATGGTGTTCGGTTTTTCTCGTGACGCAATTTATATTTTTTCCTAATTAAACATCGTTCATTCGTTATATCGATTCAGGAAGGGTGAATATCAAAATTTGAAAGGTTTAGCGGATATGTGCATTAGACAAATTGTATTCGGATTATTTTTTTTTCTCCAGCTGATATTAGTATGATAATTTACTAATTTGTTTTTCTTTTTTTTTAGGTAAGTTTCGTTCTCCCGTGAATACATTATTGGAATTGTGAGTATGAATTCTGTTTTGACTTTTAGTTTAACCATTTAATTTCGCGTTTCAAAAACTTTAAAGCAGGATGTGACGTTGGTTGAATATTTAAACTAAAGATTATATTAACGATTTTTCGAAGTGTGAAGGAAAGGAAGTACAGTTATCAGGAATTTTGTTAATATTATACTTAACACAACTAACACTACACAACTTTAACAAAAATTACTCATAGTTTCTTTGATAATAAAAGTAATAATACTGTTAACTTATAATTTTATACAACGTTTCTTTTGCCTCACAAATTCTTCACGGACTGGAGGGACAAGAATATATTCAATTGAAATTTTTCAATAGCTATTTTGACATTAAAATGAACTAAAACGATCGAATTAAACTAATTTAAAACCTTAATTATAAAATATTAGTTGTAAAAGCATCAACATGTCATGTTAGTCAAATCCCTCTAGCTCCTTTGTTTTTGATTTTATAAAAACAGTATATATATCAAAATTGAAGGGAATTGTATCCCGAATATGATTGTCATGTCCTCGTTTTTTGCGTGATAGCTCTCGTTTCCGAGATATGACACATACTAATCTTTTTGAATGGAAACCATAGTTGGCTATGACCTCAAAAAATCGTACATTTTTAGAGCTTTTCAACGATATAATATTCGATATAGTTATTCATCAAAATAACGGAGTTATGGATGATTTTCTCTCTTCTTTTCACATTTAACGTAGGTAGCCATGAAAAAGATTGTTTTCACTTTGACGTTTCCTCATTTGAAAGTAATTCCATTAGTAGTGCTGAAGTGACAGTCGATATTGACAAGTTTTCGTGATAAAATGGAATATTCTAACGAAGAAAAACTGAATATGGTGGAATGTTATATCATATGCCATAAAAATTCAGTTCGTGCAGCTGAGGAATACTTTCATAGATATTTTAATCGTCGTCAACCTGCTCTATGTACATTTAAGAGGCTTTACGATAGTTTACGCAGATATGGATCTTTCACTAAACCACCAAAGGAATGTAATGAAATTAACGAATCAGCACAAATAAATGTTATGGCAATGGTAAATCAAAATCCATCTACATCAACTCGTGAGATTGCGGGAGAAGGTGCCGCATATCAACAAAAGGTACAAACTTTCAGTTTCTCAAACTTTGCATGCTGGTGACGAATATCGACGTATTTTGTTTTGTACATGGTTTAGATACATGTGCCTTGACAATCCACAGTTTCCATTAAAGGTGTTATGGTCAGATGAAACTAGATTTACTAACTGCGGTATGTTCAATAGACACAATGAGTATATCTGGGCTAAAGAAAACCCTTTCCATGTAGAAGAAAGACGACCCCAGATGCAATTTGGTTTTAATGTTTGGTGTGGTATCATAAGGTCTACTATTCTGGGGCCTTTTATCTATGACGAATCACTTACTGGGGAGTGCTACTTGCATTTTTTGCAATACACTTTTCAAGACATGTTTGCATAATTTGAATTTGAGAACTTGTTTAGAAATTGAGTGGTTCCAACATGATGGAGCACCTGCTCATAACTCGTTATTAGTAAGACAACACTTAGATAATATCTATCCCAACTCTTGGATAGGAAGAAATAGCCCACGCGAATGGCCTCCCCGGTCTCCCGATATGGCAGTTATAGACTTCTATTTATGGGGTGCGCTAAAAAACAAAGTATACAAAAGAAAGTATGAGACAGTTGGTGACCTATGTGAGGCGGTATTACAAGCATTTGAAGAAATTGATAGGCGGTCTGTGAGGAAAGCGGTAATGTCAATCTCAAACAGATGCAATTTTTGTCTACATAACAATGGTGGACTTTTCGAACATAAATTGTAACGATTATTATGTACTTTAATTTCTTAAGTTTTTAGTAAGTACCTACTTACTTACTTATATATACCTAATAAAAAAATCGTTCAATGTTTTTTGGTGTAGTCATTAATAAATCAATCTCTTTCATGACTACCTACGTTAAAAGTGAAAATAAGAGAGAAAAGCATCCATAACTCCGTTATTTTTATGAATAACTATATCGAGTATTATATCGTTGAAAAGCTCTAAAAATATCCGATTTTTTGAGGTTATAGCCAACTATGGTTTCCATTCAAAAAAAGATAAGTTTGTGTCATATCTCGAAAACGAGAGCTCTCACGCAAACGAGGACATGACATTCATATTCGGGATATAATTCCCTTCAATTGTGATATTTACACTTTTTTTTATAAAATCAAAAACAAAGGAGCTAGAGGGATTCGACTAAATCGACAGAATTTCGTTTTTTCAAAATATCTAGTAAGCCATGACTTTTTACAAAAATCCGAAAGTGTCATTAAATTGGACCAGTAAAACTGCAAATCTTTCCCAATTTAACCATTGCTCTATCTCCGCCAGTTTCCGAGATCCCCATACTGATCATCAAAAAAAGTCACCGTGTATACTTCTCCATAGTATATTTTATAGACTTTTTTTGTTTCTAATATTTTTTGCTAATTTTTTTAAGTTCTTAATGCATCTATTATATATTCCAGAACAGGTATATATTTATATCTGAATGTATTAAAATGCCATTCTAGGAAGTTAGTCTTAGTCTACAAAACTACTGGATTGAACGAGGTATTTTGTTTATGATTTTTGATAAAAGCAATAACATTTCGTTAAATTTGTAGACGCGAGATGTAAGACCGACATCTAGGATTTTCGAGAGAATTAGCACATAGAGGTTCCGAATCTGGAGCCGCTCCTTGTAATTGTTGTTCTCCCTTAACTCCTAGGGCAGAATGACACCTCTAAGAGAGTATTCTAAAGCAATAACCTTTTCCAATAATCTCTTATTTTTTCCAACAAGGGCAGTTTACCCACAATAAAGTTTCAAGTATAATTGATTTTTTTGAAAGCGAAGCTGTAGAGTAGGTAGTGATTATTGAAGGACCCTGTACTGAATTTAATTCTTTAGCCTTGGTAATCACCTGTACTTCCTGCAAACTATGTATTCTATCGTGGTGATCAACTCTAATTTAACCAGCAGAAATATTAGTCTAACAATCTTTTATAACAAAACATATCTGATAATATGTTAATTCACTAATAAATTCTAGATAATTAAAACCGATAAAAAATGATTACAATCCCGTCGGGTCAGGATAGTACTCTGTCGACCATTTAATCGTATGCAAATCATTACGTATACAACAACACACTTTCTTATTTGGTTTTATATTCCTGATTTATACAAAAACATTCGCGATTAACATAAAAGTTTAAATTACAGGACTAAAACGTATATGACAAATGAACTCATACTCCTAATATTTTCAATTGTCCCATGTTTAATTCATAGGTGTCTTGCTCCTTTGTATATATTTGCACATTAAACGCATTTATATAACGAAGAAGAAGAAGTAGAATATTTTTATGTGTACTCAGCATTATATATTTGAATTTAAACTTGGCGCATACGCAGATAGGTATTAAGGAGTTGTTTGTGTTATTTATTTTATATTGTTTTCCTGCGAATTCGGTGTTTGAATATATTTATGCTTATAATTCAAAAGGGTCTGGTATAATGTATGTAAATCGAGCGTTAATGACGACGAAAGTTTATAAGAAAGGAAAACAAAAGATGTTATTTCATTATGATTTCGCATTTACGTTATATATTCAAAGAATGATAGTAAACAACATTGAACATCATAATTTAACGTGATTAGATTTTTTATATCCTATGTAAGAAAGGATTAATACAAGAATTATTACCATGAAAGAATTGTTACTAATTTCAAAAAACAACATATCCTCAATAAAAATAGGCACCCGAATAACGAAACGGAGACAGGTTCTGTCCAAATATTTTGGGATCTCTGTAAACAAGTTTTTACGACGTTCGTGATGTACGATCTCATATCATTATGACCCCCCGATATTGCTAATGCCGTCATGTCAAATTTTTGAAGAAAGAAAGTGTAATTAAAACACAATATGGAAAAGATTAATAAACGTAATGGATAGGAGTGATGTTTTAACATATTTATTTTTTTAGTGATTGCATTGTTCGGGCGCGTTTTAGTATATTATGTTGGACATACCAAACAACATCTACATAAAAGGATATCACAACATAAATACGGCTGTAGAAGAGTACTGTATACAGGCCATCATTGGTTATTCAAAATTTAAATTCAATAATAAGAATTAACAATGAATAAATTGTACATTACGGTTTTACCACTAGAGGGGGACTTGCACTATGACATGTGTCATTCGGTAGTATTAACCCTGACACTAACTGTGGTGGTTGAATGTAAGATTATAATAATGGCTTGTTTTATGGTTCAAAACATGAAGATTCCTCTTAGGAACGATAAGCTGTCTCCAGTTCAAAATCTTGTAGAATGGCTAGCAACATAAAAAATGTGTACAGAAATCTTTTTTTTGTGACTTTTTATTCAATCAGAAATTGTTAATAGTTGAAGTAGTTTACATATAAATTATCAAGAGCTACTTTAAAAAGTGAAACGGTTTAATTCAAGTAGCGACATATGGATTGTCAGTCATAAATGAATAATCTAGTCAACTGAGGGTCGTATATTATACAAGGGTCTGCTAACAATATATGCTCAAAGGTATTGTACGGCTTCGAGAATATATGGGCAAAGAGACCAAACCCCACTCTAGTGCAAGATAATCGATCAGATGCAATAGTAGCAGGACTGCGGATGAATTATTAAACGATTTTCGTAATTAACCTTATACATATTTATTTGGAGACATACGGAGAAATGATTAAAATAGAATCTCTGAAACGACATGTGACGGTATTGATGAAAGTGGAAACCTTAAATTGATAATGGCTGATTTGTAAGTCATTTTTCATTAATTGCTCGGCATAGAAGATTTAGATGAATTTTACACTACTGCTAAATATTTTATTGGCTGTATAGACTTGTATTACATTTCGTCTTTCCAATCAAGTCTTGCACACGTTTATTACTATATGAACAAAAAAAAACTTCTAAGACTATAGAATATTGAAAGAATAAATGTGAGAAAATCAACAATTGGACAACTAAAAAACATGGAGTTTCTTCAACTAGAAGATCAAGTAGACGTACAGATATAGCAATGATGTTGAACTAAAAATAAATAAATCCTTTAAATTTGTAGAGCAATAAACAGAACTCTTATCAGAAAAGATATTAAACACAAATTTTCAAGACAATTTCTTTACCAAGAATCATCTCCAGTAGCGAAACATGTATAATAACAACAAAAGGGAACAAACAACGGATACAAAAAATTGAGTATTTAATCATATGCTACATGCTATACTATACAAGTCAGTTTTTTTTCATTTTTTCATACTTGAAATTTTGGTAAAAAACTTACTTTACTGACAAGGACTTTTGTACGCAAGACAATATATATAATATATATTGTTTCTTGTTAGGAAACCTTCATCATTTGCGCTTCCCACAATTGAATGTCCTCTCGAACACTTTTTTATGCGAGATGTAAAGACCGACATCTAGGATTTTCAGGGGGGAAACTAGCACGTTTTTTTTTAGTAAAGACTTTAAAGTAAAGATATTTTAATTTTAATATCATATATGTAATTATTGGCAATTATTGAGGTCTAGAGTGAGTTATTCTAAACTCATTTGAGAATTCCAGTGGATTTTTTATTTTACTTGTTTGTTTATAGCTTTATTAATTTACGTGTTTCAACACTGAAAATCCTTTTGAAAAATTTTAAAAAAATCCACAAAAATTTCTATATTTAAATTATTTTATCAACTGTTTTTTAGTCAATGGAAATCAGATTCCAAACAAAGACTTAAAAATTCAAAAATGTAACATCAAAAAACACTACCTAAAAATATTGAAAATATACCAAAATATACTAAATTATTCCAATAAGATTTTTTTACGACTGGTTCTTTCGATATAACAAATTTAATTTATAACAACGCAATTCGAAATGTAATTTTTCAATTTTGTTTATAAAACTCTATACTAAAATAAATATTTCCCAAACTATGAATTATTTTACCTTACGTATAAAAAATGTTCAACCACTTTGATTCTGAATTAAACAATCTTATTACTCTGGGCTCGTATTAATATTTCTATCACTTTATCCTCTTGTTACTAATTTGTTCCTCTGAGTCTCTCTCTCTCTCTCTCTCTCTCTCTCTCTCTCTTGACTGTGTCCTGATTGCTCAATTGCTTCAATAATTACTCTTGCTATTTCAGCTTACCCAATTACCATTGTATTTGTTAACAATTGGTTACTTCTAAATTTACGACTTGAATACTTGTATAACTTTTGCAAAACTAAATTTTCAAAATCTGTCAAAAGTCTTCTGACAGAAACTAAATGTCAAATTACTACCCCAAATCTGTATTTTTCTTTCTCCATGTTCCTTTATCCAATTGCCACCAAAACTTCAAAAAGATAACCGAAAAATACTGTCTTATTTCCACCCAATAATGTTATCAAACTAAACTGGTACCTATTTTCATTGTACCGTATTAATATAAATCCGTTCTGTTCGTCAGCCATGTTAATTTTTCGTTCCCTTAATTAAACTTCAATGCTACTTAATTTTAATTTTGATCTTTTAGGTAGAAATAATGGATATTGAAATGTCGTTTCTCTTAAAATTTTCAAACAAGATCCCAGTTGTTCCTATTCAATGTCTTTTTGTATGAAAAATATTGAGTTTATGAAAATCTGGACTTATGAATTTACTAAATGTCATTCACAAGCTTTATAGAATAAAAAATAAGGTAAATTTCCTACATTCCCAATACGATATACTAAACTAGTAGAACATTATTTTGAGTTTCGTCAAAAGTTTGCTCGGTTTAGAAATTTAGATAAAATTGTCAAACTCATTTTATTCCCAACCTTATATTTTTTTGTTTCTATTAATGAAATTTTGTTTAGAAGTTAACCAGTCCATGTTCTACATACATTATTGTTATATCCTAGTATAAACTGTCATCTGATATTTGCATTGAATTTTTACCATTGGGCTACATGCTGCTGTTAAACCATACAGTTAATTAAGAAAACTGCCAATTGTTGTATTTCATGTATTATATTTGGAATTTTGTACCAAACTTGCTTCATTATCACATATGACATTACCAGATCAATTAATTTTCTTCTTAGAGAAATGTTCATACTTCAAAAGTATGTGTAGAAATGATAACTCGAGTGTTCTCGAAGTTACCCTTTTTCTTAATATATTAACTGCCATCATTATCTAAAAAATCTCCACATCAACGAACAATGTGACATAAACCTGGTTTCCTAAATTTGGAAAACTCAAAAATCAACATAAAACCTACCTTGGTCTGCTCACACTTGCGAGGTGGCTGCTGTTCATCGGAGAACATAAGGTCGTGGGTAAAAGATAGTAACACACAAAATTCAAATTTATTTACAGTTTTTTTAGGGCGCCATTTGGTTGAAAACCTTTAAGTGAACATACCTTAAAAATCAAAAAAATAGCATGCGGTTATGATGTAATCACACCGGCTATAGTGATGTTGTTATGTTCCTTATGAACAACAACTGCTAATAATCTGATTCTGTTAAAAACAATTATGTATTCTATACTTTCAATGTTGCTTCCAAAAATTCTTTCACAATCGGTAGGTTAGGTATATAAAAAATATGCAAATGCAAATACAGAGATTTTAATAAAAAATCAAATAGAAAAAGTATAATACAAAAAATCGAGGTAAGAAGTTTGTTTAAAAAAAAATGACATTCTAATAGCCGTAATTAAAGCGTAAAATCTGAAATTTACATAACGGAATATTTAAGAATCTGATTTAAAACTACAGTGAAAATTTAGATGTTTACGCAAAAAAAATTATATCTGAAATCTACAAAAAAATGTACTCAACACTAATCACCTTATTAAAATGATCTAATCGATAAGGATAATGGTATAATCTGTCGACAGAAAATAAATCTTACCTTTACAAATATGATCGGAAAATCACTATTGTCACAATTTTACTGTAATGTATATTTGTCCTGTATTCTTGATTCTGGAAACTCAAAGCCAAATATCTTCAGCTAATTCATCACTGACTGTACATCAGTTAAATTTCATCTAAATGGTTAAAACGGTTCCATACTAAATAGTAACTTCAAAATCTCATCTCGAAATTAACAGTCCCAAAACGTAGAAAATTCTTAGTTGGAACATGGCTCCAAATGTAGAACAAAACTCAACAGAAACATCAGGAAACAGGTCCAACTGTAAAACGAATCTACCATAAAACAGGAATCAAAACGTGGAGAAATCCCCCGTAACTCAAAATTCCCCATAAGACTGCTCCGTAAGAATGCTCCGTAAAAATGCTCCGTGAAACCCTAAAATATAATTTGTACATGTACATATCTCCAACAGTTTGGCACTTGATTACCTTTCTAAACAAGGGTTTAATCCATGAATATTTTAGATATCATCGTCTCTTTTTAAACGCAACCTTTGCCATCGAAAAATGACATTCGGCCCTCGTCTTCTAACCACAGAAAACTTTCATACGGTCAACTTCAAGGAACGCCATTTTAATGCCTACAGAAATCGCACAACGGCAAGGCACGGTTTCACTCTCGTCGGGACGAAAAAGAAGACTGCCTTCCCTTCTCAAATGAACCAAACATGCGTAAATGTCTACAGCACAGGAGCGGCTACAGGTAAATTACGAATTAGAGAACATGAATTAATCTAACAGATTTTTAAGAAGAAAAGTATATAACTTAACTGACATTGTACTGTGCTAACAAAAAAGTATTGTCCTGGATATCGTCGGCTTAGCGGAAACGAATCAAGGTACTCAAGGAGGCACTAGAACACCAAGTGGTTCAGAGAGCCTACAAAAAACAGCTCTAGCCACAGCAACTCCACAGTTCCAGAGGTACATAATCTCCATCAACAAATCGTAAGGCTTCAATTTTTTACACCTTACAATACTATATAGGTCCAACTGGTCACCAGTTGCAAAACTTACATAAACATGATACAATCATCTATAACTGCCAATCTTCAGCCTTTATTTTTATTCTACACCCTAGGAAAATGTACTTACTAACTGTGAAACTCATAGTTTGTAAAACTATATGCCAAAAACGTGATACAGCTAAACCAATGGACATTTTACCAAACTAATCTTGTATAGTCGATGTGAATTTGTTAGGACACAAAAAACACTGAAAATTCTCACATTATTCATTAAATTTCTAGCCGTAAATTTTCCATAAACTTTTTTTAATTCATCATAACTTTTTCGAATAGAACTTCCAGTATTTTTCCGTACGTATCGAACCATGCCGACGGCTCGGGCGTATATTTCCAATTTTCTAAACAAACAATTCAACCATATCCGTTGTTAAATATTTCAAAACACATACTCTCGTTATGCATTTTCGTCCCCAAATATTATTTCCTTCTCGGTCCCAAAACAATTTATACCGCTGGAAAGATAAAACTTTTGTGGTGAAACACACAGATACGACATTTCAAAAATATGCTTTACTTTTTCTTTTTTTTTTTGTTCGTTATGAAATCCAATTTTATTTGTACGGTTATTCCCATATATTCTGTATGAAATCGCTCCGGCTGAACTTATTTCGCCGGCTGTTATTAAACTGAAATATTTACATCGATTCGAATCCAGACAGAAAAAGGACAAAACTGAACTGGTGCATATCAGCTAGGATCAATCAGAAAACGCAATGCTAATTGAGGAGAAAAAAAATCAACAACCAACAACAGACCAATCCGCAACATGCAGAATAAAAAATATTCGCAACGTTGTAAATAATTTGTGAATTTTCATAAATATTTTAGGATTTATCGCGATTTTTTTAGTGACAACCAAAGCGTTCGTAACAAAAAATATAAAAATTGCATGTGTGTCCTGTACGTTGAAAAGCAGCGGGAATCGAATTAGCTTTCACGTTTTGTCCATCACTCACGCATATTCTCTTGTAAAAATAAAAAAAGAACCTCACAAAGCGGTTCGAGTTTCGTAACCGAAATATTGATGAAGGTGGATTTTAATAATTCAAGCTTGCATTGCAGCGAACCCTTTTTGAATTAATATGTCATAACAAAAGCTTCATCAGTATATTTTCAAACGCACAGTATTTGATTTGTACACTGAAATCGTCAATTGAGCTAATAAATGTTAAAAATATCAAAATGCCACAAAGAATTACATAATTGATATACAGACTAATTTTAATGATGAAGACTAGACTGTAGTGAAATCCATTCAACATTGAACTATACTGAATAACATGATGATTCAATACTGCTGGCAAAGGTAAAATACAGAGGACATAAAAACCCTAAGAATTCCATGTTTATTTGTTATTGAACTGAGACGCAATTTTAATAGATAATAATTGTTAATGGAGGAATAAGTTTCTCTTGGGTTGACTATCAAAGTATTTTGTAAATATAATTTCAACATTTTTTAACTACTGTATTTTTTAAAATTCTATATTGTAAAACATCACATTTACAGAAAATCGAAATAATAAATGCAAAGTATGTAGCCTTCAAAGGAATGTCACATACCTACATTTTCTTAACAAATCTCTAATAAATTTAAATGTCAATATAAATCTCTGGAAATAATTCTTATTCACACAGGGTGTTTGATACTATTTTCATTTCTATTTATGGGTAGTCTAGTTTTTTATATAAATTATCCTAATGCTTAAGTTTTGAATAAGAACTGCTTTCAATACCTCCCCTAAGGCTAACTAAGCTAAATTGAGATTGCAGTTATGGTTGAAGCGGGATATTGAATACACGAGCTTAAACATGATGTGTCTAGCAAACTAATTCTGAGAAGATAATGAGGAAATAAGCTTCGAAACGCAGGTTTTAAGAGAGAAATAGTGCTGCTTTTATTAAAATTTGAGTTAGCTATATAGAGATAGACATCAAATTTCTAAACTGTCATATACGATTTCTACATCGCCGATTGTTAAAATCCACTTTTTTAAAGATACAAATTAAATGTAGTTATAAAAATATTGTGGCGTCAGTCCTCTGTATGAGAATAAAAAATATTTGTAGGCAGAATTTTATTAGAGCCAAAGAATCAAATGACAACGGAAGATAGTTAACTGAGTAATCAACACCTTTCTATAACCTCAGAGTGCCTACGATAGGTGTGAAGAGACACCAAAGCCTAAATGATGCAACTGTTTTATAAAACTAAGGTAATTTTAACTGATATTACTGAAAAATGTGTGTATTGTACTGATGCAATCCTACTGACCACGCGAGTTGTGAAATAATTAGTTTTTTATCTACATAAAGTAACTAACAAAACCTAATAAAATATTTTCCAGCTACTGCAGTATGTTATGTAAAATCTTTTAAAATACTAATAGCTTTACTAATTGAAGAGTCACGCTAGAGGTAACCCGGCATGGGCCGTCTTATTTACACGCTCACGCTCGTATATTCAGAGCTTATTCCAGATAAAGCAATAGTTGTCATCCATCTTCCCCAATAGTTTTCGTGAGCACAATCCTCGAACGCATCCATTGTGAGATCTGGCCATAATCCGTTGCGGCTTGTTTGCCGACGACGATCCCCCAAGCCTGTAACGCATATATATGACCGTGTGGATGTGAATGTGTGTTTGGTATACAATTATTGTCGTCCAATGCGATGTCATATACACGGCGCTCGCATATGTATATGTAAACGTCCTTCGTTGAGAGAACTATTCTCAGCTCTTTGGTGTAGTGCCCCAGGCGAAACAGTGGATCTGCTAGACGAAAAGACGCAGTCGGCACGGCTGTACGACTGTACGCGTTCGGCTGTTGGGGGGCCTATGGTCATACCTATTTGCATAGCGCATTCAATACCTATTGATCAGCTGCATTTACTCTCTCATGATGCCGTGAATTATGGTCGGCTACTATCTATTTGTTTAGCTGATTAGTTAGTAACATTATTAGATCAGTGCGATACCTGCTAATCAATTAATTATTTATGTATGATCATCATCCGCCATTGCTGTTGTATGTGTATGTGCGGCTGCTATTCGGTTCGTTAATTTCAAGATATTGCTATTGCATCGTGATTAGTTGGATTTACTCCAGTTGGGGCTTGTCAAACTTTATGGCGGGCGCACGGAGACAGAGAAGGAGAACAAACAGGCATATCGGTGCGTTCGGATTGTCGAGGAAATCGATTTCCAAAGATAACCAACGACTCTTTGTGTATATGCTAACCAGTGCAAATAGCGTCCTGCAGAATTAGTTAATTGGTTTTAAATTATAATACGGAGCATTAAAGTTTTATTTTCCAGCAACTTCAACATTTTAAATATTATTTTGGTGCAGTTTGGGTTTAAGCGTGTTAGGGGGATATGAAAGCCAATACCTCTATACCCTTAATGGTTTTTAGACAAACTCTAGATTTAATAATACTAGCTGTCGCTCAGTGGTCGAAATTAGACCAATTGTGTCAATAAGTAACGGAATTCAAGTTCTTTTTCAGATAATTAACAGGACTTTATTTGTGTTCAAATTCGTAATTCTTAATTTAATATGACAAATACCTGTGCACACCCTGTATAACTGTAATTCTACTTCGCCCTCTAGCCCAAGAACCGTGTAAATTCATCCGCTAATGGGCTTCCTTATGTACGTATTTTTTCATACCACCCTGTATAGTTATTATTGCGCTCTGCTCTATATTTTAAACGCTCTGCTTATGTGCCACCTAAGAAACATTTTATTTCTAACATATCTGGAATCCCCCTGTATAATTATAATCTACAACGCCTTAATCTCATATAACTCCATATGTAACTGCTTAAGGTAACTTCATGGAATGCCTCAAATTAACATGAGAACACATAACTTTTTCCTCATCCTGAAATCGCCTAACCAGCACTTTTTACTTTAAAATCCTATAAAAGGTTCAACTGTAAAAATGTAATGCTAGGAGAGAATATCAAATAGTGATACAACTCTTATATGATCCTACTGAATAATTTGTATTGAAAGATTTTTTTCATTCTCAAGTAGGTCACAAAGTCTTGAACAAAACATAATTGTCCCAATCTCTTGGTAATACAATTTATTCCGATTTGTACACGGCCAAACCCCGAAATGGAATTTCGACAAAATGGTAGTGCCGTTTGCGAGAGTTATATATAAATAAAATGTAATACAAATAATAAACAAATATTATAAATATTATATTATTAGATAAAAAAGTAAAATTATATTTACAACATACCTCTTCTCTTGAAAGAACATTAATCAATTTTTAACTGACTGCTAATTTTTAGATGAGATGTTAAATCTAATTTAAAAGATTACTTTATATCAAATAAAATTTAGTCACCTCAATAGTTGCTGTCGTCATCGTTTTGTTAAACAGATGGTTTTTGGAGCATACATCTTTGTAAGTAAAAGTCGATTATGTTAGTATTATTGATACCTTGCTACACGATTGTACACAATTGAATTTTTACTGTCGACTGCTGTCAAATTTCGAACATTCAGCTACTTGTTCATAGTGGGCGCCACTCACTTGGATAATATTAATAATTTATCATTAAATTACTTATTTTAAAAGACATAAATAAAGATTCTTTATATATTGTGCATTGGAGGTCGTCAATAGCTACTAAAGAAAATCGGTTGAGAGACAGGGGAGAAAATGATACCGAACCGTATTGTCGTTGTCTATTTGTATGTAGATAAATAAACAGAATTTGGCTGTCCGTCTCAGGCGCGCTATAACATAGCAAACGCTTAGACTCGCAATCCCCGCCCCTTAGTTTGTATTTGGCCAATCACGACATGTTTTGCTGCCACAGATATGATTAAATACCAGTGCTTCCTCACTCGACGGTTTTTTTTCAATTCGAACATCATACGAGGTATCACCCACAGCAGCGGTGCTGAAGATGTCTTCGCAGTTGCTATTAGCTGCTAACTCGTGATCTTGAATTTACTAGACCAATTTTCTGACAGATTCAAGTCGTTTGATCCATCATATGACTTTGGTTAGTAATTTGTACGTTTCTTGGCCATTTAGCGTTTCTAACAAGTTGATTGGATGAGTGGTTGATTACTTTTTTGTAACTTTCAACAGGACTTTTATTCTTGAGAAAAACATATTATTTTGTTTCTAATGACCTTATAATTGACGACTGTACCAGGGGAGGCACTTATGGTATATACTCAAATAAAATTGCCCGTTCTTTCCATTTCCGGTTTCAAACAAAATGGGGCTTGTTTTGGGAAAATATACTTGACCTTGAAATTACTTTTAATATCAACGCCATACTCAAGAGTACTGTGGAATAGTCAGATAATGCCGTCTGAACTTTTACCTGAAATGCTTGTGTGTCCGGTGCCTAGGTTTTAAGATATTTTGGGCAATTTGTAACTCGGTAAAAAATGTTGTTTAGAACAATTACAGTTGTGGAA